>WKFP01015200.1:1901298-1924539 GCA_011057875.1 Pterocles orientalis | reverse complement strand
AGGAAAAAACGCATCATTAGCTTATTACTGATCTTGACAGTGTAGGCACAACTTCCCTGAATTTTATGGCACTAATTCATGATAGCCTTTTAACTAGTCCCTATTTCCGAGTCCCAGTATCATGAGCAGAAATGTATTGCAGACAGCATAAGTCACGTGGGTCACTAAGATGCCTCAATAATTAAATTACGGACACAGGCACAGAAGTGTACTGCGCTGCAGATGCAAATGACCTGCGTTTGCAAAATATCCCCAGCAGCTGCCTTGCATCGAGCAGGAGACTTGGAACCAGGTCCTAAAGGATTAAAATGAAAATAAGCTCTCTGTGTGCACAAATGGAGAGTGGAATTTTCCAGCTTCCACTGGGGCCTGTTCAACCAAAATTTTGGTTCTCAGTAGAACAGCAGCTTAGCGTGAGTCGTTCACACAACACACCTGCATTTCATCATTGTCCCTAGAGCGAAAACGCCCCGAGTCCAGAAAGTCCAGTTTTTTACACAGTGATGGAATCTAGTCCGAAGATTAGAGAACACAATAAAGCCAATCCTAATTTTTTATTTACTATTTGTGACCAAAGTCTCTGTTCCAAAAAGCGCAAGGAAGAACCGCGGTGTGAGCAGTAAGTGCCGAACTCCATGTGTTGTATTTAACAGCCTCTTGATTGTATTTAACAGCCTCTTGATCTGACAGAGGGGATTGTTCCCAAAAAGTCTGTGCCATCGTTCATTCCAACTCTTGTTAATCTTGCTTAGGAACATCTTGCTTATACACGATCTTGAGAACACCCATTTTCTTCCTTTTGATTTCTTTAACTCCTGCAGATTTTTGACAAAGAAGCTAAAGATCTGGAGCGAGAAGTCTGCTTTATTGATATTGCCAGCGATGAAATTCCTGAGCGCTATTACAAAGAATCCGAGGTAAGAGACAACGTGATGGTGAAATGGTGGAGAAGGAAATGTAAGAGGCTGCAGAAAAGCCTTGATAGGAATCAAAGCAATTTTATTTCTGGATGAAAACTTGCTGGTCAGGAGTATTTTAAAAGCTTTTGATTAGAGTGGAAACTGATGGCAACCTCTCTATGTAGGTTGCCCGACACTTTCATTTGCACATGATTCCTCCAACCTTTTGAAATGCTTTCATACCCCTATCAGAGCATAGCCTGTACCAGACCTTTGAGATTCAGCTGAATTCATTCACAGTAAAAAACGATTTTTCTTTGAATCGTGAAGCTCAGTTAAGCGTTTGCAGGTCTGAGCAGTTCCAAACATTACTTTTGTCATTTTATGCGTCCCACCCCAACGAAGTCACACGACATGCCTAAGTCCGGGCAAAGGAAAGACGTACTGCGGTGAGGGTAGGGTTGGTGCTCAGTTGCTCAGAGGCAACCGTGACATAAGACCGAGAGGAACTGGAGCATACTACATCCTGCAGGAAATCTGCCAAAAACCATCAATGGCAGCAGACACACTCACCCTCTTCTAATTCCCTTGAAAATTGCTCCTGTGTATGACAGCGCACACCTCTGACGAGCGTGTTTCTTTTGGGTCGATGCAGTTCGCCATGCAGATGAAGATGTCTCAATGTTTGGACCTCAGACTTGAAAAATGATGGTTCACAAGAGGTAGCTAGAGAGGAGTGATCGTATCTATGCTTGTGTTTAATTTTGGAGGTACGGTTTGCCTCTGGAGCCAAGAATATATACATAGCTGTCAACGAGCATGGCAGCTGTTTGACTGTACAAAATGAGACTGCATCGTCATTTTTAGGATAGAAAATGAAGACTTGCCAGTGAATATATTTCTATACCACAGGAGACATGATTTTCAGACTAAAAAAAAGTCAGGTACTTGTTATTTTCCATTTATAGGTCCTATTTCAGATTTTATGTACGGGTTATAAAACAAAATTGGGTCTACAGTAGAATGAAAAGTAATTTTATTAGTTTCTTTAGATAATGAAACCCATCTGTTATGTTCCCAAAATTATATAACACCGCATGAAACAGCTTATTGGTCCTATCATCTTATCTGAACTCCACGGTCTTCTGGCTCCATTTAGGAGTGACTGCTGGTATTGAACGGGTCAGCATTTTTAAAGAAATCCTGTAAGATTTTTCATCTCGGTGTGTGCACTTCCAGAAATTGTAAACAGGAAGGTAACATCTAGCTTTTCAGCTTTCCTTCCCATTTTTAATTGCCAACTATTAAGCATAATTTCCATATGATTAATCTTATGATATAGAAAAGCGGCTTCACGTTAAGTGAGGAAAGAATTTCGGACTCTTTGTGTTGTTATTTCAAAGACAAAGCTAGAGACGTTATTCCAAGCAAAATTTTACATGGTTTTAAACACAAAAATAGCCCAGCATCTGTTGTTTTTTTCTGTACTAATGGATGATTTAGTTGTTGGCTATCAAATCCTTTTTCAGAATTCATAAAAATAGTAGGAACACCTTAGCATTTAACCATGCACATGCTGTAATTGATACTGAATTAATAACACTTGAACTCAGTATCTTCCAAAGTTTACGAACTATGGGGGTTTTTGCTACCGTATGATGAATATGAAGCCAAATTCTAATTTCTGATGGGGCCTCTTACATAATTTAGGGACTATATAAAGACTGTTAATGTTTGTAAATATAGTTTCTGTCTGTTTTCTGTGTTTTCCAAGTAACAGTTTCAAAGATAAATAAAAACCACTTAGGGTAAGCTTTTGAAAGGTATTTTAGTTACACTAGTAACAGCGATTTGGCTGCTTTTAGATCATTTAATCTGAATTGATACACTAAGTTTAAAGATTAAAAGTGAAGTACAATCCTCAGGATTTATGAATTAGATCCCACAGGATAAGTGTTCTGGCTCCAGAAAGACCAATGAGAATGGTTTTAACTCCAGGCATGTTGGTAATCTCTTCATTTCAGGGGATCTTTCCCATGCCTAAAATTAAGCAAGTTCTGTACCAGGGGCAGCATACTTAGCGGCTTCTGGAAATGAGCTTTACATTTATTTTATATCCTGACGAAAGTGCATCCCTCTTCAATGAAAAATATACTTCATTTTTTAACAGCAATTTTCATTATTTAGTTTTATTACTTTAATATAGAGAGGTAGAATAAATAATTTAAACCTTTCCCACACTGCTGCCACTGCTTGCTCTCTTGGTGCTGATGAGCCCGCCTGTCGATGGTGATTTCTGATGTGGTCAGAAAGCACTAATTACAAAGTTGCTACTAAACTATTTGTGATTTCAGTTATTTTTAGCTTTCAAGTGCTCAGTTATCCTTCACAAGCTGTTTGGGTCAATATCGTAAGTTTTTCAGAGTCCTCTGTATGAAAAGCCCCTTTCTACAGTCCGACTGCGACCTTTCTTTGAGTTAGTACATCAAACAACTCGATTAGAACAGAAGGACCCACAGCAGCTTTAGTGTGGTTTTCTCATTTATATAAAGAGAAGATATGGTTGCGTGTGCGTGTCACCGGTATCGGCCACAGAGGTAAGAATATCGCAGCTACCCCAGGAGGGCTCGGGAGGTACGCAAGGGACCCATCGCATCGGGCTCAGTACCAGCAAGGGAAGCAACCGTTCGTTCTCTGCTTCCTAGCACCTATGGTCTAGAAAACTATTTTTCAGTTGCTCTGACACGAATCTTGTAAGCAGATCTATTTGCTTCCTTCCATTGTAACTTACGTAATAATGATTCACACATAGAAAGACAAAATATATAAAACATCTTCGTATGTATAAAACTCTGTTTGAATTTCATAGCTCGTTCTGACTTGTGCTGGTGCTGATGAGAGAGGAAAAGAGTTCCAGGAAAATGAATTCAACTTCGTGCATATCTGCTGTTTTTCTCCTTCTGAATATTAACTTAAATTGAAACGTAACAGTTAGCTGGAGGCTTAAGGAGAGCTGTCGTTTCACTGAGGAACACTTTAAGGGAACCTCTGCCAATAATACCGAGTGATCTCTCGACCTGAATCATCCCAATGATTTGAATTCCCTTAAGAACAGAGGGCTTATCTGTCCGTGTATGCACACAAGGACTTAAATCACCGAGTAAATAGTGAATCCGAAGACAGGTTTGTTAGCTGTTGCAAACACATACACAGTCCTCTTCCGTGGAGGTACACTGTGTTCTGCTGTCCTCGTAGGAGTTCCTAACCAGAAGGTGCCCTTTCTAGAAGGCTGGAGGGGAGGTCTAACTGCAGCAATTCTGGATATCCCAAAGCAGATAACTTAATTTTAACTTAATGACCATCTACAAACTTCATTGTGAAGTAGCCACCAGAATCCAACATCCTGGCTGTAAAGAGGCAATAGGCAGTAATCCTCTTCCTCGCTGATAAGAAGTGAAGAACAACATTTTACACTTTACATCCCACGTTTCCCTTTTTTCCTAAAGATTATACACATTAAAGTTATGAGCCAGGATTCAATTGTTTGGTGGTGTTTCACCTTAATTTGTTGTTTTGCCTTAATTCACTTTAATTAAATCCTTCACCAAGGAGTCACATATGTTTCCACCTCTCAGTGTAGATATTACACTGAATATGAAATTCTGTATTTCTGTATAAAGAATGTACAAGCCCACAGGTAAGTGTAAGCTGTACATTCTGTAAAGTAATTTCCTTGTGACTTTACCATCAATGCATATGTATCACCAGCCATCACGTATTCCCCATGTAGACGTATATATTTGCCTGAATTATAGAAAAACATCAAACTGAGCTATGCTGAAGAGCAAGGGCCTCAAGTGAATCATTCGCTGAAATGAAACGTTTACTCTAGATGTGAGCTACTGAGCAAAATGTTCTTTGCCACCATATTCAAGTTCTCAAAATCAGCAGTGTTTCATTTCCTGTTTAGAACAAAGCAGCCGGGAGTAGGACTAATGGCACAAACTTTTTAAGTTGCCTCCAAACAGAAAGATGTTGTGCAGCTGCTGCAGTGTTCGCAGTCGCTGTCTTTTTTGACTTTAACGCAGCTGCACTGTACTAGGTCCAGCTTACTCCTGTCCAGGTGCTTTCAGAATAACAAACCCGCTATCACGTTACAGAGACAGAAAATTTCGGTAGTTGCAATAATGCAGCTGCCTCGGCCCCCGCCGTGGATGTGTGCGACATGTCAGCACAGGGCGTAGCAAGAACAGATGACAATTCCCTTTTCCTAACTTCAGTTGTGAGCTTACATAAAGGCTGGCTGGATTATCATATTTTAACACCTCAGAACTGTCCCAATATTTACAATTCTGACATGTTTAGCTGGCTCTTCCAGAAATTACATTCTAATGGAAATTAAAAAAAAAAAAGGAAAAAGTCTTTAAAAAGTGACTCCACATAAATCTGTATAGTAGCATCTTTACATCAACAAATCTTTCCAGAGCCCTCGCTATATAAGCTGAAATCCCAAACCTAGCAACTACAGCTGCTGGTGAAATGCCAGATGACATGTATTAAAACCGTAAAGGATTGGTTCTGAAACTCAAGATCAAACAGAATGGTCTTCATCTTAAAGGGGGAAAAAAATTCACTGCACTTCAAAAGAAGAGTGGTGGAATATATTGCAATAGGAGTCTGAAAAAAACAGATCCGGGCATTAAAAGGAAGGAAGAATCTTTGCTTCTGGGACATCTGAGTAGTGTCCAGTGAGAGAACAGGATTACGGCATCACCCAACGCGCTTTCACCGCTGGAGAACATGCTCCGCTTGGGGATCTTTGTTCATGGTACAGTGGCCGTACAAGCAGCAGGTGATTTCAAGACTAACACGATGATCCATGTGGGCTTCCAGCCTACGGACAAAGGCGGTGGTGTGAGCTGCAGAGCAGCACAGGATCTTCAAATCACGCCTGATCGCGTGGCGACGCTCAGGGAAAGCATGCCCATGCAGATTGGGCAGTTTTCTGTAAACAATGAATGTATTTCATGATTTAACTCTGAGTAAAAAATAACATTTCAGAATTAAATCTGAAGAGGCTTTGCAACAACCCAATGCCATATTGTCAACATGTTGGTGTTTGCCTCCTGGAAAGGGGGGTTACAATTCCACATCTGATGCCCATGACGTCCGCAGTCCATGAGGAAGGTGAATTAATTAATGCTAAATAATGGAATCTCCAACAATAAACATGTTGAGCCAGGACCCACCAGACATGGCCGAAGTAAGAAACACTGGGACAGTTCTATGTTTGAAACCACATCCATCACACTGTGGCTTTTATTTTATTGTCGTTTTACATTTTATTCCCAAATAAGCCCAGCTGATGGGTGATGATGTATCTGCTATGCTGGCAGAAGTGCTATTTTTAAATCACTCTGCACCTGGCAATATTTTATTGCAAATACAGAGGAGGTTGTGCTCCTCTGTAGCTAAAGGATTTGCCAGATGGGCTTTCCTAATAAATTGTGTCTGATAAAAGGACGAGAAGGTTATTTAAACAAAAAGATTTTAGCTATGCCATTACATTTAAAACAGATTGAGGATTTTGCCAGTAGATAAATTAAGGCAAAAATAGTGAATAGATGCAGTGTTCTTTGGAGGATGACTTCTCTAGAAAGGCAGGCATGGGTGGCTAAAAGCAAAAATAAGGCACGCACAAAATTAGTGATCTAAATAATAACATAAAAATGGGGTCAGACCAAATACCAGCTTGTCCAGTCTCCAGTCACTGACGAAAATGTTTCAAACACACGCGTGCCACGATTCCTGCCTAGGGAGTGTGCTGCTTCGCCCTAGCCTGGTAAGAAGCAGCCGTGATCCCGTCCAGGCAGGTGCTCCTGGGAGCTGCAGAGCTGTGAGCATGGCACATGAGTCTGATCTGTTCTCTGTGACTAACCTAGCCCGTGAGCTCCAGCACCTAACTCAGGAGGAGCAGCCGTGCTGTGTAGCAGTATTATTTCTACTTAACATTTAATAGGAAATTATCATCCCTGCTTCATTTTTTTTTTAAAGAACCTTATGGGCCTAACTGCAGAAAGGATTCCAGGCTGTGAATCTTCATCTGACAATTTGAAGCCGTGAGTTAGACACAGAAAATCATTCTGGGTTGTGGCTTTGATGAAAAAGTTCTCATTGATTTCAGTGGGCTTTCGATCAGACATTGAAGAGCAAAAGATAAGTGATTGGGGTCACTTCAAAGGTCCTTCTGGCATGGTATGGGCCTGTGGCTGTGCCCAGTAGCAGAGGACTGGGAAAGGTGGGAACAGATGCAAAATATAGAGATAAATATAGAGCTTCTTCCCCTAAATACTTCCTTGCACGAACCATAGCAGCAGCAATTGCTGAGCCAGAATTTATCTTTCTAAAATAGTCCACGACTTTTTCAAACACCTGATTTTTTAGCATTTGGGTAAAAATCCCAGTGCTGTTAGCTTTACTGATGGAAACCACTCACCTCTGTAAAACTTTGAACTGGTGGCCCAGAGGTTAAACTCTCAAGGTTGCTTGGCTTAACGTTGCTGCATATCTCACATCCCCCTGCTCAGCTCGTACAGCATCTCTGAGTGTCAGCTCACCCCAGCTAAACAGCTCGTCTGTAACGTCTTGACCTTTCCCGCAGCACTCTGGAAATCTGCTCCTCTGAATTCTCTCTGTTTCCTGGCTTCCATTCATCAGTCTACAGCTTTATAGTATCAATATGTTAATTTTTCAGAAAGGCAGGAATTTCCATAAAAGCTATTAGATGTAAGTTGCCCAAGCCGTCCATCATTGCCTGCCTCTTTGCGTGAAACTCTCCAGCCAATTTGTGACTAAGCATCGTGTCCTTCAAGAAAAATGGGCGTGATTAAGGGAAGCAAAGATGCCATCTCCGGATCTATTAAAGGAATTTGCAACTCTGAGTAATGCCATGGAAGAGCTACGTTGCAGTAGGTGGATTATTTGTGGGCCACCAATGTAAGAACCATTTCCGCTATGAATCCCCTTGTCTGCTGGGTTAACTTCACAAAACCAAACCAAACTAAACCACAGTTTCCACAGCATCCATCCTGCAGTTCGAACAAGACAAATTTTATGCGTGACTGAAGTCTCATGCAGGATTATTTAATTTTTATTTATAAATTCTGAACACTTGATGTGGACTCCAATTCATCCCATTAAATCCCTTTGGACTGCATTGAAGTTGTTCCATTACAGATCTGGTTATTGCTGAAGGGATAGGAAGTATCTCGGCATAACACTCAGTATTATTAAGGTGTGTGTCTGAAATGCCTCATCGAGACAGTGGCTCCATCCCAGCAGCACCATGTGTGTGTGTCAGCAGACCCTTCCTTACATTAAACTGTTTTCCTTTGATTTTCCTTTTTTCCTTTCTGAATATTATATCTTAGTTCTTTCTTTTTTATTTTTTCTTTTTATTATTATCTTATTATCTTGATTGCTTCAGGCAATGATCAGTTATAAACCAACTCTTTCAACCAGGAAATATCTAGATCAATCTGAGGTCAAGCTTTACTGAGTGCGAAGATTGGCAAGAGCACGTGACTGTGAGCTGTGGCACACCGTGGTTTGTTGCTCTCATCTGTGATGGCTCTGAATTGTTTCTTACGATGATTTAACATTGAAACCTTATTACACTGCGAGCTTAAAGTTTCTATTTAGAAAAGAATATGTCAGCAATAAAAGCAATGACTTTCACAGAGGAGGCAGACTGTCACCTCATTAGAGCTTTGTGAAGAAGCTTTAATGACAGAGCTTCACTTTAGGGATGAAATCAGAAGCCAAGTCAGGAGATAACTGTAAACATTGGGAAAAAAAGGAACACTGAATGATATATAAGCTCACCATGAATGAAAGAAAATTAAGACCAGGTGGTCTTATCAATTTGATAGGTTTTATCCTGATTGTCTTCCATTTAGCACATAATTTAAGCAGGTGCTTAGATACATCTTTAACTGCTTTTATAACAAAGGTGGATTTAAGAGATCTCCCCAGATCTCAGCTGTGGGGAGGGCAGCACAGGTGAGTGCTGGTGGTTATTCTTGAAGACAGAACTTAGAAGCTCCACTATAAATGTACTGAAACTACATTATTGTCAAGTTTTGAAAATCAATGTTTAACCAGAAATTATTTCTATTTACAAGATGTCATTAGCAGGATTGGACTTAAAGTGACACTTCCACAGATAAAACTGTATCTTGTATGGATAAAAGCAAACCTTAAAGATGAACTATGTCCTTATAGGTTGTAATTTCAACACCAATTTATTTGATTTTTCCAGTTAGTAAGAGAGACAGAGCTGAAATCAGTGATTCAGTGTTTTGCCCCAAGTTACCGTAACTCGGCTGTAACGGGAGATGGATGAATTGGAGGAGTTTCGTACTTAGCTGCCCACCTGTGTATAAAAGTTCACTTAAAACTGAAAATGGCATTGTCAGGGTCACATCAGTGGTGTGTCAGAGCTCATGCTGGACATGATTTCAGGAAGACGGGCATGGGTAGAAAGTACTCGTAAGTCACACTGAGAGAGCGGTGGAACAGCAAGCTCTGAAGAAGCAACATTTTTTTCCAAAAGCCATAAATAACACTCGGAGTGCATTGTATTGTAATGACCTGCACTAACATATTTTCCTATAGCAGAAGATGTCCTAGATGATGTGATTGTCAAAGCAGCTCCAGGACTATGCTGCCATCGATTCACTGGCTGTTGGATGAAAGACAGGATCTGATTTTAGTATATCCTGGTTCTTATTTGAGTCAATTTCATGTTACTTTTTCATAATGTTTATTGACATGTTTTCATATTTTATGTCTTATCAAAACATTTACTTTAGCAAACTGACAAACAGGACTTCCTCTCCTGCCTGTCTCAGTATGTTTCCTTTGTTTTGCAGGACCCTAAATATTTCAAGTCACAGAAGACTGGGAGAGGCCAATTAAAAGAAGGCTGGAGAGAGACTCATCAGCCAATTATGTGTTCCTACAAACTTGTGACTGTGAAATTTGAAGTCTGGGGACTTCAAACTAGAGTAGAGCAATTTGTACACAAGGTCAGTGAAACAGGAGCTGTTTTCTTACCCTTCACGTAAGCAGAACTCGAGCGCTACCCTGCGCAGGAATATAGCTATGGCCGTGCAGGAGCTAGGGAGTTCAGCCAAGTCTGCTTCCAGACCTTTCTCAAGGTCTGTAAGATCTGGAGCAGAGCCAAAGAGTTCATCTCTGGGTATAGACTTGACAAAGCCTGGAGCTGCTCAGGTTCAAGGTTGAGAAAAACTATCAGTAACATTTCCAGTACTGTGGTAGCTATATGAGCTAAAGAATTTATGAGTGTACACGAGAACTGTACACGTAGCAATGACGTGCAGAATTTCTTACAAACAGGGGGAAAGTTTTCCAATCACTCTACTACAAAATTAATTAATGAATGCCAATACAGCCCAATGATAATATTTTCCAGAGTATTGACCTTCTGTATGTTTAAAAAACTAACAAGGAAAAAGAAGAGTTCCAGTCTAATTTCCCAAAGGTCGCTGGATTCTGTACACATTCCCACGTGGCTTCCCGTGCCAGTCAAAGCCATGCTGGTGTGATCCAGCGTTGGCAACAGATCCGCTTCAAGTGGGAGGTTGGACGAGATGACCTTCAGAGCCAGTATGTCTGACTCTCTAGGGCATGTCTTTTTAGAGACAGAACTGTCGCAATATTTTTCACTTTAAATCATGTTGAAAGACAGCAGTGTTACTTTCCTGCAACATTTTGTTGCCGCAGAGGTATTTAACCTTTTCCTTGTTTCACAGGTGGTCAGAGATATCCTATTGATCGGTCACCGGCAGGCTTTTGCCTGGGTTGATGAGTGGTACGGTAAGTATTCTCCAAATGTAGCCCATTTGAAAGGGTTGATGTAAAGCTTAACAACAGATTTCTATTTGCTTTCATAGACTGTCAGGTCCTAGTATAAGTTGTTCATGAAAGAGATGGAACTATGTTTGGTTTCTCTGGAACATACGGAGCTCATCGACAGCAGGTTCTTTGTAAGAGCAGGCTGTATTTTAGGCAGCCAGTAGGCAGCATACAGGAACGCCTTTACATCCCATGCACCTCGGAATGTATGCATCAGTCCCGTCCCTCTGCATTGCAGGCAGATAGGAGCTGCCCCTGCCAGGAGTCATCTATATGGAGAACCGCACGCAGGCTTGAGTAAAGCTTCTTACTAAGACTGCATTAACATGCAGTCATTTCCATACTGCCAACTCCTGAGGCCTCTGATCAACATAATTCCAGCTTTTTAGGAAAGTTTTAAACTGTTAATACGGACTGTAATAAAGAAAAGATGGAGCTCTAATGTCCTTCCTGAAAAATGGATATAAATGTAAAACCTCCTGGGTTTAATTCAACAGCAGCTGCATGCAAAAACTGTTCTGAATCCATGAGCCAGCTGTAGGAATGGGCACTTTGAATAGTGCAGAGTAATCTGAATAGCAAAACAGCCAATTACGGGGTTTTTATGAAATAAGCTCACGGGGTTTGTGCTTTTTACGTGCATTTTCAGTAAGATGTACCCGTAATCATAGATACTTGTAGAGCAGTGTCTAAGACATTCCTGTAACATACAATAGGAATTTGGGAATATATTTAGAATGTTTATTTAGACCCTCCTTAAGCTCCAGGAAACACCATTTTGGGCATTTAGTGGCTAAGAATGACACCTGTCTTTCATCAAATCTCAGAAACATTCTGCCTTGCTTAAAAATACTCAATTAGCCCAGCTGGTGCAAACACACACCTCCAATGACTTCATGAACCTGTGTAATTTTACACTAGAATGTAACAAGAACCTCATTGTGGTGATTTTTTTTTAAATATAGAAAAAATTGCTTTTGAAGTCATAATGCTCTTATGAATTTAATAGTGCATGAAAGTCTTGTGCTGTAATCATCATAAAAATACTGAAATCTACTAAAAATATCCTTTATTTTGGGATAGCCATAAACTACGAAGAGAATTTTGTATCCAGTAAGAAAGAGTTCTTAAGAGATAAGGGGTTTTTTTATTCGGGTTTTTTTTGTTTTGTTTTGTTTTGTTTTGTTGTTTGTTTGTTTTTTTTTCCTGAAATATACTGATCCGTTATTTTCCCTGTACCAAGTCAGGGAAACTGATGACTTTTAAATAAAGAAGCCTGACTTCACGTAAAAATTGAGCCCACAGATTTGCCCCAAATCTACCCAAAATATCTACTAAAATGAGACATAAAGAAATGCTACTGGGAAGCAGAGAGTTATCTGCACTTTAGCGGAGTTATTGATAACAAGTGAGTAATCATGAAGTAAAACATCTGGAATAGGTTTAGCTCACAGATTTTCCCATCTTAAGTCTGAATGCACCCTGTCAAAGTCCTCTTCCCACAAATGAAATTTTGTGATACAGTTATCTCGTGGATTTTTACTGTCATGCCGAGTCTTGACTAAATAAAGTTGTGTACTTTTAGAACTTAATGGTCAGGCTAAGTACAAACCTAGAACATCTGGGCTCACTAAAACAGAGATGAATAAAGGCTAAATATATAGCAAGATTTATTTTTTTTTAAAGTGCAGAAAGTTAGTTTAAGTGATTCTCTGTGCTGTCTGCAGCCCTTGTATCACTGCGTTGTTCAGAAGGATAGCAGTTGGTAAGACCTGCTGACCAGAAACCGAGTATTTCGTTATCCGAAATGAGCGAGACCCAGTCCCATGTAACACACACGGTGTGTAAAACCGGTGTGGTACTGCTCGCGACATGTTTGCGTGTGCAGGGAGGGTTTTTCAGAAATATCGTTTTTAAAGTGTCTGTGTGCCTTCCGTGTGTCCATTACCATCTTTTAAAATAAAAGTTTGAGAACTGGAGATGATGTAAGTCAGCTAAACTGAATCAAATAATCAGTTTAATAAAATCAATTATTAAACAACATGTTATGTTACGGATATTACTGACTGATCTGGTACTGATGCTGTAAGTATGAACGTGTCTTGCCTTTAAGTTTACTAAAGTGTATTTAGCTGTATGATTGAGAACCTCTGTTTTCACAGTGTTATTTACTAACAAAGAGCATGTTCTCTGCTTGGCAAAATGCATCCTTAGCATGTTACTGACATGGCTTGTGAGCTTTTTTTTCATTCCAGACAACAGTAAAAGACTAAAAGTATATGAGTTAGTGGTATTCCATGTTTCCTTTTGAGCAAAATTTTAGACTGCATTTGATTTCCTCAGTGGAAGAGTTAGATTGTGCTACTGATATTACAGCTAAAGTTGTATCTTCCCTTGAAAGCTGTCTTGTAAAATGCAGCAATTTACATCATGTGATGTAAAATCACTTGACAAGGAGTGGTGTGATTTAAGAATTCGCAAATCCAAGTGGCGCAGAGTAAACCTAAGAAAAATGATAGCCTCAAGAACAAAACCACGGCGTACGTTGCCAAAAGTGGCACACATTTCCAAGCACACTGTGCTAATAAAATGCTGTTGACGTTTTGTGAGTAAAAAGTCAATGGCTATTTTTATGAGGCTCTGAAGTTATCAAACCCTTGTAAAGAACAGACCAAAACTCTGCCAGCCTTCATGCTCACTTACACCTTACTCTCAAGCAGATCTAGTGAAAGCATGGGAGTACTCAGATTTTGACAAATCTCTTTAAAATCTGTAATAATTGCTTTGAGTTACGTAGCAAGCACCTAAGAGATTGTGCGCTAGTTTGACAGCATCAGACATGCCCAGACAACGATAAACGATCCTACCCATCCAATCAGCCTGATTCTAGAATATTTCTAATTCTTACAGTTCATTACATTGCTTGAGGCTACAAAACCGTTAACGTAATCACTATTAATTCACTTACCAGTATCATTGTTAGTTTCTGGAATCTGAGCTGATGTGTGCTCTAACATTAAGAATGTTTGCTGGTTATGAAAGTTACTATGCAAAGATAACATAAAATCTTTTTTTTAATTCCTGGAAAGGTAAGTAAATATTTATAATATTTCTGTATCTATCCTTTATTCCAAGGGATCTTCTGAAGTCTTTTTAGAAGATCTTGGCCTTTGCCAAGCCCTGCATTTCAGTACTTGTTGCCTACCTTGTGTTACACAGATACTCCTGAACAATTTCCACTCCTTCCTGTTCTCTGACTCCCTTTGACTTCACCTTCTTGCACCTTCCTTGGCTGATATAACTACCTTTATGAGTCTGTTTTCATAAAGCTAGTTGCTCCTTGCTTTTTTCACATTCTTTTTTGGCTTCTGCTGAAAGACTGTGTTCCTAGAACCTTCTCCTTAAAAAAAAAAAGAAAAAAATAAGTTTGCACTGAATCGATGGAAAATGCCAACAATTTTGAACTTTTTACAGATATGACTATGGATGATGTCCGAGAATACGAGAAAAATATGCATGAAAAAACCAACATTAAAGTTTGCAACCAACATTCATCTACTGTGGATGAAATAGAGAGCCATGCCAATGCAAGAGTATGTCCCTTTTTGAAACGTATTGCCCATCCTCAGCTAATACACCTGCACAGATCAGAGAAGAGCAATGAACTGATCTTGCTGACCAGTCAGTGCAATTTTGGGGAGGTTTTACTTCAGTGGGAACAGAATTTTTCCCCGTGAAGTGCAATCCTGCCTTTTCTTTGCACTGTAAACTGCCACTGATGTAAGAAAGGGTGGGGTTGGGCTCATATACAACTCCTTGTCCTCCAGGAAAACACAAATCTCAAATTTCAGTTGGATGCATAAAGAGGAAGTTAAATATCAGTTTTACCTTCTATTATTTGAATAGTTAAAAAATGCAAGAGTTCAGAGTGCTTCAGTCAAACAGCCAGGAACACGGGGAGTGGAAAATTTCTATGGGACTGAAAAAATTGTTGCTTCACCCGGAGAAAAAAAAAGGTTGATGAATTATTCACTCTTTTCAAACTAATTTTCATGTTGTTATTGATTAGCTACCAAAAAGGTGAGAAGTATTTTCAGAAGTATACAACGGCAGTGGTGGAGAAGGGCAGGTTTCTGTGTAGGTTCTTTGACTCAGATTCTGGAAATTTCATAAAGTATTTAAATTCCTAATTTGGGCACCTCAAGTAGAGGGCTAAAATTAGAAATTATTGCTGTCTGCAAATAGAAAAGATGCAGTGACATTTGCTTTTGAAATGTTACTTTTCCTTTATTTCGAACTGCGCTGTAGAACTCAGTGATGGTTTTACTCCTGTAAGGAGTGTGGGGCAAGGCCTGAAGGGCTTGAAGTCCTTCCTTTGTTCTTACTCGGTAAAAATTGTCACCAGCCTGAGAAGATGTTGGCTAAGTAATAACCAGGGAGCTAAATCTCGTGTCTGCAATGCTGCGGTTCTGTTGACACCAAGGTTACTCCTTAGCTGAGCAGTAAATTGAGAATCAGTTCTGCCTTTGGCTCTGTGCTCCAGGGTTTGGGTTGGAATGAAGTCTGCCATCCCCGGGTCCCAGGTGGAAAAACTGCCGTTGAGGTCAGAGCAGAATTTGTCATTGCTGAAAAAAAGAGTCTGAGCCTTCTTAGCTCAGAGTAAGGACTTGCTTAACTTGAGCATACGTCAGAATAGAAGATAATTTAAAGCAAGTATAAGCTAAAAAGCAAAAGTCAACCGAAGGGACAGTGAGTATTCCATGTCTGAATTTAAAATGAAGTGTTTTGGAGGCTACCACTTAGCAAGACATTAATAGTCTTCACTTAAATGGCCGGTAAACTGAGAAGCTTTCCTGTCCTCTTCCACTTTGGTCCTCAGTCGAAAATAGCTGACGTGACTGCACGGGCTCCCTTTGATGTCAGGCTGCTCTTAAATCCTCTGAGTTCCCAAACGCTACACACACTGCTACAGGGTGTGAAACAAAATGTAAATCAGCAAAACAGGTTCAAATCGATCTCCAACACAAGTAGGTACAGTTCCTCTGAGACCATCTGTTTATTTCCACCACTTATCTCCGATTTGAAAATAGCTTCGTGCTCACTCCTAATAACTGTCAGCGTGGGCTGCAGAGGTCCCTGGTATGTCGTCTGCAGGGAAGAGAGGAGGCAGCTGGCAGCGTGCGTGCTTTTGTTTATTTAATCTGATGTTGTAATACAAGATAAAGCTTCTTCAACATCACATTTGCAGACAAGGCTACAGATGCATGCAGCTGGGTAATATTAAAAAGTGTCGATGTACTGAAAGTACAGGATTTTGTCATACAGCGCCATTGCCAATCTTGGACACCCAAATGTGTGGGAATCTTAAATTGTTTACAATGCTAGTGGTTTTATTTCTTTTTTTTTAATGTAGTGTTTTATTTCTGCTTTTTTTTTTGAGCTTTCAGAGCTCAAAATCTATAAAGTGGTTTAATTAAATACTTCAAATTTACAAATTTGACATGACGTTCAGTGAAAACCATAAAATTGATTTCAGTTGGCTCAGTGGACACCTTGCAGGCAATGCAGACAGAAAGCAGGTTTCAGAGGAGTCGTGCTGATTTTTTCCTCAGTTTACCCATTTGTAGCAGATGTCATTCGTTTGGGATTTTATCAAAAAAGTTTTGCAGGGCTCAGCCCAGAGTACATCTCTGCTGGGATCGCTCTGCCCTCTTGTGGGTTTCTACAGCACGGTGACACATTTGTCACCTGCACAAGACTCCCGCTGCCTTTAAAGCTGCCTCCGGACCCGATTTGCCATTGCAAAGTGGCTTTAACCTCTCGTCTCGTTTTGCCTCTGTTTTGCAGGGAATTAAGCAGTGGATTTGTCAGTTGGCCATAAATGTTTAAGTACAGATTCTGGATGGAAAAGTTGGAAAGCGTGTTGTGGCTGTATCAAGTGAGAGGGAAATCTTCAGGCTTCACTAGTAGAAAAGCAAAACAGCCTCAGTTACCTGCATGCAGCTGCAAGTAGAAGTCAGTAGAAGCTGTGCACGAGGGGAGACAGAATTATTCATCCCTTGATGATTACAGTAGATGAGCAAACCGGTGACAACCCTTTACCCTTTCATGCTTATAATCTAGATGCAAAAAAAAACCCCAACCTATCGGTTTTCTTTTCTTTGAAGTTCTGAAAAATTCTACTTGCTGACTGTGAATCAAAATGTATTCTTTAATTGCCTGGGAAATAGTTTGATTTTTCCAGCAATGACAGAGGTAGCACTCTTTATCCAGTTCAGAGCCAGGCAGAAGAGCCGTTAGTATGTGATTCATGTACTTAACTTAGTTTCCTTTAGTTGTCTGCTTGTTGTACTCCAGTCGATGCATTACAATAGGAGGGCATTCACCTGGAGAATCACTTCACCATACCCATGATAAGCAATCATTCCCTGATTTAGAAATTGGATGGAAGTAGTTTAACTGAATTAATGATCATTTGGAATTATTCTAACATGACATTTTTCTTTCTTTCCCTCTTGTTGAAGACATGACAATGGATGAAGTCCGAGAGTTTGAACGAGCAACTCAGGAAGCTACCAACAAGAAGATTGGGATTTTCCCACCTGCAATATCTATCTCTAACATTTCCATGCCTTCTTCAACCCGCAGTGCTCCATCTAGTGCTCCGTCAACTCCTCTCTCCACAGATGCTCCTGAATTCCTAACAGTTCCCAAAGACCGGCCTCGGAAAAAGTCTGCTCCAGAAACTCTCACTCTTCCAGATCCAGCAAAAAAAACCCTTTAAATTCACCCAGCATGTTTCCTCCTGATAAGCCATGTCTACCACAGCAAGAGTGATGTAACTCAATTTCTACAAAGGTCATGGTAGTTTGTTGATTGTTTTTTTGCTTAAAATAATCTTATTGGAGTGGAAAGATTACTTCTTTCCTCAGACGTGATCCTGAAAACCTTCAGAGAAGTGCATGCAAGAGGAGGTAGTTTATATATTCCTGACATAGTGTTTCAAGCCATATGGTGCATCTTACTGACATACAATGAAATAGTCTGAAGGGAACCCTATAAAAGAAAAGAAATCTTTCTGTAGCAGTGTTCTACCTACAAATCCTCATCTAGGTCATAGCATTTATAATTAGGAGTAGGTATTTAGTAAAGCTGCCAAGGACTTCTGAGGCAAATTAGTGCCAACTAGAATGCAGGGTTAACAGGAAAAGAAAACCCTCCCATTTTCTTCTTTTATAGCTAATTTTAAAATCCTTCCTACTCTCAGGCTTCTCCTGTGTATTCGTAAACCTTTGACCTGTAACTCATCGTACTTGAACACCAAGAGCAATCACTCAGATTCACATTTTGCTTAATATGACTCAGGATTTGGGGCCTAGCTAACAAACACAAAACTTTTCAAACCTAAAATATCACTGTATTGACGCTCCAATTGTAATTAACTATACTGACTTTGAGGCCATTGAACTATTTCTATCTTGCACAGAATTTGTAAAAGAAACCACCTATTTCTTGTAGATAATGTATTTTAATAGCTCTCCCTGTCCCTTTGTGATCTCTTTAGTCCGTATTGGTGTTCATCAGTGGTGTTCCATGTGTGAGAGTGAAAAAAAGCAGCTAAATTGAGCCAGTTGAGAAGCAAACCCAATGAATTCTGTCCTTTCCTCACTGGAAGAAGAGTGGTAGTAAGCTGTAAAACCTTGAATGTAAAGGAAAGAAAACGTGAGCCTCTCTTTTTCTTTCCTGCCTCGCATCTTTCCTGAACAGCACAATCTCCGCTAGCAGAAAGCTGGTTCCAGGCTCTGCTGTTGTCACTTTAAAAAGCAAATGAATCGTGGGCGGCTCAGTCCCGGGTAGGGTGATGTTAAGGAAATAGAAGTGCCCTTCCTGGCCCGCATGTGAAGTCACTCTTCAATCTCAGGAATTAAAATGTAGAGAAGGATGTTTCCCGCTAGGGAAGTGTAGATTGTGGTAGGAGCAGAAAAATAAAAAGCAGAAGTGGTCTCTTCCTTCCTTCCTTTTCGTAAGCTCAGTGTGAAGCTTTCCCCGCTGGCCCCGTTTGGGGCACTTTGTTCTCTTTCACACAGGTTCTGTTTAATGAGTGCTGGCCCTACCTGTCTCTGTCGGTCGCTGTAGTAGACGTCGAATAAGCCGCTGTTCAAATCCCAGCGAAAGACAGCTGTGACCTGCATCATATGATCAAAGTGGGTGATATTTTGCACCACCAGTGACATGGTACATGGACTGAAAAAAAAGAGAGTCCTCCAGAGCTGCCCGATCGTTGAATATTGAACAATCAGTTTGGGGATGGCCTTTCACCTGGCCAGACCTTTGTGCCACCTTCTCAGCGCAATGCGGTGATTTGACTGGCTTGAATGCACTGAACTTCTCAATGGCTGTAGATCCAGTAGAAGTTATGTTGAATGTGGGATATTTATAGCATAGTTTTAGTAGCAGGAGAGGTAATTTCCCTTCCAGCCTGCACTGAAAACAAGTGTATATTTGTTTGATAGTTTAAATCCTGTAGCTAGCAAAATCTGGGAGCTCTTGGTAGGTTTGCTGTGCTCTGACTTCATGCGTTCTCCCACTTTCTGCCCGTGTTTCGCTTTGCTTTTCTCCTCAGAGGTAGTAATTCTGTGTGGTTAGTAAACTAATGGGTGATGATATTTTTGTTTAAAAAGAAGCCGCTGCAATGATGCAAACAAAACGTTCCTCCATTAGTTTATTATTTCAGCTTAAAAAGTGTGCAGCTTATATATTCATGATTATAACTGGTCTAACCTTTTTATTATTATTTATTTAGCAGCAAGTTTGGAACATTGGCAGAGAAGGGAAACCTCTGGAAACATAAAGCATTATTTGGTTGTTTTTTAATTTCCTGAATTTGACCTGTATAGAAATAGTTTAGGTCTGCTCCACCTGAAGGTTTGTTTTTCAACTAATTTTTTCTTTGTCAAAGAAAAATTTGCTCAGCTGTATTCGTAATGTCCTTCTGCTTACATTTTGCTGTTTCTATATATGTTTTGGCACCGGGGTTTGACACAGATTATTAGACCAAAGCAGTCCTACCTTTACTCATATTTAGCTGATTGATTTCCAATCCCATGTGGATACATCGATTATCGGATTAAGTAGGTTTGGAGATGAGGCATGTATGAAAATTATTAACATACCTGAAGAGGATACATCTTAAGAGCTGCATGACAGAGATCTAGGAGAAAGACACGTCATGGAAGAAATGTCAGACTGCTTAGTGCTGTGTCTCCGTTTGCATTTGCTGCTGCTGTAGCCCTTCCGTCGCGCAGAGCTGTTCTTGAGGAGTCCCAGATTCATTGACCGAACAGCGTGAATTCACTGTTGGCCACAGCACGGATCACGATCAGCCACATTGCCTCCACGCTGCTTCCTAATGGAGGCAAAGAAAAAGATCTGTAATGTTTCATTGTTCTGGATAAGAGATACCCCAGGCTCTTCATCGCCTGTGCTGAGCTTTGCTTTCCCCACCAGTCATCACCCATTTCCTCAATACGATCGTTAAATATTTTTTTCTGTTTGTTTGTTTGTTTGTTTGTTTGTTTGTTTTTTAAGGTAGGATAACTTTTTCTAGAATATTCCCAGCAAACGCTTGAAACCACACGAAACTGAATGAAAAGGAAAGTCTGAACCCTTCAGTAAAACCTCTTGAGGCAAAGGGGTTGTTTCCATCACTGATTTTTTTCAGTTTTCTGTTGTATTTTCAGACATGTTTATTAGGAGAAAAATAGCATTTTGCAGGTGTTCATCACTCCTTTTGCAAAAAAAACAATGATGTGATTATTTAGTGAGTACATCTCTAGAGCCACACAGCAAAGCCAAACAGGCGCAGTAGCTGCAGGGACTGAAGAACGACACCACACCACTCTGCTAGGGCTTGACAAGGAATTCGTCATCAAGGACAATACAGTTCAGAGCAAATTTTGCTATTTGTTTGTTTGCGTTTCTATTAAAAGCTTCTCCCAGCTTTGCTCCTACTTTTTTGTATTTCTCATAGAACAATCATTACAAAATAACTGGCAATTCACTGCAGTCTTTAGAAGGGTAGATCTCCTAATAAATCCGAAAGGGAGGTATCCATGAAGACTACGAGGACAGTACATTCCTGGAACACAAGCCGATAGGATTTCTTATGAATGTAATGGTTGATTTTGTAAATGACTGGATAAATCCTATGGAAATAAACTATTTGACCTTATTCTTTGGCTTTTTTGATTATTCTGGAAGGTGATTTTGTGACATCTAGTAGCCGATTTGCATTAATTGCTGCTGTAGAGATTTTGAAATGGAAATATTTGTTCCTTGAATTTTAGTTTGTAACGAGTTTTGTTAAAACTGCTTTTGAAGCTTGCTGCACTATAACTTCAAAACAATGTGCTATCATTTGAAATAAGCCAAATGTATATGCTTTTTATGAATTAGTGAGTGCAGTAAGAGAGAATTCATGATCTTGTCAATAGGAGCTTTTCTGTTCCCATTGTTTGGACTTGGTTTTATGTGTGTAAGTTAAAATTGCTATATAAGTCTAACAATATTTTGCTTTAAATGAACAGCATGGTCATTGAATTACAATCTCCTGTACTTTTGTAGTGTCACTAAAACAGGTTTCGTTGGTTTTTTTCATTTCTGTGATAATTCCACATGACTCTGAATGTCCAGTAATTCACTTCTTTCATTTAGAGCAGTGATGGCTACGTTAGGCGATACATCACCGCCATCAACGAAGGACCAAGTTTTGAAATGCTCTGCCAGTTAATCAATGCAAGGCTCAGCAGGAGGATTGGATTGTCATATTTCTCATTCATATCACTTCGTTTCTGATTTTTCCAAGTTATTTATTATTTTTAATATTGTATTTTTCCTTGCATTTTGTTGTAAATAAACTACCAACAATTATTCTTTACAACTGTGACTATTTTCTTTTACTAGGTCTCCTCTAGCAAGGAACATATCCATTAACATTTCTACCCCCAGCTCTGCAAGTCACTTCCTCAAAATTAAATAGCACAAAGCATTGGCTTTGGAAGGAAAATTTTAACCACTTACAACATCGACCAGGTTTTGTTGTGCCTCAGCTTTTTAAAGATGTTATCAGGCAAGGTGCCCCAGCAGTCTGGTGTTAGCCCATTCGTTTGTAAATGACCATTTGGGTGAGGAGGAGGTTTTTCAGTAGGGAATGTAATTCTCTATGCAGGGTTTGGCAGCCAAGGGTTGTAGTAAGTACTGGAAAATACTGGAAAAGAGACCGCTCAAAACCTTCTCAGACTTGTCCACAGGTCATTTAATTTTAGCCTACAGAAATTTCACATGTGCAATGATTCTTTAAGCTTTTAAGTGGAGGCTTACTCCATAGAAATAACGCTTGTTCTGCAGCAGGGCAATGGGAGTTGGTTATTTAGAAATGCTTCACAACAGCGCAGACAGGACACGAGGAACAAACATAGGCCTAGAAAACAAGGTAGAAATCAGACCCTGCAAAGAGAAAAGAGAAAGCAGGCAGCCCTGCATGGCCTGGGTCTGCGGTAATGACTTCTCGTGGCTCCAGCGCATGAGGACCCCGCGGGGGTAAGCGTGGGGGGCCGTGCCCTGCAGACAGGCGGGACTGCGGCCGAGTCTGTGCCACCAAAGTGAGGCTGTGACTGCTCTCGGTGAGGTGAAGTTATATCTGGTTTCTCCAGCAAGCAGATACGCCAGCGGCAAATTACGAATTGGTTAAAAAGCTGACCCTGACCCTGCTGCCATTTAAAATCGATGGAGTTGGGTTGGTCCCTGCAGAGGGAAGAAATCCCACCCTTTATTCTTTACAAAATGAGCCATCTCCCAGGGCAGAAAGACGTTCAATTGAACCCAATGTTTTGCTGTGTGGATGCAAAATTACCGAAGCCTTTTATCTGATGTCTGTGTGCATATAAACGACAGCTCGATGACACGATGACCAGCTGTATGAACGCTCCTGGAAATTATCCGGTTAACGCACTGGAAACAGCTTAATAAAGGAAATTCAAATGCTGTTGATTGTTCTGCTTTGTAGCAGTGTTCTGACAAATCAATGGCTCTTCTGTGAGTTTATAACATTTAAAATATCCCGAACGCATCGTATTTCTATCTCCTTCGCCCACGGCAGCTGGCAAAGCCCCCCCGCCCTGGCGGGGAGGCAGGACAGCCAGTCCCGACCCGGCAGGGCAGGGCCACACGACACCCGCGCACTCTGTCGCGACACCAACTTTCCCTCTCGGGTCGGTGCCGGCCCCCGCCCGCTCCCCCGCCCGCGGCGCCCGGAAACTCCCGACCGGCCTCGGCCGCTTCCGCCATCCCCCGCCGCCCCGCCGGGGGGCGCTGCCGCCTCTCCGCGGCACACGGGCAGCGGCGC
>WKFP01015200.1:1721869-1901278 GCA_011057875.1 Pterocles orientalis | reverse complement strand
TAGGTCTCCTCTAGCAAGGAACATATCCATTAACATTTCTACCCCCAGCTCTGCAAGTCACTTCCTCAAAATTAAATAGCACAAAGCATTGGCTTTGGAAGGAAAATTTTAACCACTTACAACATCCACCAGGTTTTGTTGTGCCTCAGCTTTTTAAAGATGTTATCAGGCAAGGTGCCCCAGCAGTCTGGTGTTAGCCCATTCATTTGTAAATGACCATTTGGGTGAGGAGGAGGTTTTTCAGTAGGGAATGTAATTCTCTATGCAGGGTTTGGCAGCCAAGGGTTGTAGTAAGTACTGGAAAATACTGGAAAAGAGACCGCTCAAAACCTTCTCAGACTTGTCCACAGGTCATTTAATTTTAGCCTACAGAAATTTCACATGTGCAATGATTCTTTAAGCTTTTAAGTGGAGGCTTACTCCATAGAAATAACGCTTGTTCTGCAGCAGGGCAATGGGAGTTGGTTATTTAGAAATGCTTTACAACAGCGCAGACAGGACACAAGGAACAAACATAGGCCCAGAAAACAAGGTAGAAATCACACCCTACTAAGAGAAAAGAGAAAGCAGGCAGCCCTGCGTGGCCTGGGTCTGCGGTAATGACTTCTCATGGCTCCAGCGCATGAGGACCCCGTGGGGGTAAGCGTGGGGGGCCGTGCCCTGCAGACAGATGGGACTCCGGCCGAGTCTGTGCCACCAAAGTGAGGCTGTGACTGTCCTCGGTGAGGTGAAGTTATATCTGGATTCTCCAGCAAGCAGATACGCCAGCGGCAAATTACGAATTGGTTAAAAAGCTGACCCTGACCCTGCTGCCATTTAAAATCAATGGAGCTGGGTTGGTCCCTGCAGAAGGAAGAAATCCCACCCTTTATTCTTTACAAAATGAGCCATCTCCCAGGGCAGAAAGACGTTTAATTAAACCCAATGTTTTGCTGTGTGGATGCAAAATTACAGAAGCCTTTTATCTGATGTCTTTGTGCATATAAACGACACCTCGATGACACGATGACCAGCTGTATGAACGCTCCTGGAAATTATCCGGTTAACGCACTGGAAACAGCTGAATAAAGGAAATTCAAATGCCGTTGATTGTCCTGCTTTGTAGCAGTGTTCTGACAAATCAATGGCTCTTCTGTGAGTTTATAACATTTAAAATATCCCGAACGCATCGTATTTCTATCTCCTTCGCCCACGGCAGCTGGCAAAGCCCCCCCGCCCTGGCGGGGAGGCAGGACAGCCAGTCCCGACCCGGCAGGGCCACACGACACCCGCGCACTCTGTCGCGACACCAACTTTCCCTCTCGGGTCGGTGGCGGCCCCCGCCCGCTCCCCCGCCCGCGGCGCCCGGAAACTCCCGACCGGCCTCGGCCGCTTCCGCCATCCCCCGCCGCCCCGCCGGGGGGCGCTGCCGCCTCTCCGCGGCACACGGGCAGCGGCGCATGGGTCCCGCGCCAGCCCTGTGCGCCGTGGCGAGTCTCGCGAGAGGTGGCGGCTCGCCAAGATGGCGGCGCTGTGCGAGAGCTTCACGCTGTGCGGTTTGGGGCCCAGCGCCGGCGTCGGCCTCGGCGGCGGCCTCTTGGCGCTGGAGCCGGGCCCCGACCCCGACCACGTCCTGCTCACCGACCGCGGCAGGACCGCCACGCTCTTTAAGGTAACCGCCCGGCCCAGCCCCGGCCGCTCGGCCTCTCGGGAGGTGTCGCTGCTGCCGCCGGGCAGCCCCGGCCTGTGGGAGGGTCCCCGCGCAGGGCCTCGGCGGTGGCACCCCGGGGCCGCGCTCCCTCCCGTCCCGACCGGCCTGTCCCCTGGGCGCAGCTGTCACCGGGCCCCGCATGCCTGCGGCGGCGGGTCGACATCCCTTGGCTGGAGACGGGGCAGCGGAGTGCCTGGCGCGCTGCCACCGCCTGGGCGCCTTCGGGACCGTCCCGGCTTCGGGGAGCGGGGGCCCGGCCCGGCTCTGCCCGTCCCAGCCCTGGCCCGTCCAGCCCGGCTCTGCCCGTCCCAGCCCTGGCCCGTCCAGCCCGGCTCTGCCCGTCCCAGCCCTGGCCCGTCCAGCCCGGCTCTGCCCGTCCCAGCCCTGGCCCGTCCAGCCCGGCTCTGCCCGTCCCAGCCCTGGCCCGTCCAGCCCGGCTCTGCCGGTCCCAGCCCTGGCCCGTCCAGCCCGGCTCTGCCCGTCCCAGCCCTGCTCACCTGCGCTCTGGCCCCGGTCTGTCTGCCGGCGGAGCGGGTGTCGGCTTAGGTGGTTGTTTGCGTATTTCTCCTGTTGCTGATTTTCTCTCTCCATTCCCCATTCCGAGAAAGGCTTCTATCCCGCAGCTGCAGGGTATGGCCGGTTTCTGTAGCCAGGGTGAGAGGCGCTTTGTCCGGCTGTCAGTAGTGTGTCAGCTGCCTTCCTGTCGGCTGGAGGGTGAAAGATTGAGTTTGCAGCACTTGAAATTGAAAGTATGTCCTGGTGGTTTTTAATGTATGCATATATGTCAGCAGAACATAATAAGAGAGTTCAGGAAAATATTTAGGTTTACATGTTTAATTTGCTTTTGTATTCATGTGTCCAGGGATTGTATCGTAGTGGATTCGTGATACAATCTCCTGCGGGCTGTTTAGTCCCACTGCCAAGACCATAGGTGAGACAATAAGTTTGTTGGTAAATATGCCCAAAGGAGACTGAGGAGAGGGGGTTTGAGTACCCCCAGAGCAGCCAGATGTAAATCACACGTTTAGACAGTAAAATCCATTGCTTTTGGTCTCAATAAGTTACACTGAAATAGGAAGAGGAAGAGCATGGTTCTGTGCACGGTTCTATCAGTGAGGAAAAGCAGTGTCTTCTCTTTGGAAAAGCCGTGCATCATACCCGTGCTTCATGGCATAAGCCAGTCTGACTATTACAGGCCAAAGTTATTTCTTATGTGAAAATAAATAATTCTAGTGAATGTGGAGGTCTTTCAGGTTATTCTTAAAGTTTTGGTACTGAAGTCAGAAACAGGAATGCTCAAGCAGAGTTTCTGAGTACAGCAGTTCCCATATTTTAATATTCTCGTTCAAATCAGATGTGGCTACCTTACATTTCCTTTCTGTCATGAGAAAAGTCCCAAAAGTGTACCACATTGTATTTGAATTACAGTATCTTTGTTCTGACTCTTCTAGGTTTCGGATCAGAAGCCACTGGGTTGTTGGTCGGTTAAACATGGGCAGATTATCACATGTCCAGTTGTATGCAACTTTGAAACTCATGAATATATAGCTGTTCATGATGACAAGGTGAGAGCCTTTATCTTTTCTTAAAGGAAAAAAAAAAAGATGTAGTGAGTCTTCGAGTAAATGTAGATAGGGAAGACATCAGCAGTGCTGTATTTTTTGTTCTTTCCTGACCTTTCATTGTTCTCCTTGAAACATTCTTTTCCAGATCAGGTCATCTGTATCTTAATCTGTCTCTATCACTTTGATCTACTTTCATTTAGAATTCTGCTGTGTCTTTTTCAAACCCTTACCCTTTCCTGTCCTTTCTTATCAATTCACAATTTCTGAGCTTGGTTTGTGTTCTTGTCTCTGCTTCAGCTTCTTCCCATACAAGCTTCCCCTGGGTCAGTTTCCGCGCAGGTTACTGTGATGCTTCCTGAATAGTTCCCTCTGTGTTTCAGGGCTGTGCAGTTGCTAGTATTTTGCATGCTGGGAAGTCTGATTATTACTGTTTCACTGTGCTTAGAAAATGATGCTTCTCTTAAAGGTTTTAAGAATATGGAAGGACGAAGATATTAACTTGGACAAGGTGTTCAAAGCAACGGTAAGTCTCTTACATACCTTCACTTTTCTGTTAATGTTTGGAATCCTAGAGGAGGGAAGAGATGCTCATTTTCATAGAACTGGTAATTCTGCATTTTACCTGACCATTGTGCTTCATGGTGGGCTGGGGTATTGCAAGGAATCCACTTGGACTGAGAGACTTGATCATCAAAATATTTGTCTTTAAAACTATTGGTATTCCAAGTCCAAAGTTTCAGAGGACTTTCTTTAAAGATGATGAATTATGTTCAAATTTAAATTTTCCTGTTCTGCTGATGGCTGTGTTTAACACTTTGTGTTCTGCTGTATACCAGTTGTTTGCGCTCCTTACCCTCGATTATGTTTTTTCTGATGTGATTCAGAAATGTGATGCTCACAGGGATGCTTTCCTGGCTTTTTGTTGGGTGGTGATTTGGGATGTTTGTAGCATTTCAGAAAATTGGCAACTACTAGGTGTGCATTATTAGAAATCTTACAGATTCATCATTCTTCTGTTACTGTTTATTGAAAGAACTTAAGAAAAATCACAGATAAAACACTTGGCTGTCAAGGTAGTGTTTGAAAGAACATGGATTTCTTTTTTCTGTATAGCTTTCAGCTGATGTATACAGAATACATTCACTACCCAACGGAGGGCCAGTGGTACTATTCAAAAGAGGTGGTGTTCGAACTTTAGATGTCCTTTTGGAAGCCCCACAACAAGAAATTGAAGACATTATCTCAGACGAAGTCATCAAGTAAGTGATATGACTTTATGAAGCTTGCTTCTTTGTCAGAGGAACTGATGATGATGGTGAAAGTTGTTCCCTTTTTTGAGGGGATGGGGAGAAAGCTGAAGACCAAGATCTTGGGGTTGGGTGGGTTTTTTACAACACATTGTTTTTAAAATCTTAAAATTATTTATACGAATAACCTAATTTAGAAGACATTCATACAGCTTTCTGGTTTCAGGTGGAGTGAAGCTTTTGTGGAAGGTCAGCAACCTGTCTTAATTTTCATCACTGAGAAAGTGAGTTCAATACTTTCTTTAAAAAAACTTTCATAGCCACAAATCTAAGTGCCTTTTCTAAAATCCACCGCCTATTTAATTGGATTTTAAGAGCTTTTAGTGAAATCATTATCCTGATTTAATCAGTATCCTAAGTACGTTGTTTCTGATACAACAGTTAAATTGAAGTTGTGTTGCTTTCAGGGATGAGGAGCCTGGCTCTTAGAACTTCAGAGAACAATTAAGATTAAATATAGTAGGCAATTGTGTGACTCTTCGTTGCCCTCAAATGCTTGTTCATTGTGAAGAACTTATTAAATAGGATTTATATTTAAAAAAAAAAAGAATTATATATGAATCTGTCTTTATTCAAATGCTGCTTCTTGTGAATCCATTTATTTCATCAAATTACAGTTTTCTTTCTGTGCTTGAGTCTGCAGACTTCTGAACTATGTCCTGTAGAAAACACAAATTCCTAATTTTGCTTAACATTCAATGTTAAGCAGTACCAATGTATGAATTTCTATTATCTCTTCTTTGTGTAAATTAAAGGAAAACTTTATTTTCTGTTTTGTTTTAGGATGGGGATTTTTTTGTCTACGTACAGAAACTGAAGATGAACAGTCTACACAAATACAAGCTTGAACAACAGAAATTATCTAAGCCATTGAGTTTCACAGCATATATAAAAAATCAAATAATCACACTTCTGTGTTTGTGTAAGTTATTTTTTCTAATGGGATGTGGTAGTAACACAAAGAATGGTATGGAAGGACATAAAATGGTTGTATTTATGAATGACTATATAATATTTTTAGCTCTCTGAACTTTCTAAAGCAGCTAGTGGTAGAAGTAGTAATTAAATCTTCCTGATACTTTCATGGCTGCAAAGGCTGACTGTTCATGTTATCGCTTGTGTGTTACAGATCTCGTGCTAGCTATAATTTTGATGCTTTGCATCATAATGTGTCCTTTAAATATCCGATATTATTTCTTCTTTCAGCGCTCACTGGATTTTTTTTCTCTTTGAATGTACTCTTTCTGTGTCATATCATATCAAATAGTTTTTCCACAATAACATGATAAAAGTGCCATCACTTTTCTTTGACAGATTCCGATGACACTGTGTACAAGGTTCTGGTACCTCTGCAGCAAAGTACTGAAGAGGAAGAGCAAATTTTGCCCAAGTCACTACTACTAAACCTTTCAGTATCTGGAAGTGCTCTAAAAGGAACTTCTTTTGTTGTTCTTGATAAAGATCACATTGCAGTATTAGGAAGTCTAGCTGCATCTGGAGAAGAATCCAAAGGTAACTTGAAAAGTCAGATTAAGATGTTGTAAGGTCTGAAATTTCCTTAGGCAAAGCACTAAGCAGAAAATAGTGCAAATAAAATGTTACTTGGCTCTTGAAACTAGTCCAAAGTTGAGCTGTGCCATTCAGAGCACTAGCTGAAAGATGACTTTTGCCAGTAAGCTGCGTAGTGGGCTGCAGGACCGTACTCACTGCTGTGTGTCAGTATTTGTTTTTATGCTGT
Source organism: Pterocles orientalis (assembly GCA_011057875.1). Taxonomy (NCBI): domain Eukaryota; kingdom Metazoa; phylum Chordata; class Aves; order Pterocliformes; family Pteroclidae; genus Pterocles; species Pterocles orientalis. The sequence goes on along the minus strand of WKFP01015200.1, from coordinate 1,894,978 downwards.
TTGTGGAACAGTTGAAAAGGTGCAGCAAGAGAACTCATGGATGGAGGGGAATTGGAAGCAGGACTTGGACACTTGTAAAAGGACCCATGCAGGGAAACAGACCTAATTTCCTATAAGAAATCAGCGTCTAAAATAAGTAAAACAAACACTTCTGTCTCATGCCTGAACTTCTGAAGCACAGGATCACTGAAATTTAAGCCACTGAACATAGCATTTTATTAAAAAAATGTTCTTCCTGACTGAAAGCCACACTGGCTACTGTCCCTCTTGCCACAGCTTCTTGTTTAAAGCTCTTCACTGGAAAATTAACTCATCTTTAAATATTTTTCTTAGGATCTAACCAGAATGACTTAATTACTCATGTTGAATGTATTATACGGGGAGCTATTTTGAAACAGTTACTTGCATTTTTTCAAGTGTCTTTAACTGAAAGTAGCAAAGGCAAATGTAGCGTTTATGTTGCTTTTTGGGTTTGTAACGTCTCTCTCTTTCCCTAGAGTGCCTGACAATATGGAATACAAAATATCAGACATTGCAAACTTCAAAGGAACTGCCTCTGGGAACCAGTGGACAAGTAAGCTAGATCTTCAATTGGTGGTCCCTGAGCTTTGTGCATTTGGCATGATGAAGAAACGGGTGGGCTTTAGAGTTCTGCTTCTGTCTGGCAGAGCAGTCAATGCCAACTTGTGAAACAAAATTAATATTGAACAGTTGATGAGCGATTTTTGTCAGAATATTTAACAGAGAATGGATGCCTATGGCTATTTCTTTGATAATTCCATACCTTCTTTCTTCTGATGGTTTTGATTATTTGGCGAGAATGAAATAGCTAATTAAACAGAAAACCTATCCAGTATCTATTCTGTTCAGACAATTTGCAATTGACTGTCTAAATGATCTCTGCATCTTTGTCAACAGCATTTCAGGATGTCCAGGTGTCCATTAATGATAAGTAAAGTAACACCTAGGTAATAAATGCACTAGTGAAATAGAACAGCTGACTGTTTTTGTCATAAAATTGCACAGGAGGGAATTTAAAAAATAAAATTATCAAGTGGACTTAATGCCTTGGAACAGCCACTGTACTTTGAGACATCTTTGGAAAAGTCTCAACAGAAAGCTTCTTATTTTTGTATTTAAAATCAACAGTTAATGAAGGTCTGCTAACAAGTGTTAAACTTACAATAAATAATTTAAAATAATCCGATCGCTGACTTTTAGTTGAATGTTGTAGTAAGGTGTTCAACAGCAGCTTGTGCAGGAACATGCTTCTCTGCTCATCTCCTCATGAACTATATGTTTTCATATTTTGTAGTTGTGGTGTTATGAGGAAAAATTTTTTTTTACTCATGGGAAAGTGCTAACAGTAGTTGTGTACAAGTGTGAAACGTCATCCTTGGCAGCTGCTGTGGGAAAGCTCAAGAACAGTCAAACCCCTGGTAAGAATTTTTATAATTACAGTCAAAAGAGCTCATAAAAGGAAAACTTTTGAAATAGTATAAAAATTCTTTTAATACAGTCCTATAAAATCAATGGAACCTAAGCAGCGTGAAGTAACCTAACACTGTATTCTGTCCCTAGCTGTTTCTGAAGCACACAAATGTCTGCATTTATTGTAGTTTCATTTAAACTGGGTTGACATTCAAATATTGGAATTACTGAAAATACTGGAATGCTAGCTATGAATGCTGAAAACATAATGAAGTGCTGTCTCCTATAAATTGTTTTCAAAGAGCTTGTGATTAGATGGGGCAATGTCAAACCTTAGTTTGTATGTAAACTTTAGTTCAAAACTGTACTGTCGTAGTGTCTTTAACATTGCGTTGGCAAAATGTTGTTGCAAGGAATGCTCACAATAAATTGTGTAATAACTTATTTCTCTTCCTCCCAGAGGCTAAATGGAAAAACAATATGCAAAAAGGGTCATAAAATTACCTGCTGCTGAGATAAAACTGGAAACTTTCTTGGCACAAAATGACTTGGATTATACTTTAGATAATGCTTGTTAGAAGAAGTTGATGTAATATTCATCCTTCAATAAATGTGCTTTAAGTGTTACCTTCATATAGTTTCATTTTTGTGTTCACAGATGTGTCTCCATTTGTAAACTGGAATACCCTTGGAGATGAAGAGCTGGTGGTTTCCCTTCAGTCAGAGCAGCCTGTAGCTCTAAAGTCTGAGTCCAAGATGACTGTAAGTTAGCATTAGAAGTAAATAAGATTTCTGTTTTGTTTCTTGCCCCTTCCCCATGCTGCTGCTTTTACTGTTAGGTGTTGTAGCAGAAGGAAATTTCACTTTGTGTTTGCCACTCATTGTTTCTAACTCTGTTTCTGGAACTGGACCTCCCAGTTACCAATCATAATCTGTGCAGCAAGTTGAGACGTGAAGTTCCTAGTTATCTTGAATGAAATCCTTAAATATATACCATCTTTTTTGGAGCTGAATAATAACTTTTTGTTTTTCTTTGTAATAGCTAAGATCAAAAAGGAACACTGTTGCTGAAGTACAGCCAGATGCCTTGTCAGTTGGGCAGCTCTTACAAAGTCTAAAAGTAAGTAAACTAAATATCTTAAAGTAGTGTTTTAGATACTCTGAGTATTCTAGCCGTCTCTTAAGCTATTATCTTTTTCTATGTCCTCTTGCACAAGTTGACAAGGCTGCCTTAAACAGGTGAGTTGGAGCGTATTATTGTTGTTGTGCAAGAATAGTATTTGGGCATGATGAAATTAAAGTTTTGTCGAAGGAGCATATTCTAGAACTGTATAGTACAGGGTTTGTAATAGCTGTGAGTTCTGAAAACTTGTACTAATTTGTTCATTTTAAATGAAAATCTTCTCTTACAGTAAATAGGGGGGGGGGGGCTATCTCTCCTGAATTCTGCTTCTTTAAGCTATTTTTAGATTATTTATGCTGAAGACGTTTTGGATGTAGAAAGTCGGAGTGCTAGGAATTCCACTGCAGATATACCAATAAGCTGTTTAGTTCCTTTCTAAAACTTGCTGCAAGTGCTGTGATATTTCCAGTTGCATCCCATCTTGTGTGAATTTACCTGTAGTTCATCTGTGGCTGGACATCTTGGTAATGTTACTGAAGTAACAGGCGAATAATCTGTCCGCAGTTATTGAAAAATCCTGCTTACCTGAGTTCAGAGTAGTTGCCCTCATTTGGCTCTTTCATGCTTGAGAGAGACTACCAAAATGCAGAGTGGTGAGGGGGTTTTGTAAATTTTTTTAGCTTGAATTCCAAAATAAGTCTGTTTCTACTTGGTCCAATTAGTAACAGTATAGTTCTCAAACCTGTGCCTTGTACTTCTGAGTTACACCATATTTGTCGTTTTCAGGATGCTTCTACAAAGGTATTTGAAGATGAATTGAGACAATTGATGTCAAAAGCACAGATGCCAGATTTACAAGCCACCATTGGATGTGTATTAACTGCTCTTATAAACAGATGTAAAACGAATCCAAAGTACTACCCTCAAAATTTACTGGTACAGATAGTCGAAACCCGAGACTTGTCTTACAGGTGATGATTCTGCATTTTTTAATTGTAAGGAATAGTCTTTAAAAAAAAAAAAAAAAAGAAAGAAATAGTTTTTTATAAAGTGCTCTTGAATTATCAGAATTTACTATCAAAGGTGTTTATGCTTATTTTCTGATGAAGCTGACACTTCCCAGATGGATTTTTGTGTAAAACAAGATGAATACTTGTGCATTAGTTGTCCATGTGGTTTTCAGTTGGTGTGAACTATGCAGCCTATTCTTTTCATGTTGTTACAGTTTATGTCCAGATTTAATGACTGTTGCTTTGGAGAAAAAAGATGTGTATCTCTTACAAATCTGCTTACAACAGTTTCCAGATATTCCTGAAGAAATTACTTATGCTTGCTTGAAAACATTTTTAAGGTAAGTTGGAATGACTTTTCTTTTTTTTCTTCACCAAACCACGCCCCATCATAAAAAGCTGCGTGTTGCCAGGGATGGCTTTACTTTTATAGATGAGCAATTAAATTCTTAATTCTGAGTACAGTGTATGTTGTGGTCTTGCAGACTGACAAACTTTTTACAAGGTGTCTGTTGCATATATTGATACTAAAAACTACATAAACATACATAAATGAAGATGCCTTTTGATAACACTGCTGGCTTGAATGGCATTCACGTCCTTCCACATATGTTGTTCCAGCTGTTTACTGTGCAACAGAATGAATTGGGAACTTACCTGGGGTAAGACGCCCACAAAAAAAGATTAACTCTTCTAAGTTCACAACAAAAATGGTTTTCATATCCCAAAAAGGATGAAGTTCCAGGTAGGCACTGTAACCAAAAGAAAAGACTATTTTAACTGTTTCTTTAGGCTTCCAGAGCAAAAAGCATTGAATCTTTTTTATTGGAAACATCAGATCTTGTTAATTTCATAGCATAGAATTGTCAAATACTTTATTGCTAAATATTAGGAAAATTGTAACTGTCTTACGAGTTGAAGCATTCCAGCTAATGTCAGAATACAATAACAGTCTGGAGTGGAGTTTAAATCAGCCCATGACAGAATGTCTAATAATATAGTAACTTATGTTGTTTGAATAAAAGAGCAATACATGTATTGTTCAACGTTAACAATTACAAAATATGTTCTCTCATGGCCTTTATTCATTCTGCAAGACTCTATGTTTTTACTTTTATAATAAGCTTCAAAGAGCTCATAGTGTGTACTACTGTTGGGTTGAGTTGATGGCATTGCTGATTTTAAAGCTTATCTTAAAAGTATTAAATGTCTGGAATTTTCTTCCACAGCATGAGTGAAGCCCATCTTCAAAAAATAGATTTGAATCTAGAATCTGTACTCTGTTACATTGATATTGAATGCAACAATAAAGAAGTTAAGACTGAAATTGTAGAAAATGGTTTCAGTGCAGAGCTGGAACAAGACAGCTGGGATACTAAAATCCCAAAGAAAACCCATCTGACAGCGGAAGGTGAATTCTGCCCTGTTGGACCCCAGAAGGCAGCGTTGTTGTATCCTCTGTATGTTTTAATGAGGGGAAGTCAGTGCATTGCATGTGATGTGAATTTTTATGTTCAGTATTACTAAAAGACGTGTTCTGTTACTGCTGAAAATTTCTGAGAAGTTATGATAAGTTCTTACTTAGTTGAAAAAATTTTTAGAATATAAATAGAACAATTAACTTTTAGTTTAAATTGGTGTAAATGCTTTCTTACATTATTGCAAAAGTGTAATAATACTTTGTTATTTTCTCTTGACTAGAGAATGATTTTGTTGTTTGCCTGTTGAAACACATTAGTCAATTACATACTTGCAGTAAACAGAACTGTTCAAGCTAACTGTATTGGGATATTTCAGTTGTATTTATTTTGTGATAGAAATAAGGGAGATTCAAAAAAAGCTGAAATAAGACCTCTCTCAAAGAACCTAGAGAAATATTTTTATTAAGGTTTACTTCAGTTTGCAGAAACTGATATTCTTTCCTTAATAGTACTGCACAGAAATGCTGTTCTCCACTCAGCTTACAGTGAAATGTTTCTTTTGCCTCATTTGAAAAACCTTCCAGCTCAGCAAGCTGTTGTAAGTATGTTAAAATTAAAAAGTTTAAAACCCCTTATTATTTTTGGTGGCTGGAAAGGAAAGAGTTTTTTGAAACTTGCCACTCTTACTAGAGTCTGAATCATAAACTAATGCATAAAAAGGAAATTAAGATGCTTAATAAAATTTAATGTTAGCTAATATCCACATACATATGGAACTTTATTAAGTTTAGAAAAATGTAAGTAAGAAACCCTCTTTGTGACCCAGTCTACTTGGAAAATGTCGTTTTGTTAGCAAGTACAGTACCTTTTCTTGATTTGGATGCTATCTAAGAAAGGAACAAGACAAGCTACTTCATTTCCATCTGAAAGGGAAGTTTACAAAACATGAGAAACAAACTGTATGCTGTGTAAGATGCCAAATGTAATACAAGTCAAAGTCAAGTATTTAATCTCAGATCCTCTCACTGTTTTAAAAAACAAACACAAAATCCCCAACAAACGAAACTCCCCTGTCCCTCAAAACCTGAAAGATAATTTCAAGAACTGCACGTACCATCGTGTCTGAGCATGTATGTGGTTTTGCAGTGATTGAAATAAAACAACACATGCATCAGAACAAAGCTGATCTCGAAGCACTGACCCATCTCCTTGGTGTCTTTTTTTGGAGGCAGAAAGAAATCTTTGCCTTGTGCTCAGCACAAGATGATGTTGACCTGATTCTGACCATTAACAATTTATTGTGGGCTACTGAAAGTGAAACTGGGACTCAGATTGTTAGTGTTGATACAGTTTTTAGCAAAGTTCCTAGAAAAGCCTGAATTATACTGACATAATAACTGGAAAAATGATTACCCCTAAATGTAACTTTACATTGAACATTCCTGAGAATTTTCAAACACCTTGCTATAGATGGTGTAGGAGAACAACAAAACTTTTTGAATGCATACTATACAGTCACCTATGTTGCTTTAAAAACTACATTAAAAAAAAATCCTAATGAGTATTATTGTGTGCAGGATAAAACTCCTCAGTCTATTAAATGTTTGTCCTTTAAAAATGTTCTGACTTTCTACTTTTAGCTGTTTCTCAGGTATTTATACTACCTGTATGTGAAATGCAGTGAAAAAATTAACACCACTCTTCCTGGAGTACGCTGTCCAACTATAAATCAGGTGAGAAGCCAGCTCTAAAAGTTGTACTTTCTTTGGTTTCAGGGGTGTGTAACTTACTGAGTAGTCGTGAATATTCTAAAATAAACTGAGATCTACATTTGTTCCACAAAGTATCGTCCATTACTATAGCCTGTGTGAAGTCAGATGTGGCACAACACTTTTTACTGTCGGAAAATAAATATATTGCTTTAAAATATAAAACCATGAATTTTGCATTAGGAGTTAATGTTTTAGAGCTCACCTTTTAGAGCAAAATCTGTGTCATTTGTGTATTTTTCTTGTTTGTCTGCAGATTATGGATTGGATGTGCTTATTGCTTGATGCTCACTTCACAGTTATGGTGATGCTACCAGAAGCAAAAGAGTTGCTTTCAAACCTGCACAAGTTTGTGAGAGCCCAAGTAAGTTTTCTCTTCTGGAATAATTATTTCATGTTAGTATGGATTTAGAATATGGATGTTAAGAAGGTTGGGGTGAGGGCAGAGAACAACAAATTATATAGTAAGTTAAATAATGTCTGTTCTCCCATCTGTATGCTTTTTCCTGAGCATGAAATGGCAGTTGCCTCTCATTTTGGTTTCAAAAGCTGCTGTATTTTTCTGGTTTAAATATCTGAAACTGTGCAGAACCACAGGTAGTTCCACAGTATAATGATGTATAAAAAGATTTAGAATTTATTTTACTGTAGATAACTGTGTTTTCTTCTTTTTAGGTACGATTCTACTCCGAACTGAACAAAATTGAAGGAAGTTTGCGAGAATTACAAAGACTTAACCACCAGAAAGACTTTCAGACATATTCCATTGAAGTGCTGGAACTTATTTGAATTTGAAATGAATTATTAACAAATTTATTTTTTATTGATTCCTTTTATGATGAGGATGTATTAGCACTCCATATTGGGGATGTGAAAAGTTGTTTTCTACGTAAGAGGAGCACGGTTACTCTGTAGCTACATGGGAGTTGTAAGTTTGATACTCATGTATTAAAAGCCCTCTTTTTGACTGGATGAGAAGCTGGATACTTGCTTATATTTTCATGTATGATTTTGATATGTAATCATAAGAACATCCTAAAATGCCAGTTGAATTTTGGCAAAGTGTTAGTAGGATATGTGTGGTGAGGCTTCAACAGATGGTTCACCAAATTAAGTGACATTTTCGTTCTACTTGCTTCTTTTTTTACTTAATAGTTGAAGTCTCTAATTAGATTCTTCAGAGTTCTCGTATCTCCACTTAGGTTATGAACTATAGATGAACTCATTTGAGTTTGCTTCTTTGATTTTCTATTTTTAAGTTATTTTTACTTTGTCCAAAGATGCCTTTGACATTTCTAGACTTAGCTTAAATGAGGAAAGGAGCTTAAGCGTAGGTGTAGGGTTGTTAGTTAAATCACATTGCTTTCTCTTATGTGTCATGGTATCACAACTTGTTAGTGTGTTCTGTGTATATATTCTAGTCCAACCAGGTCCTCATATGCTGCTTTAAAAAAAAAAAGAAATAGAAAGGAGGGGATTGTGTGGTGGTTAGTAGTTAAAATCTTGAATGGCAGTAATGTAAAGCTGTTTTGATGCGTTTCATACCTGATAAGACCACCTGCATCCAGAAGCTGCCTACAGCTGGGGAGAAGGTAGAGGTACACAGACAGCAGGAAGTAGATTCCTTCCTCAGATGAAGCAGCAAAGTGCAGTTCTGTAATGGGATGTCTTGTTACAATCTTTATCTCGAGACTGCCACCAGCTGAAAACAACTGTTTTCTCATGCTCCTTTAGAGCATGCTCTCCTGCACAGGCTTGCAGAATTGAGTTACTGGTTTTCAGTATAATTAGCTGTGCTTCAAGACTTCTGCTTTAGAACTTTCTGAAGCTTTCTGATGTTGAAAGATTGCATTCACGATTGTTTCTGGTTTTTAAATATCTCATGAAGTGTTGCCTATATACATTTGAAACTTTGGGGGAAAGTGAGAATAGTATAAGAATAATATTGAGAAACAGGAAGGGGAGCGACTGTTTACGAGGGTGGGTAGTGATAGGACAAGGGGGAATGGCTTTAAATTAAGACAGGGGAGGTTTAGGTTAGAGATTAGGAGAAAGTTTTTCACCCAAAGGGTGGTGGCACACTGGAACAGGTTGCCCAGGGAGGTCGTGGATGCCCCATCCCTGGAGGCATTCAAGGCCAGGCTGGATGTGGCTCTGAGCAGCCTGGTCTAGTGGTTGGCGGCCCTGCATATGGCGGGGGGGTTGAAACTAGATGATCACTATGGTCCTTTTCAACCCAGGCCATTCTATGATTCTATGAGATAAAATTTAATGCTGTGGACTTTGGAGTGAGTTTGACGTCTCATTAAGCTGACCACACAACTGATAACTGCCAGGACAGCTCCGAGCAAGAATGGTACCTTGGATGTTAGACTGGCACAAAGAACTAACGTAGCTGAAAATAACCTTTTGGGTAGTGGTTTTTCTCTGATAATGCTGACTTAACTATATGGCACTGGACACAGAGGAGAGATCCAGTTTGATTTGGAGCAGAATGTTGGAAATCATTGTTTGAATAAAAGGCTCATTGTCAGGTTAAACTTGCTTGAGAATAAAGAACAGCATTTTTTTCCTTTCTGTGGATAGAACTAGAACACAAGATTGTTATGGCTTAAGTGCTGAACTTACTGAACTTTGGCTGTATAATTTGGAAATAGCTGCACACAGTTACATGCCTGAAGACTCTCTGGAAGTTCACATGTTCTAGTTGTATACACTGTTATTGGACATGAGTACTAAACGTATGTAAAAGTCAAATTTAAAAAACACTCCAATGGGCAGCTGAAGATTCATGTAGAGGGGAACATCTTCGTACTGGCAGTAGTTGCTTTTAGTTTTCTGAACAAGAAAACTCATCTCCAGTTTAGAGTAAGAACATTCTTACCTACATCAGTGTCTGTTTTCTCCAACTACTTTTTCAAAGAGTAAACACCTCAAGTTAACCTCATCTATACTGCTTGTTCTGTACAGCTTGGATTGTAGCATTTCAAAATATATCTTAGATTTAGATTTGTTTTGACTGTCTTTTTAAAAAAAATATGAACTAAAGTTTTATGAAGGCAACACTTGATGAAGGTATTATAGGTAAAACATTTATTGAATTGTCCTTCTGATTAGGTGTTCACTTAAAACTGACTTGTTATGAGCTACTTGTGGGACCGAATACTCGTCTAAATCAAAGCTCATCTGGGATAGGGGAAAATGGGACAGATAAGCATAATGCTGGGTTTCTTGAGGTCTAGTGTAAAATGGATGGTTGGCGACAGAAGCGTTCAGAGAAGATAGACTTAAATCAGTACATGTCCAGAATAGCAAATAAGACATTAAAAATGTATTTTCTACTAATGTGATTGAATATTAATATAATTCAGCATATCAGGATATTGATATACTTTAGTTTTCATCATACTAAATAAAATGCTGATTGTTAATATATTGAATTACACCAACAAAAGTCATACAAGCCTTTGCTTCCTAAGATGGACTTTACAGCTGGACTCTACTAACACTTTGGTGTCTTATATAAATGTGCATGTAACTGAGTCTCGAGCTGAATACTTAAATTCAATGCCTAATACATGGTATGAAATAATTTGGAGGGAAGGACTGGACAAAAGCAGCTCAATAATTTAAGTGAGAGCATATGCTCACTTGTTATTAATGCCATCCAGCTGTAGGTTCTGAAGTTCTTTCCCTTACCCTTGGAGAAAGGAACCCATCCAGACAACTGCTTGGAACAACTGTGCTATTCATCTTCTCCAAAGTGCCTTTTGAAGGGGGTCTTTCTCTCCCTCTGTCTTGAGTATGGAGGCAGTGTAAGGCCTTCTACCTAAAATTCCTCTTCCTGCTGTATTCAGTTCACTTATAAATATGCTCATTTGACTATACCAGCAGACTCAAAATAGGAACTTCAAGTTCCTAATGGAGATATGTTTTGTTCTTGGGAGTGGATGTGAGTAGGTTAAGGGATTATGGTCAATTTCTCTGTACTGAGCTAAGCTGTGTGTTGGAAAGGTCTAATTTGTAGTCTTGACTCTGAAAGTTAACATACCTCTCTAGGCATCCATTTCTCTACCTATAAAATTAAATTTCTTTATGTCCTATTCAGTGAGCCCTTCCACATCAACAACTGATTAAATCTTAAATAAGAGATGGGATTAAGAGACGAGGCGTTCTGGTTCACAGTATTAAAAAGCAAATGATTCTGAGCAGCTTTGATCTACTACACAAAATCCACAGTATTTTAGAGATGTTAACACTCATACTACTGCAGGCTCTGTGAATATTATTGTAATAGATACACTAGATACGTTTGCTAGATTCTCAATGTATAAATGGCAGAATTCAGAGGTGTTTTTTCCAAGATCACAAAGGGAGGTAGTGAAATAACCTACCCCAAAACATGTAGCTGTGTATCCATGTATTTAAAGAGTTACCACAATCTTTTGCAACCTTGTAAGAGGTTGCAAAAATTAGCCTTACATAAGCTAAAGGTAACTTTGAAAGATTCAGAACACAAATTGAGTATAAAGGTGTAAGTTGGGTTAGGCAACATTGTTTACTGCTGTTGCTGTATCTGTACTGGGTCTAGAACGTGGCTCCGAGTCTGTGCAGCTGCACCACTGAATGTAAGAGTGCAACTGAGTATAAAAGAGATGCAGATGAAAAGCTGGAAATAAGACTGCAAATTGGGCTAAACCCTGGTGCCATTGTGACATTGTTGCATGCTTGACACTGCAGCAAGTTTGTGAGTTTAATGAGGTTCTCTGCCTGAGCAACAAGTTAATGAACAAAAGGCACTTGAAAAATGACTATAGAGGAATGCACATTGAATTACACATTGGATGTATAGCTGGCATGCTTGTGCCATGACCAGTATTGGGGTTTACGTTGCACAGGAGCATAAGCAAGGGACTGAAAGAAAATGTAAATGCAAACACATTTATTTGCTAGTGATAAGACTCTCTGGGATCCTAAAGCTGTATAGATTTAGCTGGTTGTAAGAAATGCAAAAAGTTTGTGTGTCTGGCTTTCAAGGTGCACTGCTTTTGCTCAGGAAACTCATACCTTGAATTCAGGTGGTGGTATTAGAAACCCAACAGTGCAATTAGTTTATGGAGATTTTTAGCCCTTTGGGGGCTTTAGCAAAGGGGAGAACAAGAGGGAATACAAGTAGATGAAGCCCAGGTCTGGTTCGTAGTGCTCCAGCGAGCTGCAGCCACCGCAGGTCAGAGGAAGGAGGTGGCCAGAGGTGCAAAGGGTGGGGCCCTGGGTGATCCCCTCAGTCTGTTTCGCTTTATACCAACCCTGGCTAGGTAAGGGTGAGCTGTAAGAGGGTTTTAATTTTTTATAATTTCTGTGTAATGGGTGAAGATCTAAAACACAGCAGGAGATGAATGTGGCAGTGGTCGAGGGCCCTGCTTGGTGCCGGGGGCTGGCGGCCGCCGCCTCAGCGCTGTGGAGGAGCGAAACCTCTCCTGAGGGGAGACCTGGCGGCTCTGGTTTTGGCGGGCGCTGCCACGGGGGGGAAGAGCTCCGTGAAGAGCCCCTGTCCGGGGCCGAGGGGAGGGCAGAGCCCGTCGCCTACCTGCACTCACAGCTGTCCCGGGCAGCGGTGCTCTGGAGCCGTGGGACGGGGAGCTGAGGGGCGGCAGCCCGGGGGGGCTCCCCGTGGGGCACGGGTCGAGCTCTGGGACCGAGGACCGGTAACGGGCGTCGCTGTGCAGGTGTGGGGAGACGGTGAGTCTGAGGGGGGCGCGGGGGCCTGGCGGCCACTGAGCAGCTTCAGCCGCCAAAGGGGGGAGCGCTGAGGGGCGCCCCGGGAGCGCCGGGGCTGAGGGGGGAGCAACGTGGTGGGCGGCGGTGAAGGGGCAGCGCCTCGTGACAGGTGGCGGTGAGCTGGCGGGGGGGACGGACGGGACACTGTGTGCCGGTGGGGGGGTAAGGCAGCCAGAAGGGCGCGGAGAAAGAGGCGGTGTGGGGCGGGCAGGGGCCGGGCAGGGCGGCGGGGGCAGCCGGGGGGCGCGGGGCCGCCCCAGAGGGCCGGCTCCAACATGGCTCTTGCGGTCGGCGGAGGAGGGGGCGGCGGCGCCCCCTAGCGGCGGCTGTCGGGCGCGGCCGGTCACGTGAGGCGCTCGGGGCCTGCTGCTGCCGCCGCTTCCCCCAGTCAGAGCGGAGCGAGCTGAGGCAGAGACGAAGAAACAAGATGGCGGCCGGTGGCGATCCGGAGCGGGACGCCGGCAATTCGGATTGAACCCTCGGCTCTCACAGCTCGGCGGCCCCCCTCCCCGGCCCGGATCCCTCGCAGGGGGGGGAGCTTCCCCGTAGCCGCCTGTCCGGACTCCGAGCGCCCTCCCGAGCCTTCTTTTCCCTTTCCCTTCCCCCCTCGGCCAGCGCCCAGAGATGCGGGGCCGGCGAGGCAGGCCGCCCAAGCAGCAGCAGCCGGCGGCGGCCACCGCTCAGGCGAGCTCCCCGGCTCCGCCCGCCCCGGCGGGCCCCATCGGGGGGCTGAGGTCCCGGCAGCGGGGCAGCAGCCGCGGCAGGTGGGCGGCCTCGGCCCAGGCGGAGACGGCGGGGCCCAAGCAGAAGGGAGCCGGGTCTGCCCAGGCCTTTTCCCCCGCCACCGCCTCCCCCAGGGGGGGCAGCAAGAGGAAGGGAGGCAGCGGCAGCAGCAGCACCCCTGGTGGGGGAGGCAGCAGCGGTAAGGGTAGGGGCAGGGCTGGGGCTGGAGGAGCAGGGGGAGGAGGCGGAGGAGGCAGCTGCAACAGCCAAGGCAGGGCTGCCTCGTCCAGGAGGAGCATCAGCAAAGTGGTGTACGATGATCATGAGAGCGAAGAGGAGGAGGAGAGCATGGTGTCCGAGGAGGAAGAGGAGGGAGACCCCGAGGATAACCAGGACTCCGAGGAGGAAGAAGAGGAGGAGATAATGGAGGAGGAGGACGACGACGACTCTGACTACCCTGAAGAGATGGAGGATGAAGACGATGCCAGTTATTGCACTGAGAGCAGCTTCAGGAGCCACAGCACCTACAGCAGCACCCCAGGTAGAGAGTCAGTGGGATGAACTAAAACAAGTCGAGGGCACCCCACATGCTCCCTCTAGGTTTGCAGATACAGTCCGCACGCGTTCTTTCTCTTACGCGTGTGTGTAAGGGATGCCTGCAAGCACTCCCAGGGAGAGAGGGGTATGCAAATTAACGACTGGCAACCCCGTGGATGCAGGGAACATTAGAAGATGCTTACAAACACATGCACTGAGAGGGAGGGAGGGCAGTAGAGGCTGTAACAAGGGGATACAAATATGCATGGAGGTTCTGGTGACTGCAGAAATGCATGATACACCAGGACACGTTGCAAACAACGTCAAAAGTGTATGGAGCATTCACTTAATATTTAAAAGCAAGGGAAACGATGCATTCCTTGCAAAGAGGTCCTTTCAAATATATACAAGAAAGGATGGCTTGTGCTTGCAAATATAACTTGATGTTAAAAGGAAAGGAAGCACATGCAACTTGAAGTGGCCTGAAAAAAAAAAACCCCAACCATAAACACTGAATTTTCAGGCTTTTGAAATCAGGTATAACTGGATCCAGCATTTACTGGCTTTAAGACAAAACTAGCTTTCCAAGAAGGGAAATGAGGTGCATTGTTCAAAATGGAGATTGCATTGTTATAGTTTGGGGAAAAGTGCACAGGGCCTCATTGCAAGGGTGTAAACCTAGTTTTAGTTAAACACAAAGATTAAAAGGTGGAGGTTGAGTCAAAAGTCTTGGTTTTAAATACTGCATTTATCTTAAGATATGGCAACCTTTAAAACTCATGTTCGGGTTAAAACTCATTAAACATCATTGTGATTATTTTTTTAACCTCTAGTGGCAAGTTTGGGCTCAAATTTTTAAGGCCTGCACTTCTGTGTTTTCTTAATTAGTTCATTAACCATGTGGGTTTCAAGGTTCAAAAATTCTTTTATCTAAACTTAAGCACTCTGAGTTTTTTTTTATTCATTCCAGAATGGAGTTCAAGCTTAGGAATTTATTTTTTTTTAAGTCTCTGAACCAGGACAGTAGTTAAATTTAGGGATAACCTAGGAGTGTTTCTGGATTGGGCTACAGGATGACAAACACTGTGCACAAGTATTTGGGCAATTTGGAAGGGGGGAGGAACAGGTTGTTGGGTGTAAATGCATTGCATCTTAGTTAAAAAAGGAGAGTAGTTAGCTGAGGACTTTTAAAAAGGGGGAAGTACTGACTACTAAATGTGTCATTTGTTTTTATTTTGATGAGTTAATGGTATTGGGTCATTATGTGACATCATAGCAGTCCTTTATATATATATATATATATATATATAGGCAGGCATACTGAGTTTTTTAAAATCTATATCTAAATGAATTAAAATAAGTACATACATTACTAAATGAATTTAATTTAGAGATAATATTTTTAAGGTGTTAGATTACCTGTTGCAGGGATGTCCTGCAATCAAATTGAATTTTTTGAATATTTATTACTTTAAAGGTTGAGGTCTGGCTTCACAGAAGGAAAAAAAAATGAAGTACTTTCTTGACTTTTAACCCTTCATTTTCTGCTTAGTAGTGGTAACAATTTGTGTTACTTTTTTGGAAGATCCTTTTGTCAGGGGGGGAATACTTTTTATTATTTTAATTGGCTAGGTCAGGAAAATATTTTTACGTGAACATCCAGGTTTAAAATGAGTTCTGCAGAGTATGGGTGTATTCAGTTTTTGAAATGTACTTAAGCGTTTTGGCAAATAACGAGATACCTCCATGAGCGTTGTTGTGCAAGCGTAGACAGGTTTTATGTGGTATTTAGGTGTATCAGAAACCATTTTGATAATTTATATGTTTATTCCTCATTTGGCCAGGCTAAATACAGTTAACGTTTTAAAGATAAGTTTAAGTGTAAGCATTTTCATCCTTATGTGCTTTTTAATTTTTTTTAAGAAAAAAGTGTTTAATAGTTAAAATGTCTATGTTGTTATTTTGGCAATTTACTGGCAGTTGTCAGTTCAGAATTTGCCTGGAGGTCTCCCTCCCTCCTTCCCTCTCTCCCAGACATGCTGTTGCCCTTTTGCAAAGTGTGACTTTTCGGTCAGCTCTGTGTCTTGTTTCTCCTGAACAAATAACTATGTTGTGAGCACCGCTGCACAGTGGTGGCACTAATTGAAGTCTTAGCTTTATCATAATCCAGGAAGAGATACTTGACATTAGAACAGCATTAACAAGCAAGGAAAGATTCGCCTAGCCCCTGTATTCCTATCTGACAGTGGCCGGGACAGAGGAGAGCATTGGGAATAGGGCAAGCAGACAGTGGTGTGTTTTCAGAGTTCCTGCATGGGCTCCAGTGCTCTTTGACTCAGGTGCACGCTGAGCCAGAATTGGTCTTTAGCTATGTTTAGATGCGGGGTTTTTTTTCTTTCATATATTTGTCTTCAAACCAGCCAAATTGTCATATACAGTGGCAAAGTTCCTGTGGTTAGCTGGAGGGCTTGATGGACTGTCTCCTCCATTGATTTAAACTGGCCCCTGACAGTATCTTGTGGTGCCCGCTAGGTTTTTTTCTACTAGAAGAGATGATGAACGATCATTCTCTGCGCATCTTCCCTCAGTCACGTGCAGCCTGAATTACTACGACTTTCAGGATGTAGTCTTAGGGGCTGAAAAGTTTATTTTTTGAGAGTAGGGTATTGAAAAATTGCAGTCCCACTCAAACTCTCCTACCAACCAAGATTTTACACGTAAATGACATCCCACTTAAATGGGTGACAGACTTTTCACGTTTTTTTCAAACTTGTATTGAGCAGTAAATTAAAAGATCACAGTGTAGTGTCACTAGCCAAGAAAGGCTCCAATTTTGTGCTCTGCTGGGGAGTTAACAATATATCTTGAACTTGGATGAAGGAGTACTTTTTTACTAAATTATTGTTAAAAGTACTTAAAGTAGCAAAATATTCAGAATTATAAAATGCCTTCGATATAAAAGCAGAGTAAAAGCTTATTGTGTGAATGCACATGACATTTATCATTGCTTTTTCTTCTGCTGGTAGAGGGATTTTGTTTGTGTGTGTGTAATGTCCCTCCTCTCTTTTCCCTTGTATCCCCAGAAGGCAGATGTACTTTTAAGATAAGTATCCTTTATGTTTTGTGTCACGAAGCATTTTTGCTGTTATCTGTTCACTGTAAGTTCTACTTTAGGCTTGTGACAATTGTGTTATAGATATCAAGTATTTTCCATATGTCGCAGAGTTTTAAAAGAAGGATTTAACCAAGATTCCTAGAAGTCCTTGGTTTTTTCCTGTTTCTTGATTTTCTTCATCAAAACTTAGAAAACTAGCTTTGGGAAGAGCTATACATCTAAATTTTAGCTGAGATAATAATCATCAGTCTAAGAAGCAAATGCACAACTGTAGAGTTGTGAGCCAAAATATTTGTCTTAAAATGCATTAAATAAAATTTTTAGATGGACTTTGCTAATCTGAGCATTTACGGTGATTGACCATCACCTCTGTTAACCAGGTACCTCACCAGTGTGCTTTTACCTTCAGAGTGAGAGAATTCAACTGGAAAAGTGCTGCATTTTGTCTGCCTGTAGTAATTTTGTATCTTAACACGTCTTCATGCTCTTGAAGAATTGTTTAAGTGGAGACGTTGAGATAGGACAGTAAGATATGCAGCCTCTTTTGTCTGGGATGTGAGGAGATTTACCAGCCGCCCAAACACCTTACCTGGGATACCCTGGTCTGTAAATTAAACCTGGCATGCTTTTATTTTACCATTTAGTAATCTGAACTTTGATTTGTGCTCTAGAGGAGCTGTTGCTAGTTCATCATGCCTATCATGAAAAATGTAGACGATAAGTCCTAGCAAAGAAATTGCCAAAATACAGGGCCAGAGGAGTAAATCTGTGGCTGATTCTGTTGTATTGACATGCAAATTTGCAGTTTATCTGAAGAGGGCATTTGTCACTTCAGTCATCTTTCCAAGAAGCTCTGTGCAGCGAATTTGGCACCAACCATTATCAAAGTATGTATGTTGTAAAAGGCAGAATAATCTGATGTACTGCAGTTGAGTTTATTGTGCAAACTTTTTTTGTAGGTCTGCAGTAAAATTCCGTAGCTGACCGTTGTATTGCATAGAAGTGGTGTAAGGTGAATAAATCTGGATTTTGGTAGATTGGGACTGGCTCTCTGGGCTCACTAACTTTTGAAATCAGTTAAGACTTATTCTGAGTGTGTCCCAACTTAGAAATTGTCTGTTAGAATGTTCCTGAAAATTGTTATATTTTTTTTTTTTTTTTTTTTTTTTTTTTTTTTTTTTTTTTGCCTGGGTTCTAGGCACAGAAGTGCTGTGTGACTCTTGAGTACTTCTCAGAATGACAATGTGAGATTTCATCTACTACTTGTCTTGCATTAATTATCCAAATGTTAAAATGATGCCTGAGGATATAGGGGGATTTTATTCCTGGCTCCTACTCAGAATGTACTGATGGCCATAATGTTGAGAAATTAAATTCTAAATGTGAAATCAGTAGAAAAACCCAGTTTGATTTAGAAGTGTACCACTGACGGGTGTACAAACTGAAAAAATAAGCAGCCAAAAGTTTTAAAAGTTTTAGAACAGTTTTTTAAATAACATAAGGGCCTAGTTTTGTACAGCGCAAGGCAGTAGTCAAATTTAGGAGCACACGTTTAGAATTTTTGTGGTATGAGTGCTCTCGGGAAGATGCTTTCAGGATCTAGTCTAGTAACCGGTTATTTTGTCATTTGTTCTTCAGTTTACAAAGCTTTTGTGGTGCTTGGAATGTCTCATTTTTAATGTCAGTTTAGATTCTAGGTTTAATCTGGCTTATTGTTTTTTTTTTCTTTTTCCAGGCGAAATAAATAAATTTTGGGTTAGGTACAGTTGTTGCAGACCAATATTCATACTTGGAGCTGAACTTACAAGTAGTTACAAATGCATCTTGCTCTTTCAGAATTTTTTTCTGGAAGAGATTGTTTGACTTGTGAATATTGGAAAACTGTTGATTGTCATGTTGGCATTTTTAAAAGGGGAAAAAAGTGTGTTGTGTAAGTCAAAGCCTTTTATTTTAGCCCATCCCAAGAAAAAGATTTCTATTTTCCTATTTTGGTACTGCTTTTCATAAGATATTCTTATTTTATGGTAAACTGATTCATTTTACTGCTTTTTCTTCTTTGGTGCAAGCTGAGCAAATGCTCCACCAAGAGGTTGACTTTTAATTAAGGAACCAGTTTGGATATTGCTGTGACAAACATGTAGCTATATCCAGTTGACACATTCTGCTCTGAAAGAAAAGAAAAAAAAGAAAAGTAAAAACACAAAAAAAATTCTCTTATGCATTTTCATCAACTGTTTTCAGTTTTCTCAGGGATATCTAACAAAAACCTGTGTGTTGCTGTGCATGCTTGTTTCAAACTTGCCTGGTGCAAAGTAGTAATGCTGGACAGCGTGTCAGATTCTGGTATGTGTGTTAAAACCAAACGAAAGTAGGACAGTCCTAGTGAGTTCAAGAGGGTAGTCAAAAGCCAAAATTTCCAGGAGGAAGGAAAACATAGAAGAGGGCATCTTCTCTAAGGAGTACTCATGTTTCCAGGACATCATATAACTGCCAATTGGTCTTTATGTTGAGAAGTTTCTGTAGTGACTCATGACTGGGAAACAAAACCAACCCAGTTCTATTTTACTAAAGCTGAACTTTTATGTAAGAGAGAGTAGTTTGACTTGACTTGTGGAACTTGAAGCTAAAAATTAATCTCTTATTGGGGGCAAATTGAAATTCATGTCACTTGCTGGGGAGTGTGTCTGTGGGGGGTTTGTTGTATATTTTTTTCCCCTCCTCTGACAGGTGACTGGAGTATTCTGTCTTTTCTCTCCCCTATACTTTATCGAATTTAACCTCTTTGCTGCAGCTGTGAACAGGAACTCAAAACTGGTGTCTTAGTGCCCAAGTATTGAGAAATTATGAGGAAGGGAAAGTTTTTAGAGAAGAGAAATGAGACCAGTTGTGAGCTTTCTAATCAAGAAATGCTGGAACCAGTGTTTATTTTTTAGGTCATACCAGTGCAGCCTCCACTCTTTCCCTGTTTAAACAAGACAGTGGTTCTGGCAGAATATTAGTTATGTAGGACTTCCATCCACCAGTCCATTGGTTGAAATATGTGGGGCTGAAAGGCTGTGTTTACTAGTGATGTACTTCTGGAGTGAAGGGATGTGTAACATAAGTGAGAGAAGGCAAAATGGGATGTCTGTGATTTTTGTTAGGCTACATGTGTGTGGTAATTGGAATACAACTAAAGCAAAAAGAGCATGAAAATCATATTTAGTCACGGTACAACCTTTCGGTATTCTGGACACTGATGTAAATAGTTTGTTCAGATACTCTGGTTTTAAAACTGTCTACATAAACAAGAAGATATGTTAAAAATGGTTAAAGTATTTTTAAGTTCTATATCCTCCCGTGGTAAAGAGTTGAATAGTTGTGACTTTCCCTTTTCTTCTTTCAGTCTGTGAATGAAAATGGAGACATGCTTTTTTTGGTCCTTTTAAACTCCACTTCCTTTCTAAATTTTGAAAGGGTCAGCATTTGAACCAAATAGGTCGAATAGATGAAAATTTTAAATAAATAAAGGGTTGGGGCTTTTTTTAAGTGCTTCAGTAAATTCTGGTTTTGGTTGCTCAGCCTGTTACTTCAGTAACTTCATTTTATTTCAAAAATCATTAGTGTGTTTTGCTTAAATATTTGTAATATAAATTATTTTAATACATTATGGTAAGTGTAAGCTATAATTATCAATATCTATAATTAAACCTACTATGTGAATAAAATTGTTTACTCTTTAATCTTAATTACAAGCAGCTCTTCAACTAGAAAATTCAAAATAGGAAGAGGCAACCATTGCAGACTACTTCATCACTTTTGGAGACAACTAGTGAAGGAATCCGATTTAAAAGAAGTTTATGCTAGATAGAAGTATAAAGCTGAGACACTCAACATGGTCTGGATCCTGTAAATAGTCCAGTTGTGGCAGCAAGAGGCTATTAGCAGATCAATTTGTCCTTCCAAATAAAGCTATGGAATTGGAATGGCGTGGAAGTGGACGTTTTCTCTCTGTGTACTGGCTCAGACTTGTAGGGGGAGTTTGATTCAGGGATTTGGTTAATATGCAGAAACTATCTTTGAAGTATACAATTTACATGTAGTAAAGCTTGAATCCATTTTGGGAAACTTCAGTGTGAGTAAATTGACTTTCTTTAATTGAGAGTAGATACATCTAGATACAGTTTGAAGTCTAGTCAGCGGGGTGGTGCTGGGGCTTAAAGGAGAAGTAACTTCTGCTGCTACACCTGCTCCGGAGTCCTCTTGGTGTTTTTTGTTTTTGACAAAGGAGTGCATGTTGCATTTTCTACTTAAAATAAAAAACCCTGCTGCTATGAGAAGAGATTTCCACAAATGGGAAACTATTCAGGGCAAATAATAAAAAAATATTTGTCCAAACTTTTTAAACTGTACCAAGATAAATTGAAAAATATTAATGGCAGTAGGTGATGTAATAATACAAAGTTAAGAAAAGAGAGCAACAGTGTAATTCTATTGACTGCTCAATGTGGTCATTGCACTGAGTTTGTTAGACTGTTTCACTTCCATATATTATTTTAAAAGCATATTAATATATGCACATATGTAGTGTCCTGTCCCAAACCAAAATAAATGTTTGTTATTGTGTAATCATCAATTGCATAGTCTACACAAGCTTACACTTCTCTCTTAAATATTTAAATTGAGGTCACTTCAGTTGGCATTTTTTTCTCACAGATAGTACTCAGAATTCCCCGTGGAAGGCAAAATCCATTATGAATGACAAGTAGAAAAAAAAATTGTCAAATCCCAGAATCTCTAGAACAATTAAAAGTAAAGTAAAAAAGAGAAGTTTTTCCTTCAAAGCGAAGATCTTGAAAAGTTGGATATGTTTATTGTAGGAAAACCTTTTTCAGAATTTGAGGGCTTTTTTGTGTATATGAAGAACAGTTGGGTAAACATGAACTGTGATCTTCAAAAACCTTCACAGAAGTTGAAACTGCTTCTAAGTAATACGAGCTGTATGGGATGTCAGCACACTGCAGATAATTAGCAGTGAAGAAATGGTTATTATCAGAATTGCAAACAAGACTAGAGTCCTTATTTGGAGTTCAAAACTGCCTTTCTTCAGCTGTCTGAGCTAATGGCAAGGGTGGGGGTTATCCCCCCAACCAGCAGAATACAAAAATTTTACCTCAAAACAGAGACTGTAGCCCTCTGAAATCATTATGTCATATTCCACTGACCTACAGCTTTAATTTAAGTTCAGGAGCCACTTGGAATGCTTCAAGATTTGCGAGCACCTTGTGACACAGAATGTCCCATCTTTTTCCCTGGAGATTTGACTGTTGGTTTGGTTTTTTGTGTGTTTTTGTTTTGTGAAGGTGTCTGGAGTGTTTCTTGAGATTGCAGTTGTGACTGGACAGTAATAAATTGGAATTTCTGAATTTCCAAATCACACTTTGTGATTCTCTGAACTTCAAGTTCTGTTCAACCCAAGAACAGCAAATATCAATAACAATTTGAAAGTGATATTTGAAAGAAATAAAAACATGGAAAGATTTGAAATACTGTGCCACCAAGCCATTCAAGAAAAATACAGCTAGGTACCATCTCTTTCAAAAATATTCTGCATCTTTGAATACTTCCCTTTTTATAGCTCTGGAAACCAAATGATATGCAGTGCAGAATTGTTCAAGGCAGTTCAGTATCCAAAAAGAGAAATGATTTGAGCTCTTCAGATGGGGGGAGTGATTTACAGTGGGGGTTGCTGGAGTTGAGTGGTACGATACAGTAACCGTGCTGTGTGCCATGTGGCGTAACACAGAATAGTGGACAAATGAAGCATGCATCTTATAAAGCAATATGTTCATTCGAGTTTATCTTTGCCTGAAATTACTGCGGGGGGAGGAGTGTGTGACCTCTGGTTAATCTGGGTAAACCAGGGTTATCATTCTTGCTGCGTGCTTTCTTGAAGGGCTGTGTCCTTTATGGCTCTACTGTGTGATGGACAACATTTTTCTGCTACAGTTGCAAACACTGAAAAGAATCCTAGTTCCTAGATCTGCCAGCTTTTTGGGATATTTGGACTCTGGGATGACCGTTAGTGATTTCAGAGTATCTGTTCTGCATTGTTGTTGTCTTGCATGGCCACCTGCTAGCAGTGGTCCTGCACTGTCCTGCAACATTGAAGGAAGCTTCAGGACCCTAAAGTAATTTAATCTGTGAGTGTGCCTGTGTGTGTGTTTTCCTTTGGGGTTTTTTAATTAAACCAACTCTGGTTTATGCATATGTGATTTTAGATCATGATGGTAGAAAAGTTGGGTTTAATCTAGATATTTCTTGCTGTAAGAGCGCTTGCTTTGTGCCTGGCTGTGAAACTCCCGTGTTTTTGCGTGTTTGCCATGATTAAACATTTTCCACTGATTTGTGCAGAAGTGCATTGGAAGACAGTCACACAGGCATTCTTTCATTTTCCACAGCCTGCACTCAACTAAACTTGGAAATTTATTTTTATACGCAGATGTATAAAAATTCTGTAATGGAAACATCTGGCAGTTCATCTTCTATATTGTTTCAGTGTCTAATTTGTTGCATAAGATTGCATTCTTTAAAGTTTAAGAAGGAGAGATGTATTTGGTGTCATGCTGCCATACAGGCTCAATGATTGATTTATTTTTCTTCTGGAATCATTTGGCAAAGTGTCTGTTACACACCAAATATTTCTTAAAGGTAGCTTTTTTTTGGTATTTTTTTTTCCTTTTCAGTGCATTGTTTTAATGATGGTGTTTTCAGATTCTGCAGCATCTGTCTTTGAGTATATCTGCCTGCCTTTGCAGTTTTTTTTCCCCCCACTCCCCATTAGACTTATTTCCTGTATTTGTGGGAATATTGGAGGGAGTACTGTGGG
Source organism: Pterocles orientalis (assembly GCA_011057875.1). Classification (NCBI taxonomy): domain Eukaryota; kingdom Metazoa; phylum Chordata; class Aves; order Pterocliformes; family Pteroclidae; genus Pterocles; species Pterocles orientalis. The sequence continues at coordinate 1,871,203 of WKFP01015200.1, read as the reverse complement.
CTGAACAAATGCCACAGAGTCGTTTCCTCTTAATGGTAACATCCAAGGTGACTGGAGCTTACTTTATCTCTTAATTTTCTTGAACCAGTTTTTTTGGGAGGGTGCAGAGTATGGTCTGTTATTCACAGAATTAGATCAAGAAATTGTGAACGTGAAGTTTAATATTCCAGATGTACTGGTTGTGTCACTTTTATATATTTAAGTCTGCATATGAAATTGCTGTTATGGACAACTTCATTTTTCATTTGGATTTTCTCTGTGAATAAAAGGCATTCTGCTGATCACTTCTCTGTGTAGAATTGGTAATTACAAAACTTAGTTGTTGACCAGAATCTTGGAGGACCTGAAAACATTTTTCATCTTAGTTCTTGGTTTTAAACCAAGGTGATGTTTTTATGATTAGTTTATGAGATTGTCTAAACTTGATTAAGTTGGGTTTAAAAAAAAAAAGTAGGTTTAATGAGTGCATTCTGACATTTTAACTGATAGCCGCAAAATAGTTGTGTGTAGCTGGATATTTTTTTGTTAGAAGGTTGAAATATTTAATCTGTCTAGTAGTGCCCTGTACAGAAACTTTCCTCTTTTGTTTTTGCCTCTGCTTAATATCAAGGATAGTGGAGTTAAAGAAAGTGTAGCATCTCATCTGAATTAGCATCTGAGACTGAGTTAATTATGCTCTTTTCTTTTAATTATGTGTCTTTTCTTTTAGATGGTGAAACAGCTCCTCAGGTTAGCTTTTTGTTTTAGTCTTTGTCCTTCCATAGTTCAACTTCCTTCTCCTTCTGTGGATCTCTTTCCTGTTTTATTGAAGCATGGGAGTGGTGGGTTTTGGGGGAGTTGTTTGTTTTTTTAAAGAGAGTTGCAGAAGCATTTTCATACAACATCACATTTAACTTTTGTTTCTGGCTTGTAGGTATCCAGGAGAAATATTTTAGTTAGAAAGCAGTGGACAAGGTGATTTAGGTTCTCTTTTGTATTTTAATTTGGTTGAAATTGATGTCCTAAGACATCTACTTGAAATGATCTTTCCTCTATACTATTGCTGGATAGGAGAATGCTTGCAATATTTTAATGCAAAATATCTGTTGTTTGAAGCTTAATTCTTTGAAGTTTAAAGTTAAAATTCCAAGAAGGAATGATAAACTAGTCATGCTGAATTAAAATGAGAAAAAATTCTAAATTAGTATTTTGGTTGAGGGAAATTCTTTCAAACTAATTTAGAAAATTAAAATTCTAGACATCATTTTAAAGATTCAGTAGATGTATGTTGTACGGGAAGTGTAGGATATCTTTTTTATTTTGTTTTCATACAGTTCACTAAAGTATAATATTATTCACTGAATGATCCCATTTACATAGCTGTGAAGGTGTGAATCCTTAACTTGCAATAGTTTAGAAAGTTTAACAGAGTCATTGGTGATAGATGTTTAAACACGTTGACCTGTGAATGGCAAAATTCTTATTGTTGTTTTTTATTCCAGGTAGGAGAAGACAAAGAGTCCATCGTCCTCGTTCTCCAATATTGGAAGAAAAAGATATCCCACCCTTGGAGTTTCCTAAATCCTCAGAGGACTTAATGGTGCCTAGTGAGCATATAATGAATGTTATTGCCATCTATGAGGTACTGAGGAACTTTGGCACTGTTTTACGCCTCTCTCCTTTTCGTTTTGAGGACTTCTGTGCTGCTCTGGTAAGTCAAGAGCAGTGCACGCTTATGGCAGAGATGCATATAGTGCTTTTAAAAGCAGTTTTACGTGAAGAAGACACTTCAAATACTACCTTTGGACCTGCTGACCTCAAAGATAGCGTTAATTCCACTTTGTATTTCATAGATGGAATGACGTGGCCAGAGGTTCTGCGGGTATATTGTGAGAGTGACAAGGAATACCATCATGTTCTTCCTTACCAAGAGACAGAGGACTATCCTTATGGACCAGTAGAGAATAAAATCAAAGTTCTGCAGTTTTTAGTGGATCAGTTTCTTACAACAAACATTGCACGTGAAGAGTTAATGTCAGAAGGTGTTATTCAGTATGATGATCATTGTAGGGTTTGTCACAAACTTGGGGATTTGCTTTGCTGTGAAACTTGCTCAGCCGTGTACCATTTGGAGTGCGTGAAACCACCTCTTGAAGAGGTTCCGGAAGATGAATGGCAGTGTGAGGTCTGCGTAGCACATAAGGTGCCTGGAGTAACTGACTGTGTTGCTGAAATCCAAAAAAATAAACCATATATTCGACATGAACCTATTGGATATGACAGGCATAGACGAAAATACTGGTTCCTGAATAGAAGAATCATTATGTAAGTAAACTAAGCATGTAGTATTTTCTGAACAATAATATTGTATTGAATGTGTTTTTAATATATCCTGTAAGTTGCTGTTGCCATCTTAAAATTGTTCTTTCTTTAGATAAAGCCACTGTTTTGTAAGTAGATGCCTAAAGACAATCTGTCAATTTTCTCCAAAATAAATATTCTCATAATCTATATATAAAAAGGGGAAAAAAACCCAGGACCTCCAGCTTAATATTAGTGTGCCTAAAACACATGAATGTGAGGAAAAGAAAGGGAATTTTAATGAGAACTCTCCATTTTTTGGTTAAAGTTACTGAAAAGTGGTTCCACTCTCTTTGTGATCACACTAGGTTTAGTATACTGTCACTCACCTGCTTGGGTACTATTTGGTTGTTAGATACTGGTGCTGGTTTCATGGTCTGCCTTTGAAGGTGAGACTTTCAGAGGCACTTAAAGGTATTCACTCTATCTGTTAACTAGAAATGCAGAAACTACTGTATATGAACACTTCTATAGGTGTAAACAGAGTCAAAGTAGCAAGAAATACCTGTCTGCAAGCGATCTACTTTGTATGTTTAATGCAAGTTCCTGTCGCTGGTTGGTCTTGAGATACTGATTTATCTCAAAACATTAATAAGAATCAAACCTTTGTTAGTGAGGGCATTGTGCCCTCTCTTTTTTTTACCTGAAATGTTGAATCTGAAATTTATAAAAATACTTCTACGTTTTTCACAGGAAAATAGCTAAAGATGAGTTTTTTGTACAAAAGACAGTTCTTATGTAATTGCTCTCATAAAGGAGGAGGAATAGTATTTAAGTAAAATCGGTAGTATTGTTTATATAGGAAAAGTAAAGATATTTTGCTGGATTTCTTGAAATATTATTTTCTATCCAGTATTGTGGAGAAAATAAGGCACAGCTGGATACCTTAACAGAATTCCATACAAAACAGATTACAGTGAATGTTAAGATATTAGCCAGTGTCTTTAAAAGGGATTGAATTTGTCAAATGTCTGTGAAAGAAGATATGAAACGTTGTTTGGTTTTCATTTTGGTAGCAGAAATAAGACACAAATTGTTATTCCTGAGTTGTATGTATTTTCCTTGATGGTCAAAACCAGTTTCAGCTTTTTTTTGCTGCAGGATTTGTCATGCTGTTTATGTTCTTAGTGGATCCTCTATTTTCTTAAATTAATTAAAAATATTTTGGATCTTCATTTGAATAGATTACTTCAAACAATTTACTGAATTCGTCAGTTTGTAGTTGTATCAGGGTGGAATTCAGGAATGAGTGTAACTACTTAGTTATTACTTTACTTGAAAGTTTCTAGCATCTTCTGTGTTGTCATTTTTATCATTCTTAAAACTTGCCTATAAAGCCTGCCAGTGAATAGTTCCTGGCAGGGAAGGAGGCTGAAAGAGGTAGGAGATATCCGTGTGATTCTGTTCTCCCTTGGCCTCGCTTAATGCATGTGACCCAGCTGAGTTCCCTGCAGAGTAAGCAGACCTGTCCAGGACCAAGCTGGCGAATCTGTCTTTCTTGTCAGAGAACCAGTCCTTGTATAGACTGACATCTTTCCATCTTCTTTTTATGATAGCCTCTCTGGTTTCTTCAGGGGGTAGAACTAGTGTCCCTTTAGCCAGGAGGTGTTCAGGGAAGGTTAGCTTCAATCTTTCGATTGTTAATTTAGATCTTAACTAACTATGCCAAAAAGGATTGCACAGAATGGTTTCTGCTGTAGTTCTCTGTTAGTGGGTTGGTGATGAGCACTGCAAGGCTTCCACAGGCATATACCTGAACCTTGGAAAGAAGCATGACCAAAGCTGAGTTTTGTGGAAGCACACGTAACAACAGGCTTGTGCCAGGTCACTTTCTGTCTGTGCTTTTGTCAAGGGAAAACTCATTCCTCAGCTTCTGTTACTGAGGTTGTGATAGTCTTCAATTCGAGAGAAATTCTGTGCTCAAAGCGCTATATAAATGAAGTAGAAAGGAAATAAAAGCGCTATATAAATGAAGTAGAAAGGAAATAAAATACTGTTGGGTAATGTCATTGTCTGAGCAGTTCTTTAATGGGCAGGACTGGAATCACACATGGAAAGATCAGCTCTAGGTGCCTTCTGCAGGACACTCTGTGGTCTAGTGTCTTAGTTCTGCGCAGTGTGCCCCTGGGGTGTATTTGTGTGACAGAGCATGTCCTCACTGGTGCTGAAGGCTTTTTCTTGAGCTGTGTAGGGAAATTGAAGTTAACAGCTTAGTTGCTTCTCGGTCTTGTAACACTAGAATAGAAAGAAGTGTGTTTGCCTTTATCTTCCTTTTCTGCGGCTTCTGTTCACAAACAATAACAAAGGTGCTGCCATTCCTATTAGTGTTAGTAAATAACTTGGTTTAGAGGAAGTAGGGTGTAAATAATAATTTTCTTTGGACATAGAGTGTTCTATGGAGTCAAATGGTTGTCAGTGTTCAGCTGTTACTTTTTGATGTGTGGTGTGTGGGCAGTCCTCCTGAAATGAGCTGTTTTCTGAGAAAACTTGTCAAACTTAGCCATGCTAACCTGTATGAACTAATGGAAAGGTACTGGTAGCCTGGAGGAGTAAATGGGTAAAGTAGAATTAGTCGCTTTTCGTGGCCAAAGGCCTTTATGAGAGAAATTATAGTATTTCTTTGCAATACACCAAGTTTTATCGTCAAAACCAAAAATCTGGTTTGTAGTACTGGTTGTGACAAATTAGTCATTGAATTTTGAGTAATACTGCCATTATTAACTTAATAACCACCTTATTTGAGTAGTATCCTGATTGAGCTGTGAATTCTACAGTTGTTTCTAATATACAAATGCACAAATTCAAAACACAGCCTCTTACTAGCTATTATGAGGAAAGTTTACTCTGTCTCAGCTGAAACCAGGACACCCTGTTGAGATGCTTTTGACGCTGTGGGCCTCTAGTAATTTTATCTAGGCTCATGGTGTCATGGAATACCCCAGACAAAAAATGTGAAAATTCCTTCACCTTTTCAAAGGATCGTATTCTGATTCTCTAGTCCCTTACTGGTGTTCTCACAGGTGAATGCCTTAGAGGTGCTCATATAAAATATTTTACGAATGTGACATTCTGCACTTTGAATTTCCTAACATTGCAATTTCCTGAATGTGCAGTCAGAAGCGTTACCCGTTATGGATTCTGGAGCCATACTCTCTTTAATTGCAAATTGTTTGAGACTTAGTAGTAGATTACTGGTTACAGTAATGGTATATATAATGAAAATAAACCTTGTTGCTGTGTTGGACAAACCAGTTTTAAGGAGACTCTTCAAAAGCTTTCCTGAGGAATATGCCATGAGAACTTCTGAGGGGATGAAAAAAGGGAGGCAAATGAGAGAGGAGTCTTTGAGTACTAAACTAGGTGCATGTGAGTGTCCGCATGGGATTTGTTTATTTGCACTCAGGTATTGGTGTTTAATAGTTCTCTGCAAAAAGTAGGCTGATATTAATTTTCATCTTTTATCCAGATATTTTAAAATTAATATTTTAAAAACACTCTTACAGAGAGGAAGATTCAGAAAGTGAAAAGGATAAGAAAATCTGGTATTATAGCACAAAGATACAGCTGGCAGAATTAATTGAATGCCTAGACAAAGATTACTGGGAAGCTGACCTATGCAAAACTCTGGACGAGATGCGTGAAGAAATTCATCGGCACATGGATGTGACAGAAGACCTTACTAATAAAGCAAGGGGCAACAACAAGTCTTTCATTTCTGCAGCAAATGGTAAGAATATTTTGTTCAGTGGGAAGAGATGTAGTACTTTGATCCAATACTAGTTTATTTTATTGTAAGAAGTTTGTAGAAGTTGATGGAGAAGCCTCATGCAGCATGGCTGTGTAGTGCTGACTTCTCGTAGGACTGCGTTTGGTGTATTCCAGGATGTCCTGAATGATTCAGATTCTTGATATGCTTAGGGTGTGCCGCATTGTGTTGGGGTGGAGCTGTGTTAACTGTCAAATGTTTCTTGATGTACTGTCTTTTTTATATATAAACATATAACAATCCAGTGGGAGTTGGAGTGGAAAAAGCTAGAGCTCCAATATGTGATCCAATATTATGGAAAATGTGGAAGAATGCATGTCTCCTCTGCAGTACCCCACCATCTTAATTTCTCTACCTTGGAGCAATAAATAGCAATATGAATCAATATACAATTGTGAAAGTTTGAACTTTGGTTCTAGGAAAGACGTGAAGATTAGATATTCAGGTTTAAAATGGGTTTAAGTCATCACTATATAAATGAATAACTGAGAAATCAATAATTAAATCTTTAGAATTGTTTCTTCTAAGTGGGGAAAAGTGGTAAGAAGTTGGATGTTATCTTTTGTCTCATTGAAAAGAAGGAGTATTTATGTCATGTTATTGCTTTTCAGTGGCTCTGTAGGTGGTTTATTGTTTATTGATGACAACATACTTTCTATTGTAGATGAAATTTTGGACATTATCAGAGCAAGAAAAGGAGAAATAGTGGAAGATAAAACCACGGCAGATGATGATGCAGAAAAGGCCAAAAATGATGGTGATAATGACCAGGCAGATGCTGAGAGAGGCAAGGAAGAATCTGGAGACCAAGACAAAATTGAGGAAACACCCGCTGAGCAAGATACGGAAAAAGTGAAAGCAGAAGGTAAAGAAACTAGGACTGTGCTTTAACGTTCATTTAAGTAAAGTGAATCTTTAGTTTAAGATCCTCACATTTAAGTGTTTGTGATTTTTTTTCTTGTATGATTCTCTAAGTTATGTTTTTTTTAAGTAATAGGTGATAGTTGTCAGTTCCTTTGTGGTTGTATATTATAATTGTTTTTCTTGTTAAGTAATTTCACCAATTTTCTTACTTTTAAAGTAAAATACAAGTAGCTTGATACCGTGGCTTAAGGTACAGGTGGCACTTACAGGTTGTGATCAACACATTTGTAGTGAGCAATATTACATCATTTTTAACATTGTTTTCCTCATCAGAATTAGTTTGTGGTTTGATTCTGAGACAATACTGTCTCATAGCAAAGGGGAAATGAGTGGGGAAAGGAGAAAGCTCAATGTCTTTCAGGATTATCAAACAGCAGCTGAAGTTGCTTTCTATGGCTGATGCCTAGTGACATCCTAAGGCATCCTAAAGAATATCCCTAAAGTTTTGTTGTGCATTTCACTGTAGAGGCAACAGTCGTTGGGGATAAAAGTAACTCTGTGACATCAAGCACTGATGACAACAACACAAATCCTTCTGCAGGAGAGACTAGTTGCTCTGAAGGGAAGAACGCAATGGGGTGTCAGTCAGAAACCCCTGATAGCAACAACGTGGCAGAGAAGAAGGTGGCATCAGAGCTCCCTCAGGAACTCTCAGGTACAGAAGGCACTGTTACCAATGCCTCTGTAATTTGGGGAATCTGTTAAGTTTTTCTATCTGGTTTGTCCACTAAAACCATTCACAGCATATATCACTCATGCTGTTTGCTTGCAGTGCCATCCTTTACTGCTACGTTGTCATTAACATTTCAAAGTTAATTTTCTTGCAACTAGTGCTTGAAATTTGTGGTCCTCCGTGACATTAGCATTTGTTTCCATTCCTTCCAAAGATGACTCTGGCTCAGCTTTTTATGTTCTATTTTCTGTATTTTTTTTCCATAGTGATCCATAATGATTGTTAGCATCCTATCAAAGTTTATTTCAAATTCTAATTTGCTTATGGCTTGTTTATTATTTTAACCTCTCATTTACTGTATAAATTACTAACAAAGTATTTTCATTCATGTGAGTAAAATGTTGCACAGAAATGTCAAGATTAAAATTGTCATGGTGGGAATTTTAAACAGATTTCAGAATTAAGTACGGAGGCTCTTGTATTTTAATGTGTTTTGTTCTGCTATGTCAGTGACTCAAAAGTAGTGATACACTATTTAATTAATAAAACCACAAACATTAGATTTAGGAATAAATGGGACTCGATTAGGTGTAACATAAATTATCAGTGTACTATTTTAGAATTATTTTCTATTACATTTAGAATTATATTCTATTAGAAGCTTTACTACATAACCAAAAGTTATTCTAAACAGCTGATTACTGTTAAAATGATAAAAGTTTTATTTTCAGTTCTTAGAAATCTAAAAACACTCTAATCTGTGATGTAGCCATACTCAGTGTGTTCTTGTTTAAAAAGTGGTGGTAAATGTTTTCTCTCCTGCAGAAACTGTTCAGTAACAGATTGCAGTTGTTGAACTTGGAAATGTCAGTGCATCCAAGCGTTGTAATAAACTTTGTTGATAGGAGGAGAAAATGAAAGTTACAATTAATCAATAGTCTAGTCTAGAAGCCTCCTAATACACTTTTTTAATACAGAAAATATCCTAGTGCATGGGACAAAAAGCATACATTTTAGATATTTGACAAAATATTTTTGCCTGTTCTTGTATTTTTTTAATGGCATTTTAAAGTTAAAATAACTGTATAGAGGTTTAATGGAAAAGACAGATATCCTATAACTTTGTTGAGGTACATTTATGGATTCATGTTTTATTTTAAAGATTGTCTTACATATTTAGCCTTACTTCTTTGTCATACTTTCACAGGTACTTTGCCTTCCACAGCTTCTAGCTTATTTTTAAGTTAGTGGGCTTTTTTTGTAGGAAAGTGTGTGCGTGTGTGTGGAGAGGGTTCTTTCTCAAGTCTATTTTACTCTATTCATAGTGACACTTGTGTTCCTATTATGAAATTTCAGTTTGAGACTCTCGTTTCAGAGGGAGGGAGAGATCCTGAGCCAGTATCAGATTGTAAGAAAGAGTCTGATATTTTAAGTTTGCAGAGGAGGAGTTTAGGTACAGAGTGGTGCCAGCTGAACTGAAATCTGTGGGATTCCTCAGAATTAATGTGCTGAAGAAGAGACAATCAGAGACTGTGGAAAAGTGGAGGGGAGCTGAAAGGTGTATGCATTGTGGAATGGCTAAAGCACGAGAAAATAAAGAGATAAAATCATAGAAGCTGCAGGAAGACTAAATCTCATTAAATCTGCATTCTGAAAGCAAAACAAAGTCTTGGGAGGAGGTTCTCTGTGTGTGCATCTATATTTAAAAAAAAATTGTCCTGTATTTAAAATACATTCATATTTCATCCAAGTATGAATTTTGGTTCTTCAACACTCTAAAAGTTGAAACTGCTTGAAACAGAGCAAAAAAAAATACTTTCACGGATCAGTGCTCTGGAGGGAATGAGTATTTTATGGAGATTTCTTTCCAGTCCAGCAAATGGTGTTCATCTGATTCAGTTTTGATGAAAAATTTAGAACTAGAAAAAAATGCATTGATGTAATTTAAAAGAAAAACTAAAAATGAAGTTGTTCTTTTGTAGAAGAAACTGGTGAGATGGTCCCTAGCAACAGCAGCAGTGCATCTGCTGCACCTCTACAGCCGGATGCTGAAAACAGCAATGGTGGTGAGTTGGGCTCTGGGCAGAATGACTCCATTAAGACACCTGAAGATGCTGAAAATGCAGAGAGGGGATCCCAGACTTCAGAGGACATAGGTAATAATTAATAATGTCTTTAACTTTCATTTTATGCATCTTTTCTTTTTACTTTAGATCTTTCATATGTCAGTAGAAAACTGCCAGTTTTTAAGTTTGTTTTAAAAGCTTTTTTTTCCTGGGCAGGAGAGAAATCTAATGGTGAAAGAAGTGATTCTCCAGGCGCAGGAAAAGGCACGCCAGGTTCGACGCGAATGCTCACAAGATTACGAAATCCAGATAGCAAGTTGAGCCAGATGAAAAGCCAGCAGGTTGCTGCTGCAGCACATGAAGCAAATAAGTTATATAAAGAAGGCAGAGAGGTTTGTGCACATCTTGGAAAACTCAAAGAAGTACGAAAACTGTTTTAGAAAACTGATAATTTTTTTTTAAATAAAAAAGTGATTTTGGCAGATTTATGGAGGTACTTTAAAAGTAGTAATAATAAGTTAGCAAATGGAGAAATTGTAATGTCACAGGAAGCTTTTTTTTCCTCCTTCTCCTTTGCTCTTGCTCTCTTAGTTGCTATCTTGAGTGGTGTGGCAGTGACCTAGTGCCCCTCCTTTCCCTTAATGTGCTGGTCAGAAATGCTAGAGAATCGGGTACTGTATAGCTGGTAATAAGTTATATGTGTTTTCTTCCACTTCTGTCTTCAAATCTCTCAGAACTAGTGTGACGAAACTACAACTTGACAGTGGTTTGTGTTTGATTGAATAGCTAGGTAATAGCCACATTTCTAGTTCATAGCAAATCTGTACTGGCAGAGTATGGTGACTTAGAGTCATTGCAAAATTGTAACACTGCTTGATGCAGATGAAGGTGAAATCTCTCTCAAATGTCTGCCAGTTGGTATAAATTTTTTGTATTTCTGTAGGGTGTTTGGCTTTTTGGTGGTTTAGGGTTTTTTGTTGTGCTTGGGGGGTGTTTGTTTTTTTTTTAAGTAGCCAAGTTTCTCCAGAAAAGAAATGTTGGAATGTTAAAGTTCATTGCCATTAGTTGTCTGCATATTGTTTGATTTTATTTTTGTTAACTGGTTTTCCTTACAATTTAGCATTTAGCATATTTATTCACAAACTTCTCCAATTTGGACCTCAGTTATGAGTAACTAGACCAGTGATGTTATCCATGCCGTGTTTTCTAAGTCAGAGATATTTGTTTGCTTAGCTACATGTATGAATTCCGTGATTGACCAAGGAGGGGTTTCACAGACAGCTTAAGTTTAGTGAAGCCGTTTTCCCAAAGCTGTCCCCTCAATAGGAACGATTGAGAGCAGCAAAATGGGTTCCTGTTTGACTTCCTGAGGAGCCTGGATGGTGGTTTTTTAATGTTAAAGTTGATCTTTGGGAATAACTCTGTATACAATCAGTGATGAAGTACATATATTTAGTATATCAGATAAAGTTATTTGCTTCTGCAAACTGCTGCAAGGTATTTTTATTATTTGATATATCAACAATATATTGATTGTCTGACAATGTATTGATTATTTGATATATAGTTGAAACATGAATCATAAATAAGTAAAAATAAATATTTGAAATTTAAGTGAATCTTTAAAATAATTCTTTCTTTCACAAGGTTCTGGTGGTCAACTCGCAAGGTGAAGTCTCCCGAATGAACACAAAGAAGGAAGTTGTGATGAAAGGAAATCTCAACAATTATTTCAAATTAGGGCAAGAGGGGAAATATCGTGTTTACCATAATCAGTATGCCACTAATTCGTTCGCATTGAACAAGCACCAGCACAGGGAAGACCATGACAAGAGACGACATCTCTCGCATAAATTCTGTCTGACTCCTGCTGGAGAGTTCAAATGGAACGGGTCTGTGCATGGGTCCAAGGTCCTTACCATATCTACTTTGAGGCTAACTATTATTCAGCTAGAAAACAATATCCCGGCATCATTCCTTCACCCTAACTGGGCTTCCCACAGGTAAATTAATAAATGAAAATATATATTCTCTTATTTTACTTATAGTTTTTGCTAACAGTATTAGTAAGCAATGTTCTGTGTTTTTTTGAAATTGGTGATTTCCAAGCACAATGCTTCAGTATATTAAAATATAAGATAAAGTGTGTTTTGTGATGGATGGCTAAAAGGATTGCATATTTGAGTAAAGTATTCAAATACGGGAGGTTTTATCATACCATTAAATCTTATTAACATAGTGTGCTATGTTACTGCATGTATGTGTTTCAGATTTTTATTTTTTTTCCAACTTAGGTCTAACTGGATTAAGGCTGTTCAGATGTGCAGCAAACCTAGAGAATTTGCACTAGCGCTGGCTATATTGGAATGTGCAATTAAACCGGTTGTCATGCTGCCAATCTGGCGGGAATCGTTGGGGCACACTAGGTAAAATAAATAAACATAAAAATCTTTTTCAATATGAGAACTTTACTTTGTTTTACGATTACTAGTTCCTCTAAGCCTGTAAGAACTATGTTTAAATTTAGTCAGCCATTCAGCACTTGCAGTGTTTTTTCTCAACCAGAAATACTGAAAATACACGAGAAGATTTTTATAGTGTGATTGCTCCTGCAAAAGCAATTTTGTTTTCTTTTATCTGAGCCACAGACTCAAAGTGATAAAATTTTGGGAGACTAGAAAAGCAAATTTCAACACACTCAGTTCAGTGAAGCCTTTCGTCTCTCATTGTGTCACAGAAGCAGAAACAAGATGTGTCTGATGTTAGACACAGTTGCAGGCAGCTGTGTTTGCCTTACTGGAATAGCCAAAAAAAGTAGTGTTCCTATTGCAAGTAATACATGTAGTCTGATACTGGGCTTTCCTTTTAACTTCAGATATTTAAAAATATTCAGAGGGGTAGTATATGCTGTTTTTTGACTTCTTAGATTTGCTCACAAGATCCTGTTCTTAAATCTCTGTGTATTAGATTACGCCGAATGACAGCATTAGAAAGAGAAGAAAAGGAGAAAGTGAAAAAAAAAGAGAGAAAACAAGAAGAAGAAGAAACAATGCAGCAAGCTACATGGGTGAAATATACATTTCCTGTCAAACATCAGGTAGGGTTTGTTTTTGTGTGAAGAACAAACAAAAGACAGAAATTGTTGATTTCTTACTCTTTTCTGTTTTCATTTTAAACTTAAAATTTTAATGTCATTGCGTTACACCCTGCCATTGGAGTAGGAACCGTGCCCACATATTCAAGCACGTAATCTTGCTTTGAACTAAATTTGACATGTATTATGCTCTTAGTGACACTGCCTGCTTTGACAGATGTTTGTCTCCAAAGTGCAGCATTTCCGAATGGAAGGGTTCTAAGATGGTATTGAAATCTTGTCTGTGTGTCCCTAGCCAGTGGTCCCCTCCCATCCCCAATTCCTCCCCACCCACAAAAATTGAGCCTACCTACCTTGACCTTGGAAGGTTATATACATTAATAATGCAGCAAATAGCACCATTAAAACTACTGTTTTTAAAATATTTACCAGGTTTGGAAGCAAAAAGGAGAGGAATATAGAGTAACGGGGTATGGTGGCTGGAGCTGGATTAGTAAAACACATGTCCACAGGTTTATGCCCAAACTGCCTGGAAACACCAACGCGAATTACAGAACATTGCTATCAAGTAAGTGTCTGCGTTGCTTACATTTTTTTAAATTACGAACATACTGCTATGTTTGCTTGTTTCATGTGATGTTTCTAATGTAGGGGAAAGAAATTCATTTATCTAGAAAGTTCAAAGCACACCTTCTCAGTTGTTTGTTCCAAGGATTTATATTAAAAAATAAAAGTTTTGCACAGTTGAATTTTAGAATGCATCCTGAACTGTACGCATCTTATTTATAATAAATTTAGTCTTGAGTTTCCTTTTAAAATTTAGAAAACGGTGGCCCGCCCTATATTACACATCAAAATTATTTCTTTCCTCACATATTGATCTGCTACTTTCACTGTTGCTTTTAACTGGATCAGACACAAAATGGATGCTGCTGCTTTTACTATTGTCTATATGATTGTTAAATTACATTTATTTGCTTTCTATATTGCAATTAGTAGCCACTAGAGTGTGAAACACAAAGTCACTTGAATACTAATGTCCATTCTGGCTTAACTGTAGGAATGAAAATTATTTCATTTTCAGAGCCTGAATGAACATGCTCTTGGTAGGCTGGGTTTTCAGAAAGTGGTATTTTTTTTCCTGGAAAATTGGGAGGTTTTTTGGTTTTGGGTGGGTTTTTTTAAGAAAAGCTGAACATGGACTCCTGAAAAAATAACATAAATGAAACAGTTTTATCTCTGGTGGGCTTTTAGATTTTTTTATTTTTTAAATATTGCACTAAGCTTTATCTGTGATGTTACCATTGTATACTCAGTCCTATTTCTGAATTTTGCTAATGATGTGTGAATAATTTGAGAGGTAAACTAACATACATAAAGATGTAGCAGAGTATAAAATATCTGAATAATTGAAACCATTTAATTAATTCATTAATAGCAAAGGATGAAGATGAAAAATGCAACTTGGATAAACGGAAAGGTCCAATTAAGGTAAAAACAGAGAAAGATAGAACGAAGGATTCTCATGATCTGCAACCAAAAGACAAAGCAGATGTTTCAGAAACCTTGGAGAAAGTACAAGTGAAAGAAGAAAAGTTGCAGGAAGAAAAAGTCGAAGTTGATACAATTTCTGAAAACTTAGATCACGCAAAAGACAAAGGTGATAAGTTATTGTTCAACTAGCTGTGCATTACAAAATGGCATGTGTAAAACCACAGGACCTCAGAAATCACTATTGAAAAACTGTGTAACTGATTATGTCAAGACATCTAAAATGCCTCAGTTAAATGATTGCTTATTAGTTGTGTCTGAAGGTTTTGTTCCCTTTTTCTTGAAATCTATTAATGTGCTAAAAGGTCCATTTATGTCCATTCATGTAAAAATATCGTTTGGTATTCATTGTTAGGGGATTCATTGTTACTGATTCAGAGTTATTTCTTCTTCACAGTGGAAAAACAAACTGATGGGGAAAATGATAAAGTCATCAAGGAAGAACCTATGGATATAGACGATGTGAAAACTGAATCCCCTGTAAAAGATGAAGATAGTCATTGTCAGCTGGATATAATCAATGTCAGTGAGGGATTTCATTTAAGGACTTGCTACAAAAGGAAAGTAAAATCATCAAAATTAGATGGACTACTTGAGAGGCGAATAAAACAGTTTACATTGGAAGAAAAACAACGTCTAGAAAGGATGAAACTGCAGGCTAGTGCTAAATCTGTAGGCATGCAGTCTGTAAGCCCCCAGAAAAACACAGATGAGCTACAAATGAGAAAAGTAAAAGAAGGAAACCAGTTTGACATGTCTTCCCAAGATCAAACCTATATTTCAGATAAGACCCAAACTGAAGACGCAGAACAGGACTGCTTGCCGATCAGCAGCATCTCTTCCACCAAAACTGGTGAGCTAGATGAATCCTCTTTACGTTTGAGAAACAGGCTGTTAAAAAGAGAAGGCGTGCTGCTGGATGAGGACTCACCTCAGTCCTCTGAAGGTGAAAGCTCCATTCAGAATGACAGCAAAGAAAACAACCCTCAACCTGTGACTGCTGACAAGTGTCAAGGACAAGAGGCTCTTGGAGAGTCTGAGAGTTCCTTTGTGGATGGCTTGAAACCAACAAATGCAGAAGGTAGAATCAAATGGGGTGTTTCGGAAACAAGCGAAAAACCTTTGAAACAAAAACTACCTATTACCAAAGTGTCTCAGCGTGAACGTGAAAGCTTAGAGCCAGTGGTAACTGAAAGCAGCCATAGAAAGGATGTTCTGGCAGCTTTTGAAGAAACAGATTCAGAAGGGAATTCTGAACAGCAGAGCAAAGATCCAGAAAATAATTGTGTGATAAAAAGCCATATTGAACCCCCATCCTCCCAAGAAAGTGAAATGGAGGAGGATCCAGTAAAGATTGAAAGTAAATCTGAAAATAAGGTTATATTTCACCAAAAATCAGTTAGTAAAGATCTAGAACCATTTAAAAAAGAGCTAATTTCTGAAATAAACCCGGAAAGTCAAACTCTGGAACACATGGATGGGGTAGAAGATGATGGGGATTTACTGAGCTCTAAACTAACTGAGGCTAACGGTCAAAAGAAAGGTCAGGAACTGAAGGTGGGGACAAGTACTGTAAACAAATATCTTGATCAGACAAATCTAAATAGTGTTACTGACAAAAAGAATAATAAAGATGATGAGACTGAGACAGAAAAATCAGCATTTCAAATGAATGGAAAAGACAATGACATTAAAGTATTACCAGACAATGGCTGCTTAGTTAAAGATACCTGTGAAGCTAAGGCAGGGGGTGATATTGAACCAAAAGTTAATAATATTAATAAATCTATTCCAGAACATGAAATAAAACCATTGACTTTTAAGGAATCTTCAATAAAACCATTCATGAATGGTGACATCATGACAGAGGGCACAAAGGACAAAAATAATGTGGACTCTAAGTCACGTCTGCGGAGTTCACCTGAGTCTGAATCTGGAGAGAGTCTTCAGCCACCAGATAAAGTTCCCAAGTATGTGCAGAAAACTGAAGAAAAACAGCTTTCTCCAGAGAGATCTGCTTCCATGCCAACGCATACTGTCTGTAAAGAAGATAACCTGAGCAGTGAAACAGAATCTATGGAAACTGAAGTAATTGAGGATAAGAAAGTCGCTCCATCGCCTGTAACCTCATGTGAGGAATCTAGCTTGAGTAGTGACTTTGGTGACCAGAACGGTGTACAGTCATGTAAAATGGAAAATATTAATGGAGAAAGTAAAATAAAAACTGTTATTACGGAAGTGACTACCACAACATCAACTGTGTCTACAGAATCCAAAACTGTGTTTAAAGTTGCAGAGACTGTAGCTTCTAGTGATGAGAAAACAACAGTAGTATCATCTACAGAAAATTGTGCCATATCCACTGTAACTACCACCACTACTGTAACTAAGCTTACCACGCCAGCTACGGACAGTAACGTTGATGTCATTTCTGTCCAAGAGCACAGTAAAACAGTGGTTACAACAACAGTGACCGATTCACTGACCACCCCAGAAGGCACACTGGTGACTTCCATGACTGTCAGCAAAGAATATTCTACAAAAGATAAAGTGAAGTTAATGAAATTTGCAAGACCCAAAAAAACTCGTTCTGGAACTGCCTTGCCATCTTATAGAAAATTTGTTACCAAAAGCAGTAAAAAAAGCATATTTGTTTTACCCAATGATGACTTAAAAAAGCTGGCCAGAAAAGGAGGCATCCGAGAAGTTCCCTATTTCAATTACAATGCAAAGCCTGCCTTGGATATCTGGCCATATCCATCCCCAAGGCCAACTTTTGGGATCACTTGGAGGTACATACTTTACATTTTTGAGGAAAAGTTTAGGATGTGATGAAATTAATTTAATTTTAAAATACAAGTGATATACATGTTTGTGCCCAAACATGCAAATGTTGCTATTTATTATTCAATAATTTTCTATATTATTCAATAAAGGTAGAATGGAAAAACTTTTTGCCGTTGTTTTGGTTAGGTATTTTAAATACATTTTTATTTTAAAATATAATTAATACTCTGTTGTTAGGTACCGACTTCAAACAGTGAAATCGTTGGCTGGAGTGAGCCTTATGTTGCGGTTATTGTGGGCATGTCTGAAATGGGATGACATGGCAGCAAAAGCTCCACCTGGGGGAGGAACTACACGTACAGGTATTATTTCATTAAATTTCTGGGTTTCTTAATGAGAAAGTTCTTGCTGTTAATTTTGAGTATTACACTCATTCCAAGAATTTCTGCAAAGGCTTGAATTTAGCTATGGCATTTGAATTATTTTAGTCAACAGTTTGTACTGGTTGCTGGTTCTTTACCTTGAGTATATCGGGTTGATTGGAGGTTTAGCTTTTGTTTGTTTTCTGTTATTAATGTTTTGGGACTAATTTGTTCTAGAAACAACTGAAACTGAAATTACAACAACAGAAATAATCAAGCGAAGAGATGTTGGTCCATATGGAATCCGGTCAGAGTACTGTATAAGAAAAATTATTTGTCCCATTGGTGTGCCAGAGGCTCCGAAAGGTGTGTTTGTTTATACATTTTTTTCCCTTCCCTTAAGGTCCTACAGAAATTAAGGTAACTGGATCTTTGTGTTAATTCAGGCCATCAAGGGAGCAAATATAGCTTGACATGAACT
Organism: Pterocles orientalis; assembly: GCA_011057875.1. Classification (NCBI taxonomy): domain Eukaryota; kingdom Metazoa; phylum Chordata; class Aves; order Pterocliformes; family Pteroclidae; genus Pterocles; species Pterocles orientalis. The sequence goes on along the minus strand of WKFP01015200.1, from coordinate 1,853,159 downwards.
GTTCATTCACCTACGGGAAACAAATGGTGCATTTAACAAACTGCCCAGATTTATCGGAAGCTGAAGGGCCTTCCTGTTTATAAAATGAGACTGACACTAAATCTTGCTTTACTTAATTTTGTTTTGCAACTGAGTTTAATGTGTGTGTTTTAACTGTTCTCTAAAGAAACTCCAACACCCCAGAGGAAGGGACTGCGATCAAGTGCACTAAGGCCAAAAAGGCCAGAAACACCCAAGCAAACGGGCCCTGTTGTAATTGAAAGTTGGGTAGCAGAGGAGGAACTGGAACTATGGGAGATCAGGGCATTTGCTGAAAGGTAAACCACCTCAAATGAACCAGCTTTAATTTGCGTGTATCTGTTAAATAGCAGTTCCCACTAGAGAACACAGACCCGGTAGCTACTGTCTGATCTGTGTCGCATTTGTACTCTGCCTTTTGATAATGATAGTCAAGCTTAAAGCTGTGAAGCTAAACTATTTGCTGGTACCAAAATGAATTTATGCAGATCTGTACAGATTTGTTAGAACTAATATGATATTAAATTTTCCGTGCTTGTGAACTGATTATTTCTGTATGCTAAATGGCTCTTACTATAATGCATGGAAAGGCTTTAGGCTACTTTTGGCATGACTTTAAACAGTATGTGTTTAAATACTCCTATAATACAAAGAACATGAAAGTATACAAATAAAGCAAAGGTAAATTCAGCCTGAGAATATTCAAGTCATAAAATGAATGTTTTCAGTATTGCATGCTTAGTTTGGAACAACATCTTTGAGTCTCTTGGAAAGAATTGGTTTTATTTAATGGTATTGCATAGATTGTTTGCAGTCTCAGATGTAATTATAAATTCTAGTTTCGATTAATAGTTTCCTGCAAGGTGTTGCAGTAGTTTAACATCAGAATATTTCAGGGATGTTGCATGCAACCTCAAAAGCTTATTTCAAAACACTTTTAAAGCCATGACCAGATTTTCAGTGATCTTCCGTCTTGACATGTGTTCTTATAAGAGCAATTAAACTAGATAAGATGAAATCCAGTTTGATGATTGGTTTCTGTGTGATGGTATAACTTGCTTTCGGTTGTGTCTTTGGCAGGGTGGAGAAGGAAAAGGCACAGGCAGTTGAACAACAGGCTAAGGTTAGTGAACAGAAGAAGGCAGAGGAATTCAAGGCCCAATTGGAGGCTCAACTAAAACACCAACGATTGGCTGCCCAGCAGGTGGGGGAGCTATTGGTAGTCCCACCTGTCAGCAACTATGCACTGGTAGTCCACATGCATTAGAATGTGGGAAACAAAGTTTATCCCCATCATACGCCATCTTTCAAATAGTTTCCATTTCCTGTGCAAACTAAGCCATCAAACTTAAGTGGCTCCCACTGTGTGCATTCATTACTTTGAAATGGGGCTAAGGCAAAGATTTGGTTTGGAGTCCCTTTTGTTTTTTCCCCACCTAGTTTATAACACTTTAAAAAGGTTTAGTTTGTTTCCATTTTAAAAGAAGGCTCAGAAGCACCAATCTCCAGGTAAGGTCAACAGTGTTCTGTGGTGTAATGGGAAGGTGACTTGGGAATCCAACTGCATTTGTTTTTCATGCCTCAATCAAACTGAATCTTTTGATTTTTATCCTATCTGAAGTTGGCTGAAGGAAGCCCATTGGTAATTTAAAAAAAAAAAGTATGTATAGATGTGTGTGTATGTGTATATATAAATGTCGGCAATTAAAATGAGGAAACCCAATGCCCTGTTGATATTTCACATACAGTATTAAGAAATGTGCTTTTTTTCCCAACTTACACCTTTTTCTTTTCATCTTACTTGGCCAAAATGCATTACCAGTGAATGAGTATTTCTGATTCATGGGCATTACCTCAAGATAATGCTAACCAATCGCTGAAATTTAAATTAATAAATAGAGAGATCATTCCAGTAACACAGGGAAGAATGTTAGATTGGTTGGAATTGTAAAAGAGTTCACTGATGCGATCCCTTCACAAAGTGGCTCTCTAAATTAGATGTACCTTCTTGACAGTTACAGCGCAGGTTGCTGGGTAAGGTAAGGGATTTTGAACCTAATTTTTTAAAGCAGGCTGCAAACTACTGTTCAAATAATAATTTTAAAAGTTGTGTTCTTAATGGTGAGGTAGAATGATACAGTTTCTTTTTTTTTCCCTGTAACTGGCAGGATCTTGGTGCATACAGCTAGTAATAAACTCTGTTAATGCTGGTGTGTCGCTTACTGAAGCAGATGCAGGCTGAATGCACATGGTCAAAGCCAAATACAGATGGATGTTTTTCAAAGGTTTTTTAACCTTTCAGAGTGATCTAACTTTTCTTTAAAATGTATAGTGGAATTAACATAAGCTGAGGATTTTAAAGATGCTATAAAGGAAAATTTCTGCCTGTATACTATAAGCAGAGTTGTAGTTTTGCAGGTCAAGGAGCCTTGTGCTATAGGGTGTGCAAGCAGCTTGTTCTTCAGTTCTTTACAAGTTGAGCTGAAATCCTACTGGAGTCCTTTATTTTTTCAATCCTGGAAAGAGACAGCATTTATTTTACAAAATCTGAAAGTGCTGATTGTGCCTTTGTTCAATTTTTTTTCTCAATTCTGTAGAAGCGTCTGGAGCAGCAGAAGCAGATGCCTGCAGCAGGTGTGGCCCCTGCAGTCACCACAGCCAGCAGCACTGCCACCACTGTCTCAACGCCACAGAAAGTTGTCGTAGGCCCTTTAGCGGGCCCAGTCCCCACTGGAACCAAAGTAGTACTTACTACAAAAGTGGGTTCTCCAGCTACAGTAACATTCCAACAGAACAAGAATTTCCATCAGACTTTTGCTACTTGGGTTAAACAAGGCCAATCTTCAACAGGTAAGCAGCCATTTATCATGGAAAGAACATGTGAAGGGGATGAAGCACCTCCATCTTCCCCGGGATATATAGCATTTTTACATTTCTTGTTATCTTTGCTCTTAACTCTCTTGCTTAAGTGTTAAACCACAACATTAAGTCAGCAGGACACTTCTGAGATAACGCCTGTCTAATTTCTCTGTGTTCAGTCTTGCCAGATGGTCTGCTTTCTGACCTGTCTCATTTATTACTGACAATTGTTGTACCAGTAATCATTGATAACAAAAGCACTCTGTGCTGTAATGTACTGTTTCCAGAAAAGAATCTTTACCAAAGAAAGTATGACACATTCAAAAATGGTTGTAAAATTAATCCTATGCTTTGCTGTTTCATACTTGAAAATGGTCATTTCATTGACTAATTATTCTGCTCTAAAACTGACTGTTCTGTGTGCCTCAATAGCCACTAGCACAGCTGCCACTTCAGCCACAACCATTGCCAGCACAGGGCAGACCTTCCAGATCTCAGGCAGTCCAGTAACGATGGCAGGGAAAGTGATAACTAAGCTGCCACTCCCTGCAAACAGCAAGATTGTTGCCGTCAATGTGCCATCAACTCAAGGAGGTAGGGGAAAGGGAACTTAATTCAAAATGTATTCCAGCTTGCTGATTAATTCTCCATTGACACTATTTTCCCAGTGAAGTAAACTGTGACTTAAAGGGGGAAAATATATTTTTAATATATATACAAGTTTCTAGAGCTTGTTCCCCCTGTACTGCATATTTGTGTCTGTAGGGGAAAAATGCAAGTTTTTTGCCTATAAATTATTCTACATTTCATAGTGCAAAATGAGAAGCTTTTTTTTTAACAACGCGGAATGAAGCATGCTTTTTTTTTTTTCATTATCTAAATTATACATCAACAGAACAACTTTCTTCACACACAAAAGCTGCTGTTCTTAGTAATTAATGTCTGCGTTTGCTCTTCACTGATGAGCAAGATTTTGGTTCCAAGCTAAGATTAGCTTTTTTCCTTCTTGCCTCAAGAAGAGGACTTAATATTTCAACATTTGTGAATGTATATTGAACAGAAAAGCTCAATTCTCTGTCTCCATTTTACTTAGCACCTGAGGAAGTAATGAAGGCTGCTAGTTTTATATTGAAATTTCTTAGGTGACCAGAACAGCATTACCCATTGTCTCCAGCACCACGAGCTTTAGGTGAAAGGTGTTTAAACTGGTCTCCTACATTTTAAATTAAGCAGATTATAGCTTTTAATGGTCGTATAATACTAATTTGTGGCATCTTGTCAATGCAAGGACTTAGTTGCTGTTACCATCAAACTGATCTTTGTGAAAATTCACTCTTTCCTTATTCTTTTCTGTAATACCTGTTTCTTAACTTAAAATGTAGTTGAACTGTTGACAAACTATAATGCTGCTTCTTTTTACAATAACAACAAAGGTTCTCCCGAGAAATATTGAAAGACTCAAAGGTGTTCTAGAAACCTGGAGACTGATTTCTCTCTGGCACCCTGGAGTTGCATTTACTTCTTTTGCTGGCAATTATGTCATTAACGAATTCTCATTTTTTTCTTTAATTAGGTGTTGTTCAAGTTCAGCAAAAGGTATTGGGTATCATTCCATCAACTACAGGTGCAAGTCAAACATTTACTTCATTCCAGCCAAGGACAGCAACGGTAACCATTAGGCCAAATACCACAGGGACGTTAGGAACAACAAGCACTTCACAAGTAAGATGTTTTCCAAACTAAAAAATACTTCAGGGAATATCCCACTGGATTTTTTCACAAGTTTACATATGCTCCCCATTTTGGTGTGTGTAGGTAGTGCAAGGGACACCGCTCCGCCCTGGGATGACAGTAATACGGACACCACTTCAGCAGTCAACGCTTGGAAAGACCATCATTCGAACACCTCTAGTGGTGCAACAAGGTATTCTTCCAGCCAGTAGGTTCATTTTAATATTTAAATTTCCAGTGTGAAATCCATGGTTTGTTTCTTCATACACATTTTTTTGTATCATGTGTCCCAATGCAAAAATACCTCATTTGATGTGTCTAGCGAGTGCCTTTTCTGGCTTTTGAATGTGTTAGTTGTGGGCTTTGTCAGCATTATTCTTCATTGACACTGGGAAATGTAGTACTTATTTTTTAAGTCCATTCATCTGGTAACAAGTAAAGTTTAGAATAATTGTGCATTGAGAAAGTTGTTTGGTTTTTTTTTTAAGGCAAGATAAGTGTTTGAAGTACTCTGTAAGTATGTGAATTGAATTAAAATAGAAAATATTTTGCAGACATTTTTCAGTCAACGACACAGGCAAATGATTTGTAAAGAAAATTCATGTGAAACTGCAGTGTTTGCTTCGCTTGTCTGATTATACACTATTGCAAGTTGTTTTGACTCAGAGGTTTGCTGTGCTAACGGTTAGAAATGTGTTTCTGATGACAGATTATTCTCTTACAGGTCAGACCCAGCAAGTAGTGACTCAAATAATCAGGGGTCAGCCTGTCTCAACAGCAGTTTCGAGTACCAGCACAGCTTCTTCCACTGCTGGGCAGAAAACCGTCACAAGTCCTGGAACACCACCTCAGCAAATACAGCCACAAACCACACCGCAGCCCCCTCGCCCTCAGCAGGGACAAGTAAAACTTACCATGGCCCAACTCACACAGCTAACCCAAGGACAGGTAAAATATTGTACAGCCTCTGGGCATGAAAATGTGCTAATACTTGTGAGGCATCTTATCAGGCCTTTGGATTTCAGCAGTGCAGTGTATCTGCTCATAAATTTGTGTTTCAGCCTTCACTTAGGATGATTAATAGTATACTTGCAGACTGAAAGAAGCTTACAATAGTGTATGTAAAGTTTAAAATCTCTCTTCCTATTGTATTCCCCAGTAAGGTAACCAGCATCAGGAAAGTTCAGCAGTATGGAAAAAAGTCCTTGCATTAATAGCAGCAGGGGACATAATTATTTTGTACGGTCTATTTCGTAGACCTTCAGAATGTAATGTTCATTTCTTGTCTTTTGATTTTGTGTGAGGATTTAGTTTTCATTCATGTTATCCAGAGTCTCAGAGGAAAAATTACAGTATTGAACTGGAGGAGGAAAAAGTTCTTACAGCTTCTGCTCAGATCGTGAAAGTCTGTTGGCAAAAAATAAGTTTAGAGTCAAGCATGGGGTAAAAATAGTTACCGCAATACCTGTTCTTCAAATTATTTATAATATATATAAATTATTGTAATGTACAGGCTGCTTGTTGCCCGATATGATTTTTATATGTGGAAAAAGACTCAGAGTTCATTTCCACTCCCAAAAACTCAGACGGATTTTTGTAGGGACCTTATTCTCTTCTGTGGGTTCACAAAATGTCAAGTTATGCATCTCGGTGTTGGAACAATAGCCTGCCTTCTCCATCAGGGAGTTCAGAGTGATGTCATGAGCTGCCAAAGTGTCAACTTAAGGGACAGAAATTCACAACACATTACAGATAGAACAGTCATTCGTGAAAGCTCACAGTTGGGTGAGATCTGATAGGTGGTTAGGAAGTGTTTTCAGTGCAGAGAACTGTTTTCAGTGCACAAATGGTTGGGATTCTTGAGAACGTAATTAACAGTGTGTCTAAAATTGCCTATGCTGTGCATTGCTTGTAAATTCTAGGAACAAAGATGATCTATTTTAGCTGCTTTCTGGCTCGGGTTCTTGTCAATATTTGGATGAAAATATGTGTAACCAAGTCCAACCAGGTAATCTGTTGATGATAGAATTGTTGAGAGAGTATTTTAGTATTTCATGATCTCAGATGCTAGGTTTGGATTTTAGGAATATGGTATGTGTTAAAATTATTGAATTCTGAAATCCAAAGCTCTAATTCTTCTGGTTTGCAGCAAAGTCTGTCTAAGAACTGTATCACTAATACAGCAACTTTTTTTTTAGGGTGGCAGTCAAGGATTAACTGTGGTAATTCAGGGACAAGGTCAAACTACTGGTCAATTACAACTAATCCCTCAGGGTGTGCCTGTAATACCTGGTCCAGGACAACAGCTTATGCAAGCAGCTATGCCAAATGGTACAATTCAGAGATTTCTTTTCACCCCACTACCAGCAGCTGCTACTACAGCTAGCACAACCACGACATCAGTTTCTACTTCAACCTCAGGTAAGCGTTGTTCTGTTCAGCAGAAAAAAAGCTTCAATTTCAATAGCATGGGAGTTTTTATGCAGATGGAGGTGGTCTGTTATTACAGAAAAATTGTTGAAAGTGTGTTATAAGCTTAGAAATCTCTTGAATTTCTGCATAGAGCTTTACAGTAGTTCTAAAAGGTTCGAGTTAGTAAGGCTCAAAGACGTGTCATTTGAAATGAATGGAATACTTGTTCTTATCCTTCACAGCTACAGGGGAACAGAAGCAAGCTCTACAGGCACAGCCAACATCGGCGCTGCCGCCAGCGCAGCCGCAGCCTCAGAGTCAGCAGCAAGCCCAGCCTCAAGTGCAGAATCAGAGCGCTCAGCCTGCACCGCTGGCCCAGCCGCCTCCGCCAGCGCTTCAGCCTGACACTCAGACTCAGCCTGAATCTCAGACTCCGGCATCCGTTGACTCTCCAGTCACACCTGAAGCACAATCGTCTAAATCTCCAATTCAGTCTCCAGCACAGACCCAGGCTCAAGGGCAATCTCCAGTGCAAGGCCAGAGTCAGCCGCAGACTGCAGCCCTGCCACAAGGCCAGTCCCAAGTCCAGCCTCAGCAACCAGCTCAGGTGCAGACTACAACCCAACAACAGATTCAGATGCAGCCCCATGCTCCCATACAAATTCAACCTCAGCTGCAGCAATCACAGCCTCAGGTTCAGACTTCGGTCTCGACCCTTCCAACTACTCAAAGTTTAAATCAGGTTCCTGTGCAATCCCCAACTCGTCCTCAGCTGCAACTTCAGCAGCCTCCAACTAAAGTTATAACAGTGCCTCAGCTTCAGCAACAAGTCCAAGTTCTCTCTCAGCTCCAGTCACATGTTGTGGCTCAGATACAAGCCCAACAAGGCAGTGTGCCCCAGCAGATCAAGCTTCAGTTACCTATTCAGATCCAACAAACTAGCCCAGTACAGGCTCACCAGATTCAGAATGTGGTAACAGTTCAAGCAGCTAGTGTTCAGGAGCAGCTGCAGAGAGTTCAGCAGCTCAGGGAGCAGCAACAGAAGAAAAAGCAGCAACAGATAGAAATTAAACGTGAGCACGCCCTTCAGGCTTCTAATCAAAGTGACATTATCCAGAAACAGGTAAAGTTAACAGAAGGAAATGAAAACTTAATGAATGAAACAAATCTCATTTTAAATGCCTGTTCTTGTTAACAATGTTCATACATTCGATAGGCAGTTAATTTGATTCTTTCAAAGTTAGTGCACGATTGCTTTTGGCAATTTAATTAACTATTCTAAGTTAATTCAGCACATCAGGTCAATTGTACCATATTTGCAGTCTTCTGGCACCTCGATTCAACTCACCACTAGCTGCTGGGACAATATCTCTTTATTCTCAGTTCAGGAAAGACAGGTTGTAGATAGGAGAGCTGATGTTCCAAACACATGTACAGTACTTTCATTGTCTGCTGTAGGAAACTGAGGTTTCAAAGAGGTATCTGAAATGTAATACTGTTGGATGGCTGCGGGGCTTAAAAATATACATATATATAAAAGACTCTTATAATTTTTTAAAAGAAAACAACCAGTCACTGAAGAAATACTGTCAATTTGCATTTAGTCCCTAGGTTTAAACTTGGCATGAGCAAAATATCCTACTCTATGTTGGGGGACGGAGGTGGTATTAATTTTCAATTTCATTTTCAATTTTCAAATAATTGCTTTAAACAAGTGCCACCTCCCTGATAAAATCAGTTTTATTTTGTCACTGAAATAAATAACACTTCAACTTTTTCTTGAACTTAGGAAGTGTCCTGGTTCTCCCAGTAATATTATGAAATACTGGCTAAAGTTTTCATATTTTATTTGGGATTCTGTATCATCCTACAGGTGGTTATGAAACAGAATGCTGTCATAGAACACTTGAAACAGAAGAAGACACTGACACCAGCTGAGAGGGAAGAAAATCAGAGGTGAATATGCATCATAGTGCATCTTTAAATATTAAAGTTTTATATTTATAACATTTTTTAATGGTGATGTAGTAAAACACTGGTGTGTAAAAACCTGCTTAAAGAAATTAGTCCGTTTTAGAATTGGTTAAAGTAACACTGGAAAGTAACTTTCATAATTATGTTCTTAACTCTAAGTGATTGAATCCTCTATATTCTCAATTTTATTTGGATTATATGTGTTTAAAGTGAAATGTTGTATTGCATGTGTTTGGAGCTGGCCACAATCTTCAAATTCAAGGTAAAAACCATCCTTGAAGGAGCACTGAATGGAGAGTTAATGGTTCTGTTGCAGCAAAGCCTGGGTTTTGTTTGTCCTTTATCATGGCAGTTTATTTCCATTCTTGTCCCTTGTACATCCCCCTCTACAGAGGAAATTGAAGAGTTGGAAGACAGTGCTGTTGGACAAACTAGGAGATTTTATGCTTGAAGCTGCTAAACACAAATTGGGAGTGTTTGTCGTCTGTCTTGTTATTTTGACTCCTTGTCACTCATGCAGTTGCTTCAATTGGATAATCCCAAATGTTTGTAATGTCAGAAAAAGAAGAGTATTTTTTATAAAATTTTTGTCATCAAATCAGTGTAAAGCTTAGTTGATTACAACAGTATCACTAGGTGCTGCTCACTTGATGTTCACAATTATATAAGAAATAAGATGTATTGTCATATACTCTTCATTTATTGGTGTCAGACAGCCAAATTGGTATTTGGACTGACAGAAGTCCAATTTAAAAAAGAAAGAGTTCTAACTAGCTTGGTTCATGGTACAGCTGTCTTTCCATCTCACTGATTTTTTTTTTTTTTTTCCTTCTCCAAAAATGTAGTTTGGGTGTCCTACCTGGTGAATAAACAGACTCAGCCAAGTAGATGTAGTGCAGGTTAAAAGAGCAAAGGAAAAAAAATTGTGCAGCCCTACCAAACAGCTGGCTTGTTCCATCTGTCATCAACATACAGATGTGTGTCAACAGACAATATGCCGGAGCCTGAGGCTACAGAGTTAGCAGCTCCTTGTCCCAGCCATTGCTGTTCTGTTGTTTGCTTTCAGCTCATGTGCAGTGGGAGGTGTTTTTCATGGTTGCTCTGGTAACGAGAAGCACTTGGTTTTCTAATGGATTTGAAATAGAACAAGAAGGGAAAAGTGAATTCAGAAGAACCAAAAACCATTCATTTTCTAATTGAAATATAAAGCAAAATAAATGAAAATTGCAGAACAAGTGAGCAGGAAAAGAGACTTGCAGTTGAGTGTACAACAAGCAGATGAAAAAATGATCCTGAGTTGTCATTAGTGAAGAAACTGGGAACTGTTTTCATAGTGAATTCTAGACACTGAAAAATACTTGTCAGTCCTTATGCCAAAACACAAAAGCCTGGTAATACTTGGTGGTCACTGGAGAGTGGAAATGGGTGGTTTAAAAGTTACAGGCTTCCAACTTCTTTCAATCCTACATCAGAGTAAACAAAATCCAGCTCTTCCAGACATGTTTGTGGAAACTGAATTGAGTGAAAATCTCTCTCCCTGTACTAAAGCTTTTTTAGGAGTTTTATAGGGAAGGGGAGGAACGATTAGTGTTCAGGTCAGTCAAATGGAATTGGGACTGGCCTTCTTCAGCCTCGCTAGGGACTTGATCTCTCCCAGGGTGTTCTAGTCAATAAATAGGAGTGGGAATAATGTGTGTTACTAAATTTACCTTGTACATCTTAAGAAATTTAATAATTTAGCTTGCAGCTTGCAGAGACTGGAGAATTAAATGGTTCTGCCTTCTCAGCTGGGGATGAACAGGCAGCTCAGCACAATGTCCTTTTTCTTTATTTCTTTCCCAGAATGATTGTGTGCAACCAAGTGATGAAATATATTCTGGATAAGATAGACAAAGAAGAAAAACAGGCAGCTAAGAAACGAAAGCGCGAAGAGAGCGTAGAACAAAAGCGTAGTAAACAGAACGCTACTAAGCTCTCGGCTCTGCTTTTCAAGCATAAAGAACAGCTGAAAGCTGAAATATTGAAAAAAAGAGCACTTCTAGACAAAGATCTACAAATTGAAGTGCAGGTAAGGACAGTTATTCTCAACATTTCTGTGCTGATCTTTAATTTATCTGTTTGCTCAGTGAGATTTTAATGAAACATGGGAAGTTCTGGTTATGGATGCATGGATCTCTGCAGAGCTAGTGTATGTCCTTTTTATGCGGCTTTTTTTTCATCTGGACTGAAATTACCTGGTTTCTTCAAACAGCTTCTAATTGCAGCCAGTGGGTCCTAGCAGGCCAAGAGCGTCATCGCTTAATATTATGTGAATTACAGGTTAAGCACATTAAAAAATCGGCACATATAAATGGCTTTAATTATTTTCTTTTGGTTAAGCATGGGTATTTATGTCTAGATTTTCATGTTGTCCTGGAATAATCATATGAAGTGCCTCCCTCTCTATTTATTCATTTAACATACTTCAGGAGGAGCTAAAGAAAGACTTGACTAAAATTAAGAGAGAAAAAGAAAAAGCCCAGGCAGCTGCTGCTGCAGCCGCAGCCGCCGCAGCCGCAGCTGCAGCCGCTGCACCACCACCGCCGCCGCCACCACTGCCATCGCCACCACCGCAGCAACACGCAGCCAGTGTCACCTCCTCCTCCTCCACCACAGTCCCAATGCCAGTATCCTCCCAGAAGAGAAAGCGAGATGAGGAGAAAGATTCGTCAGCTTCCAAGTCCAAGAAAAAGAAAATGATTTCTACTACCTCAAAGGAAACAAAGAAGGACACAAAGCTTTACTGCATCTGTAAAACGCCTTACGATGAGTCTAAGTGAGTAGCAAATGCCATCGCCTTCTTCTGGGTATTCTTAGCTGTAGGTTTAGTATTTAGCTGTTAGTGCAAGGTAGTTCTAGAACTGCAGACAGAGTATCAGGTGTTATTGCAGTGATCACTAAGGTATAAAGAATAAAGTCTCTGTTTTCCACTAGCAGTTACAAAACTATTAACATACTGGATTTATACTATTAATGTACGTGATTTATATTTTTAGCTGTTTGCATGTTTCCATTGTATGACCTTTCTGTCTCACATGCACATACTCTTTTTTCTTTTTTTTTCCTCCGCTCTGTTATTCTTTCTTTTGCCGTTTTGCCTCTGCCTCGGAAGCAAGTGACAGTTTGGTTTGAGCAATTTCTTGTGAACAAGTAGCTGATGTTCTTTAGAAGTAGCTTTGGTACCGTCTTCCAATAAATGACCTTTTTTTGTAAGTCAATAGCCAGTAACCGGGGTTCCAAGTTACTCGGCTGCAGTTCACTTTGGACAATGCTTCTGGTAGAAATGTTTTCCGTGGGTTATAATTTACCTCCCAGGGTTGATAAAAAATGAATATATCAGCATTTGACAAAGTGAAAACTGGAGTTCTCCGTAGTTTAATTCTGACTGTGAATGAGGGAAAATATGCTGCCTACAAAGTTGGTGGAGAAATGTAGGAAGCAGTGGAGTGGCAGGTTCAGCGGATTGCAGGCGGGTAGTGTTACGCACTCCTGCTGGAGCTGGAAGTGAGTAACATCAGGAGTTGGTAACGGTTAACGTCTGATAGCTCTGTAGGGACGTATGTAAAAGAAATTTGACTTCAGACCAATTCCAAGTGAGTATGTATCTGTTCAACAAGTGACAATGGCAAAAAAATACTAATTGGTGCTGTTTGGTGGTGGTTTAAATGCTGATAAGAGAAAGAAACTGTAGAGGTGAAGTAGTGCTTTCATTCCAGCGATGGTTCTTCATTCCTAATTTACAGCCAGGACTAGGGGATCCCTTGAGATTCTGTCTAGCATCTAGCCTTTTTTTTTTTTTTTAATGAAGTTGAGGTCTTTGGGTTTTTTTCGCCTTGGTTGTTCAGTAGCTCAGACCACTGCACGATTACATCGGTGTGGGAAGTTGGGCTGCTCTCTGTGCTGCCGTTGCTGTAGAAATAGCAGAGTTCTGATGCCCTGGTTGTTAATTCACTCTTATTTCCACGGGATGTCACCGATCTCGGTTACAGCACGAACGTTGTGTTAGGCTTTCTGTCGTCCAGTGAACTTAGGAGGATACCCTGCGCTCATTTTGTTGTGATACCAAACAGAGGTCTGTGTATTACTGCTTCTGCTGTTAGTAAGTGATAGAATTGTCACAGAAATGAGATGAGATGAACAAAGTCTGTAAGCGAAAGGATTGATTGTGGCGCTAACTCTTCTACTGACTCCAGTGGGCACTTGAGTAAGCTGATGAAAAATGTGATTATAGAGTGAATTTTGGTAGCTGCAGTCGAGAACTGTGCTGAAATGCACAGAATAAAACTTCAAGAAAATCAAATATTATCAACTTAGTAGTATCCTTAGCAATATGATTCGATTCTGCTGCTTTGCTTTTTGTGAATTCTAAATTTGGTGTTCTTACAAATGAGGATGGTACTGTTGAACACATTATCCTTTCACTATTTGAAAAGGGATTAGTCAAGTTTCGAAACAGGTTTCTGGTAAACTTTTTTTTTTTTTTTCCATATATATATATGGGCATCAGATACTCCTCTTTGTGCTGGTGTCTCTTTTCTACTTCAGAAAAGATTGAAAAGCTAATTTGTGGTATGTTATGAATACCCTGTGCATTTTTTAGGATGCAGTAAATCCTCAAAAGCCATTCTGTGTCGTTTATTTTCTTGCAAATCCCGTACGTTTAGTTGTCATTTGTAATACTCCAGCGTTGCAGGGATTTGCTCATGGTGTTTTTGAGGATGGTCAGTAAGGGTATCCTTCTAAGATTCCTTCTTAGATTCCAAGGGATTAGTTAACGCGTGGTGTGATGCCTGTTCCTCATTCTAGTAGCAAGGTTTAGCATCTCCACCTGGACGTGAAGGTGCTCCCAGATCAGCAGGAGCAGACAGACACAGTCCCTCTTGGGAAGGGGACACAGGCTGAGTGGTGGTTGCCAGTTGTCGGAAGGAGCCCTATCTGTCCGTTCTTTATGGAAGGCTGGGTTGTGTGATTTTTTTTTTTTTTTTAAATTTTTTTTTTTTTAGGGTTTGGCTGAGAGTTAAGAGAAAAGGCAGGATCTGAGTATCCAGGATGTGTGCAGAGGCCAAGGAAATTAGAGGTGCTTGTTTTGTGGGGCGTGTGCTAGCCACTGTCCTGCTGCTAATGGGCAGTGGGTGGTTGCAGACGGAGGGACGAGGATGGCAGAGGGACAAGGATGGCGGTGATCCACGCAGCAGCACAGGGCAGGTGGTTGGTGGGCTCCGAAACCTCGGAAGCTGGAGGTTCTGATTCAGCTTGCTTTTGCTTAGGCAGAGAGAGTGGATGTGTAACTTCGCCCATCTGGTTGTCACTAGTCATAGGTATGTTTTTGAGATATCCATACACAAAATGTCAAACATCCTTGCATAATATTTTACAGTTTTGTCACATCATTCTGTGCAAGGTCCCATTCCCATGATTCTGCACCTGGTTCCCTTCACTTTGTGTCATACCATACCCGGCTCTGTCACCCAGCTGTGTCTGACAGTAGGCATCATTCTCTGAAGGATGGTCCACATTCCAATTTGTTGCAATTTTGAGCAGCTTAATATATTTTTCAGCGCCTCCCCTATAATCTCCTACCCCAAAAAAAATTAAAATTATGACAACCATGTGCTGACCCATCATGTGATACCAATGCGTATGCTACACACGGCTGGTATGCATGTTCTTCGTAGTATACTCGTAACTCCTAGTTGGTGTTTGCGCTTTGCTTTTGTTTTTTAAATTAACTGAGACCTACATTTTCAAATCTTAAGGAAATGTTTCAGTGGCTTTTGAGCTACGGTTTTGAAAATGTAAATCTTTTCCTTTGGCCTTGTCTTTTTGTGCCTTTTGCAGTTTTTCCCACACACATTGCAGACATACATTTTTAGCCCGGTTTTGTCAAAGTCTGGTTACATATCGATGTACATTTTAATGAACTGTCAATTTAAAATTGACCCAAGTGACCTTACTGGCAGTGTAGCTGCAGCGTGAGATGTTAGTTTGTAGGGATAGAAGGGCAGGAAGCAGGGAAACGGAGACAGAAAACTGCAGAAATAGGCCAGCGAGAAAGCGCATCAGGAGAGAAATGCAGGGAAAAGTGCCATGCCATTTTGAAATGACAATTACATTGTCATTTTCATTGTGAACACTTTTAGGTTCTATATTGGCTGTGATCTTTGTACTAACTGGTATCATGGAGAATGTGTTGGCATCACAGAAAAGGAGGCTAAGAAAATGGATGTGTACATCTGTAATGAGTGTAAACGGGCACAAGAGGGCAGCAGTGAGGAGTTGTACTGTATCTGCAGAACACCTTATGATGAGTCGCAGTGAGTTCGGATCGATCAGAAACTCTTGTCTGTGTCTAGGCAGCAACTGCTCTGACTGTGCTTACCTGTTCCTTGCCAAGAAAAGAAAAAAAAAAGTTATTCTGCATATGTTGTATTCGTTCGTAATACAAATTGCTTTTTTTTTTTTTTTTTTGGTAATTGTTTTCTCCTCCAAAATGTTTCTGTACAGTAAATGTTTAGGAAAAGTGAAGTTTTCAGGGTGGTGAAAATGTGTTGGGTTTGTTGTTTTTTTAATGTACTTTAAATTGGGAATTTTTTTTTCTTTTTTTTAACAAGGTTAGATGGTTGGAAAGACTAAAAGACAAATGTTGCATTTTGTGGATTCTTTTGTGCTTTAATCTGACCTGGATAGAAAGTATAATTTTAGTACGGGGTATATGGTTGGTATCTTAAGGCTTTGTATCGTAGAATACCCCTACTGTATCCAACTTCGAGACTGAACCTTCCCTATGAAAAATGTTTGTATGGAGTGAAATGAGCCCTAGCTGCAATCCAATTTGTACAAAATGTATCTTGAATTATTTTGGAATGATGGTTGGGTGAGACTTCTGGCATTACACTGTTCAAATCTAAAGCAGAGGAATGAGTTTTGAAATCTTGATTGCTTGAAAGTGCCTAGTATAAAATTTGGGAACTGATTTTGAAATGCTCTGTAATTCAGCCTGTTTGTAAATACGAAAGGGGTTTGAATAGTGCAATTAGAATTTGTCAATCTGAAATATCACATTGCACTGTTGTATTTAATCACGCCAAGAATGTGCTGGTGTGCAGGGACTGCAGGTCTATGTGTTTAAATGTGACCTTTCATTTGAACGGAACAAGCCACTAACATTGTTCTGGATCTTGCAGATTTTACATTGGCTGCGACCGATGTCAGAACTGGTATCATGGGCGCTGCGTCGGCATTTTACAAAGTGAGGCAGATCTCATTGATGAATACGTGTGTCCACAATGTCAGTCCACAGAAGATGCCATGACTGTACTCAGTCCGCTCACTGATAAAGATTATGAAGGTTTAAGAAGAGTACTACGCTCCTTGCAGGTGAGATAAGGATTGCAGCAAAGCGCGGTCCTTTCCTCTGAGTCTTGGAGGAGGTTTTGATTTCTCTTCTAGGAGTTTGAGACTTTATGAACAGGAAATAGCAAAGCTTTTAGTGAGAAATGCCACTGGGTTAGCCGCAAACTTTATTGGCGTTATTGTGCTGAGGAGTATTTACAGACATCAGTGTATTGCTGCTTCTGAGTTGGTGAAACTAAACAGTCGGTTCAGTGAAGGCTTTTAAAGGAAGTTGGGTTGCTGAGAACAGCAAAAGGCAGAGCGATAACCTTACTGCACAGGATGTGGAAGGTGCAGTGTTCTGTTCTCAGATTAGTTTTCTGTCATCTCTGATCTACACTTCTGCACTCTCATCTCGGAGTTAATAGATGTTAGCAGTGTTCTCACAGAAGGTCGCTGTCAGCGTGTAAATGATGGCGTCCTGATGATAAGAATGGCATCACTGTTACAGTGTATTTCTGGTTTATGTGGCACTCCCACATATGCCTTTTCTGCTACAACTGTGAAGAATTCTTAATAATTTTGGTAAAATAATTGTGTGGCAACAGAAATCCTCAAAGAGTAATATTTTGCATTGTCCTGTATTTTGCAGATATTTATGACAACAAATTCACTTTAGAGTACTTGAGAATGAAAACAGTGGCCGATGTCTAGGTGTGAGGTGCCAGGCACTCTCAGTGAATTCATGACATGCCTTTCTGTGCAGCCTGTTGAGCGCTGTATCCTGTTATGTCTGAATTTCACAGTTTCCTGTTTTGAAGACCAGTTACTCTGTCACTGATTGTTAAAACTTTGCCCAGTCATCAGATGAGAACTCGTTACCTTTCCATATAGTGCTGCACTTTTTCAGTTCAGCTCTAGACCCCAACAAAGTGTAATGAAAATATTTAGCTACTAAATAGAGCTAATTTAAATTAATTTTTTTTTTAATTGTATCTTGTTTTCCTGACAGGCTCACAAGATGGCATGGCCGTTCCTAGAACCGGTAGATCCCAATGATGCACCAGATTATTATGGTGTTATTAAAGAACCAATGGGTAAGTGTTTCCGAGTGAGTGGATTTGGGGGTTTGAATGTCAAATTAATTACCTGCTGACCATTTCCATCCAGGGAACGTCTTACATGTGTTTTGCAGAACACACAGGTTTGCAGTTAGGCAGACGAAACCATGTGATTTCTCACTGATACTTGTAGAAGTTCAGGAGGGTTAGTGCAGGTACTTCTAAGCTGATTCCTTAACCCTAAACGCTGCTGTTCCAGCATACAGAACGTGAAATTCAGTGCAGCAGTAGGATAGAATTCTTGGCTTTAAATTTCTTTATTTCAAAAGGACAGTTTTGCTTTCTGCTTTGCTTGGGTTTTTTTCCATCTATGTAACAGTTCCTCCTACAAATGTGGGGTACGTACTCCAGAGTTGGAGGAGGAAGTGGTGCTCATACAGCTTGGTGTGACGTGCAGCCTGAGATGGAGTTGTAAATTCTCTTCATCTAACCTGACAGCATCCTCGATTTTGTATTATATGGAATTTTTTCGTAAAACTTTATGAACAAGAATAGTGTCAAATGTTGGGTATGTGGGGGAAAGTGAAAGAGAAGATGTTGCAGCTGTACAGTGATTTATTCTGATCTTATTTGACCTTACCAGTTAGCCAGGCATAAGCTAGATGAACACTTGCATGTGATACATCTTAGGAAAATCTCCTCCTTTGAGAAATGGTCTTGTGGAATGTTGTTCCTTTCCTTCCAGTTATTGGAAGGAAATACCAATACCTTTTCAGATTTCTAAATGAAAGCTGGTGTGGTCCTTTGAGCTTTCCCACCTACTCTACGGATCCTAGAAACAGAAAAGTTAAATTTAGTATCTTGGCAAAATTGTAGTATGTTTACTGAAAATAGTACTTTGCTTAGAAATGGTGCCCTTCTCTGTTCCAAAGTTTTGGATTGTGCTGCAATGAAAATACAAACCAGCTCCTATTCTGTAACTGGTGGGTTACAGTTTATACAGGAAACTCAAATAATAATATAATTAAGCACATGATGACTGAGTGAAACAAATGTGCATTCAGCCCTTCTGACTTAACAGGAACATGCACTTGTAAGTATAGAAGTAAATACATATCTATAAAATACAGCAGGTAATCCAGCGCCGACTGTGTTTTCACACATCCTGGCATTCCTGGCATTGAAGGGCATTTTCCAAGGTCATTGTTTTTCCAGCTAGAAATGCCACTATACATCCAGACAGCTATATTTATAATTGGCAGCTCTCATTCCTCTCCCTCTTTTTTAATTTACATTTGCATTAAAATAGGACAATTACTGCTCCACTTCACCGTTCTGCTCTCATTAACGTGTCTAGTCAGCAAGAATGAGAGCACTAGTATTTTGTACGATATTGCACCTGAAATCTCGTTCATCTGTGCCACGTGGTCATGTGCATGTGCCCATGAAAATTGACAATCATTCAAAGCAAGTCATTAATTCAAACAAAAACCCAGAAGGTTTAGATAGCTGTTACACATGCATGTGGCTCTTGCTCTCAGTGAGAGCTATAAAGAAAATGAAGTGCAGGTAACTGAATCCAGATTGTCTGAGGTTTTTTTTCCTTAATTTCTTCAGAAAAAGCAAATAGCTTCCTGCAAGCCCCAAGTTTTCCAAGGTCATTTTGGTACTTGTGTTTTAATTTAGCTGCACACAACGTATTCGTGCATAAGTGTTTATTCTAAAGGAGACCCACTGGTGTCACCACCTGGCAACCAGCGTCCCTGGAACAGCAGCTAACCCTGGAAGGTTTTGTTTCCCACAATCTGACAATGTGAACTTCTGTTGAGGATGAAAATGTCTCATTTTAATAATCTTTGGTTTCTTTAAAGACCTTGCCACCATGGAAGAAAGAATACTGAAACGTTACTACAAAAAGGTCACGGAGTTTGTGGCAGATATGACCAAAATTTTTGATAACTGTCGTTACTACAATCCCAGTGACTCCCCTTTTTATCAATGTGCAGAAGTTCTTGAATCATTCTTTGTACAGAAACTAAAAGGATTTAAGGCGAGCAGGTAAGCTAACGTGTTCCTAATCACAGGTGATCTGTTGTCCCCTAAAATCTCCTTCATGCTTTCACAAGCTTGCCTGGCGCTCATACAGGGGTTTGCCTCTCCATGCGCTTTCCTGGACAACTGCTTTCTTTTAAAGGCAAAAAAAATCTGTTCTATAATAGCTAGCTGTCATTTTCTGTCAACATTAAGGTTTAAATATGATTTCATGGACGTTACTTTGCAATGTTTGTTCCAAATTAGTTGTTAGAGGCAAATTTGGGCAGTATCATAAATGTAGAAAATTTTAATGACACTTTAACGCGTTGCTGCAGAAAACTTCATGTGAATTCTTTCTGATTGGGACAAAGTTCTGAGTTCTGATAATATTCTGCTGTGCCCTGAATACTTTTCAGATGCTAAAAAGAGACAGTCCTTCCATGAAGTTTATAATCCAATGAAAGAAATTAAAATACTTTTGTTTTTACTACCCTCTCTCATCTTTTTATAACTTAACATGAAACAGAGAGAATAAGTAAGATATGGAAAACTAAACACAATTTAAAATTAACTGTTTAACATTAAACTTTTTAATAATGTTTTTCGGTAGAGGAATCAATGCAGAATATATCCCTAACATAAGCATTCCTGAAAAAGAACATGCAACTCTACTTTTTTTGTTTGTTTGCCGATTCTGTCCAGTAGCACGTCCATGGGAGCTGTACGGCACTAGTCAAACGACCGTGTCGTGTTTGGCACAGCTGCTCCTAAACCCGCTTCCTCGGGACTCTAAGGGAGAGTACAGATTTCTCCTGGGTCACTGCTGTGTTCCCACATAAGCCAGCTGTACCCCAGTCACCTCTGTTGGACGCCTTTCGGCATCACTCAGGATATGATGTGTTTAGTGGACTTTGTCCATCCGACTGCAGCAATCAGAACTGTGACAGGCTGCTGATCCCAGATACCAAGGCAGGATTACATCCCTTTGTCATTAACTGAATTCAGTTTATACCCATCGTTGTGGGAGCTGGCTCATTTTCTGTATGCAGTCAGAGTAGGATCAATAAGAAGGGGTGAGATCAAATCAGTTTTCTTTTCCATACTGTGTTATTGGTTTTTATCGGGTGGTTTTCAGCTCATGTTTCCATCATCTTGCTCTAGCTGGTTATCCAGCATTTGCTGTGTGCACACTGATTTCATTGCTGCATCTTGTTTGTTATTGTTTTTCATTTATACCATCCATGTTCTTTCTTTTCTTGCAGATTATGATATCTTTAGTCTGAACTTTTTAACTGGAATCAGAACTGGATGTTGGGGTCACTTTCTTTTATTGTACAATTCGATGACATTAAACTGCCCTAAAAATCCAGATCATTTGTCTCAAAAGTAAATGTTGGGGTTTTGGTTTTTGTTACCAGCAGTCACGCTGGTAGACGTAACTGTATTAACGAAAAAATTGTCCCATCCCTCGAATACTGTATTGAGAAAAATGAAAAATTCATCTTGGAAACCATGTATTTTATTGTTTTATTTTCACTCACTAATAAAACTGTGAATGTCAAAGAGGAGTTTGCTGAACTCTGATTAGCAAAAATGTGATTTTTAACATGCCTGTTCAGTTTTTTCTATTAAGTTAATCCAAAGACTTATTGAATAAATTTAAGCAAAATATACCTTATTATAAATATTCACTCTTAAAACATCTTTTGCTTTCGTTGTGGCGGACTACTGTTATGTAAATATGAGATTAAAACTGATTCCAGGCATTTTGGAATATTCCAAAAGTGACACACTGCATTTTACAAGTACTGAGATATTTGCATGCTGTAGGAGAAAACGTGCTTCAAATTCAGAGAGAAATATTTTAAGTTCTTTTTTCCAAAGTGGAAAAAAAAAATAAATGGGAAGCAACATGGTGGTAATTCCCTGCTTGTGATTTACCCTTGGCAACACCTTGCAGCAACTGTCCTCTCCAAAATGAAGGGTGCTTAATTCTTCACTTTCTTCTGTACTCTGCAGGTCCCATAACAACAAACTGCAGTCTACAGCTTCTTAGAGTTCAGCGTGTTAACCTAACACACGAGCAAGAATCTGGTTGTCTGAAAATTTTTAATTAAGAAGCCAGATGTTTTTAGTCAGGTTATCCTGACGAGACTTGATGTAAAACTGCGTTTTTATCGGTCGCAACAGTCAAATTCTATTCTTGGCTTATTTTGTCCAAAGGACAAAGAAATAAAAATCAGCAGCACCACTTTCTTGTCAAGATCAAATTGTTGTTCTATTGTGGCAGAAGCAGGAAAACTTGGTTTTGTTGAAGGAGAGAGAGAAAGAGAGCAAGAAAAAAGATACAGTAAATGGGGTCACGTTTAACTCCATGGAAATGCCACGTCTGTTCTTCAGTGAAGAAGCTGGTTTAAAGTCCACACAGAAAACTTTGACTGTATTTATTTATTGTTGCAAAAAAGACGCTTTTTTATTGCTGCCCTCATTTGTCAGCTAATTATTTTTTCTTATAAAATCCAGCCCCGGTTCCATGTAATCCATTCTGTATCTTAACATGATTCCTGTAGGTAAAAGTACAAGAAGACCTCTAGATGTCTTTTCTTTCTATGAAAGGAGCTGCTATGTACACATGTGCACACACACAGGACTGGGAATCAACAATGAGTTTATCATTCATGGTAGATAAAAACAATTAAGCTTGCATAAAAGTTGGGCGAAGTGGTCACGGACTACAGACTCTGTTGCCTTGAATATACCAGTACAACTTGTCATTTACTCTGCACCAGACTGAAATGAGTAAAATCTATTTGAAGGTATCTTGTTTGTAAACATTTGTCAGATTCTAATTTTTTTTTTCTTTTGTATTAAAATTCAAAATATGGATGTATATGAAACAAAATAAATGGAGATAATCGTTCTCCCCACAGATGGAGGTGTCTTGGAGTGTGCGCTGATATGTTTGGAACGCTTTGGGGATCTGTTCGGATATTTCAAGTAATAGGGGAGGGCAGTGGCCAGGGACTTGTGACTTTCTTTTGCTCCAAAGGCAGCGTTTACTGCCTTTCGCTCCTCAGCAGCTGTCAGCCCTTTATAAAATTTCTCCAGTGGTGCCAAAATTGCTGTAACAGTTACATGGTAGGAGGTATTCTGTGAAATGTCGCTGCCCACCACTGAATTCAGTGATCTGTTGCCGAGTGCTCCAGGAATGTCAAGTACAACGTGTAATTCCATCTTTGGACGGTGCTGGGGACGGCTCCTGGTGTCCTGCACGAGCGGTGCTCCTGTGGAGGATCAGCAGAAGATGCAGGTGGCAGATGACGTTGCTGTTTCTTCCCGATCTATGGCTCTCACACTGCGTATAGACATGACCTGCTCGTGTTACCTGTCTAGAGTTAACCCGCCAAGGTTTGTACGCGGCTCTCCAACCGTTCGACTAGCTTTTGCACTAACTCGCGGTTAACTTCTGCTCTGCAGCGATCTGGGATTTACCCGATTTCTGGATAAGCTCCTTTTGGGTTTAACCTCACACCTTGCTATGCAAGAACCTCTCCTGTTATTTTTCTTAAACAGATGTTGCTACTGACCAGCCTTTCTTACGCTTACAGGCTCAGGTGTACAGGTTCTTCTGGGATAATTTTATCTAATAAAAACCCCTGGGGTTTTTTTGTACATACAAATGTTGTCATTTAACCTGTATGTGAAAATGAAAAATAATTGTTCAGTGTGAAAACAATAATCCATTTCTGCTTCTTAAAGTTAAAGAAGAGTATTGCGCTTAGGTTATGTTGTCCTTTGAAGTTTTAAAAAAATGCTGCATATTGTACGCATTCTGTTTTTAATGCAAAAAAAGGAAAAATCGCAACTTTTAACAGCATTTGAACATATCCTACATCTCATCAAAACCTCGCAGTATTTCTGTACTATTTATTCACACACAAATATATATATGACATCGTTTAAAACTTTCCTACCTGGGGGCAATAGATCGCTCTGTTTTTAACAAATTGTGGCAAACCGAAGAGTACTTTTTTGTACCTTATAGGACACATCATCCTAGACAAATAAAGTCACGTGTTTGACATTGACTTGGTGGCGTTTCTCATCAAACAGTTGACGGTGTTCTCACCTATAGGTCTTGGCTTTGCCAGATTGTATGTAATGGTCAGTGAATCAGGCTGATTCGGGAAACAGTCCGTACATGCGGTTCAGTCTTGCCGAGAGCCTTTTTTAGTGTT
The DNA here is from genome assembly GCA_011057875.1 of Pterocles orientalis. Taxonomy (NCBI): domain Eukaryota; kingdom Metazoa; phylum Chordata; class Aves; order Pterocliformes; family Pteroclidae; genus Pterocles; species Pterocles orientalis. Next base: position 1,829,461 of record WKFP01015200.1, on the reverse strand, counting down.
TTCAGTTGCTTTGGGGAGTTTGAGGTGCCTTTCTCAATTTATTTGTGATGGTCTTTTATAGTTAAATGGTGTTACTGCTGATTAATTCCCCCTTTCCTTAAAAGCGTGGTAAATTTGTGAGATTTGTGACCTTTGTTCTGTCGTCCTTCTCTATATTTTTATAAATTATTGCAACGTTTGTTTCACAATGGTCCTGTATTGTAACAGGTTTTTATAACCTGAGCTGTAACAGCTTGATTTTCTTTTTGTCTCCTTGAACAAATTCAAAGCAATTATTCTTGGTCTAGATGTATTCCTGGAAATGTTAAAGGGACATTTTAAGTAGATACAAAGAGCTGCTCCAGCTGTATTCCAGTCGGGCTGTGGAATACGGCGGCTTGTTGCTGAGCTGTTGCGATAACATTTTCAGGAGCGACCTTCCAAGCAAGAAGGGAAAGGTAAGGTGACTTTGTAATGCAAGAAGAGAACGTGGAATAAATTGCTCTTTGGGCTTGTGTCTGGAGCAAAAATCTGAGAGAGCGGTGTGGGCGGCGTGTGTCACTTACTGGCAGTGTACTGGGGCTGTGGATGTCGTTAGCACTGGTGTACATTATTTATCTCTTCCGAGAGACACCAAAATGAGATCTAGCCATGGATGTTGTTGTTGTGCCCACGCTTTGCCTGGTTTCGATTACGATCCTGTCCTGGGGGCGGGGAAGGGCGCTTAGCTGCTGGTCTGGGCGGATGGATGGCTGTAGGACTTGCTGGTTAGTCCCTGGACTGCAGCTGAAAATGGAAACAAAGAAACTTGAGATGCGCGTGTAACCCTTCCTCCTTGTCCCTCCCAGTCCACTCCAGTGCTTTGATTCACCGCCAGCAACAGTCGTTCTGCCAAACCAAGAGCCCCCTCAATGTCTCTCAGGAAAATTCCATCTGTGTGTGCCGCGCTCCGTGCGAACTCTTCTTTCACATAAGAAAAGTGAGACAGTATATGGTTTAGATAGACAGGAGCTGCGAGTGAATTTCTGTCCTATAGTAACAGCCTTCTGCATCCCAAAATGTATGTTTGCTTTTGGGATTTGGCTCCTATTCCGTATCAAGAAAAGCTTCAGACAGTGTGAGTTTTCACCCACCCCCACTCCATCTCTTTCGGTGACACTGGATCAAGCTGCAGAGGGGTACGAGGGGTAGGACTGTGTTCAAACTACCTCTGCTTCAGAACAGAAAAGGCTTGGAGCAGCCACTGCCTCCTGTTCCAGCGCACACCCCGTATCTCACTGTATAGAGGATTTTTGAAGCTAGACTGCATCTTCCCTTTTTTTAATAGATATCTTAAAATCCCCAGCCGACTCATCAGACGAGGAGAAGCCATTGTTTAATATCCTTACATAATCTTTTTGAATCTTTCAGAACCCAGGAACTGGTGAACCCAGGACCCGTGAACATTTTATTAGTTCATTTTAAAGGTTTCTGATCTGTGAGTACTGACTCTTGGAACAGCAAACATTAAGGTCCCCGCTGCAGATGTCTCGCAGGTTCTTACATCCCACCCCATTAACGGTACTAAAAGATCGTCTCTTGGTTCAAAAGGTAACTTTACTGATGTGCAAGTACAAACTTGGTAATATTTTTCCTGGGAAAATGACATTCAGTACAGGGTTTTAGGACTGAACGTTTAAGGAACTGACAGCGTAACCAGGCATACACAATGTGCGTGCAATCGGGTGCTTATTTTGCATTTCTTGGCATGAACTTGTGCCCTTATTCCTAAGCCTAATTGGGCGTTTGTGTTGTGCAGTTACAAGATTTGCTTTCAGTTGGTGCATTCATAAATAATTACACGGCTGTTTGTGTGCTTCATGTGAAAATCCAGCTCTGCTGGAAGAATGATGGAATTTTTAAGTAGGATGGACGTGTTTGAGGATAGCAAAACAACACACACAGTACTGAGTTTTGTTGGTTTCTTTTGAATCAAATTCATGTAATACAGAACTGTGTGAAAACGCAATGGGCATCCTCTACAGATAAAGCCATGGCATCATCTAACATTTGTTCCAGGTTAAGGGTTTGGAAGTGCGGATACTTCTCGTGTACCTACAACACCACCTCCAGAATTTTCTTTCACAATTGCTATGGATTATTAGGGGTACGTTCCAGGAGGGGAGGCAATAAAACTTGTGGCTCTGAAAACAGCCGGAGCAAGTCCATGAGCAGTTAACGGTCGTCAGAATGACTTGTGCTGAACCTCCCAATACACACAGGTCCCGTGTCAAAACCTTCCGCTGGTGTTTGCTAAAGCACGAAAGCAAGTGTCCTACCCCTGAGGTGAAGAGAACTCCCTCCCACTGCTGCTCAGCCCCGGCCGGGTTGATTCCAGGAGGTGAATGCTGCTGCTGCCTGTGTCCTAGGCGGAGGTTCCTGGAGCCTTATCTACATTTGCTGTGAGCCGCCTGCACTCGGCGATTCCTCTTCCTGTTGAATCTCTTCACGTAGCTGCTGCTGCTCCTCAGCAAGCCATCGCCCGGCCTCAGGCGTCCTCGCAGGAACTGCAGCAGGGTCGCAGGGATCTGTCGTCTCTTGTGGTAGATCCCACCCATCACAATGTATCTGCTGCCTGCAAAATAAACGAGACTGCTGTGCTGGGAAGCAAGCACAGGTTCACTCACCCCCCTCGCTCCGAGGGCAGCAGATGTGTGAGCAGATGTGAAGCCGTACCCTGCAGAAATACATCCCCAACGTGTGGCTGAGTACAGCTGCACCCGAACTGCACTGGGACTTTGGGTTGTGCTTGTGCAGAAATAACGATTTACTGTGTTGTATTGCGATCAGAAGCTTTTTGGGGGGAAATACTGGTACCTTGTAAACTTGGATTTAGAAGGAAAACTGGACTCCTTGCAAAGACATCAGCTTCAGCTCCTGATTGGATTTTTTTTTTTTTTTCAATCCTGTAAACTCTTACAATCATTTTGGAACTGGATAAAGTTAAGAAAGGACTACACTGCTACCTGACTCCTTCACACAGTTGCTTCTCTTCTGGAAGTTGAGAGAAACTGGGAGAGAAAAACTGCTCCAATTTAATTGCTTTTTTTTTTTTTCAAATTTTGACAACAACCCAGGATAAGCCTGTTAAACTATGAGAGACTAAAACCACTGCACGCAGGAGGAACAGGGGAATGGATTTAGCTGGAGTTATTTACCAAGTTTAAAGTCTGGACACGGTTTACTGCAGTTTAAAGTATCCACAACTAGAAGGTGAACTCGAAAGAAGGCGGCATCAGGAGTAATATACAGGCGACTCATCTTGTACAATCCATCGCTGTTTACCAAAAGCGTGATCAAGCGGACTCCGTTCCCCAGTCGTTCCATGTTATAAACAATTCCGTTCACTGCTGTTTTAAGGAGAGGAAAAAAAAACAAGCATCAGACTACATATCTTGGTGGCAGCTCAGGGTCTATGTGCAGGTTCTCAGTGAAAATGCTGTAAAGTGTCAGCGTAAGTTCTTTGGCTCAGTAGTGGGCAGACTTGAAAGCAGGAGTTGCTTCAAATAATCCCCTTTGATGAGGTCATCAGCAGCTTGGCTTTCGCCGAGTAACAAACCTTCTCATGCTTTACAGGTCTGAGATGCTTCTTAGTGAAGTTTATAAACTGTTTCAGAAGAAAGTTTGGGTTTCAGTACTTTTCCATCCTGCTGTATAACAAGTGGATGTAGTTACCTAACAAAGTAAAATTCTCAAACAGGGAACGTCCCAATGAAGGGCCAAGCCAACCTGCTGATGGAACGCTTCAGCTTTGGAAAGAAAAGGCCTTTGTCATACCAGGACTGCGCCAGGTGTATGCTCGGATAATCGCTCCGTGCTGTCCACCCAGTTCCTGGTTTTCACGAGTGCTGAGCTGACTACAGGAACAGGAAAACAGCGAACGGTGCTGGGCAGGTGAGGCAAACAGGGCTCCTAGAGCTGGTGTTACACCTGCCTCAGCGAGTGGGAACTTGGGGTCATTTGTTCTTTCACCTCCACTGTAAAGAATGCAAAGCGCTCTCTGATCCCTGCAACGGAGCCCTGGCGGCTCTCTTGCCCAGACTGTCTCTCTTCTACCTGTCTTCGAATGAGACCGCCCTTTGTTAAAGGCTGAAATACACCGCGGGCGGGTAGCTCTAAGGTCTGCGTTTGACAGGAACACCAGAGGGGTAAAAAATAAAGACCACAGACAGCATTTGGAGGAGGCACTTCCTGACATCTCCATGTAGAGAAAACAGATGTCTCGTAACGTGTTTATATTCTACAAATGGAAACATCTGTTACCACCAGGCGTGTATTTTGCTTATCTCTTAAAATACTGTGAGAAAAAGCTGGTATCTGTTTCACAGCTTCGTAGGCGCAAGGCAGGGCTTCAGTCAGAAAATGCTTCTCTAAGCCGTCGGTACAAGACGTCAGGCTGTGTTCTGCCATCTCTGGCTGCACCAGCTTGGACACAAGGACTGAAGACATGGAACCCTACGGAACTTCAAGGAGAATCCTCCGTACAGAGCATCACAGTTTTATTTTTCTTTGGTTCACCATTTTATTTTCATGTGACACTAAACTATTAGCCCCCAAAGTCAGAAGCTGTCTCTAAATTTAAGAGGTAAGTAGCACAGCCACTGTGTTTAATCTCAGAGCGTCTCAAACAATTGGTCTGTGCAGTTCTGTTGAACACTGTCTGCCTCCCGGGAGCGGAGAGAAAAAAGAGCAGCTCTAGGCCAGGGTAGGAAACAGGTAACGTCAGCCTTGGTACTGCTGTGGTGCAGTTACAGAGCTGTGGCGGGGCCTCCTGGAGCACTTGGTGGTTATTTAACACACTCACTGAAATGGTGTCTGAGAAGCAGAAGCTAAATGTCAGTTTTAGATGAGCAACAGAGAGGCTTTGTGTGGTTCATGGAGAACACAACTTACCGAATTCGCTCGCACAGTAGGCCTCCGCTTCGTCTCTCTCCTTCCCGCACTCCGCCAGACATGCCTTCTCCCTGTCAGCATCTAGAAGAGGCGCAGGGACTGAGGGACAGCAGCAGGTCCTTCTGGGGCACTTCATCCGCATCCTGCCACCCCGCCTTTGGCAAGTTCATCCCTTGCCCGTGCAGGGTGTCCTCTTACCTTTCTTCAGCGCGCTGAAGGGGTTCGGCAAGCTGGGGGACTGGCGGTTGGTGACCCAGGAGGGGCTGGTGATCATTTTCAAGGGGTCGGTATGTTTGTGGGGGATTATCTTCCCTGGGCGGTTGAAGTGATCCAGCGCGTTGGGATCATCTGACGCCGCTGCTCCAGCGTCTGGAAAAGGATGAGCCTCCGCTAAGGATGTGATCTTTTGATAGGAAGACGCAGCGTGACGGAAGTGAGCAGACACGCTGTTGGCAGCCTCGGCCAGCCGTCTGTCCGCGTGCTTTCTGTTGGCGTGGTTGAAGTCAGAGGAGACAGGAGAAGGCCCCTCGGTCGGGCTCTCCAGAGGCAGGACCCCTCCATGCTGCAGGAGGTGTTTCCTCAGCCCGGTGCTGTTTTCTAGAGAAGACTCGGTGCGTTTCTTTTTGTCAGAGGAGAGGGAGATGCTTTCAGGAGGTTTTGGCAGCTGCGGGTCAGCGGGAGGCAGAAGCCAGCGCTGGGTGTGATTCTCTCTGGTGCGGCCGGTGCCCCAGGCTGGCGGTTTGACTTGGCCAGGCGCAGCGGCTGCTGAGCTGTAAGCATCCTTGCTGAGAGTCTGACTCCGTTTCTCACCGTAGGGCAGGGATCCTACATACAAAAAAAGGAGAGAGGGAGTTAGCGTTTTAATTTTTATTTTTTTTTTATTCCATGATGCCTTCAACAATATGACAATGTCACCGATAAATGGTTCAGCAGATGAAATACAACAGAGTTCCTCATTCTTCCGTACTCAGACGTGGAATGCCCAGTACAGAGAACGCAGCTGTGGGAGCAGAACACAGGAGATTTGCATTTTTACTTTATTATTGTAGCAAATTAAAAACATGACTTATAAACAAACCCTTTTCTCAAAAGCCTGAATCTCCAGGGAACATCTGAGGAAACAAGGTTCACATTGCCATTTGGGACGCTTGTTTAAAAGACCATGACAAGAGAAGTATTTGGTTTTCCCATCCATGGGATGCCTTATTGACAATATCATCTGGATTCTTCAGCAGCTTTGGGCTTCAAGGCTACTGAAAAGATCTTTATCCACAGTTTTGGATCTCTGACTCTTGCACTAGAGTTGTACAGCAGCAGTACCACGGTCTGTTAGCTAGGCTGTGGCTGCTGAGCAACAATTCTTTCAAGGCTTTTCTTAAATTAAGAGCACAAGGGTTGAGAAAGCCGGGAAGGATCTGGGAATCTAGTGCAAAATTTAAAGACTCAATGATAATGTTCACGCAAGCTGATCTCCTAAGCCTTCGATTATACCTTCACCTTGATTAGCTGGATCACACAAAGCAAAATGACTTTTCATTTAGCCTGGGAAGAGAGATGTTTCCTCTTGCAGTCCATTTTCCCTTTATTTTGGTCCTTCACCGCCTGCCTGTAGCTGGCCAGCAGTTCTAAAGCAGCTCACCCACACAGCCACTGTCTGGGTGTTCACTGCCTGCGGTCAGCGTCGTGTAGGAGGCTGATCCTAACTCCTTATGTGAAAAGGGAGATTTGACATGCACAGATGAACAACGTCCTGGTTATCTCCTATAACTGACTCAACTGCTGACCTTGCCACTTCTCCCCCTTCGCTCTCACCAGCTGCTGTCATGGGAAAGATTCCCTGATATTTGGGCTGGCCACACGTAAAGTCGAAGGAATGTCCATGAAGAATGGGTGGAAGAAGTCCAAGCTAAAGAAAGCAACAGGCGGGAGAAGCTTCAATATGAAGCTGTGAATTCTGAGCAGGTGTTTTGGACTTAATTTTATAAGTATACTTTTCTACCAGTTTAACATGCCTTCTCAGTCACGGAGTGCAAGAAGAAATATTTCATTTTTCTCTCCTTAATCTGTTCAGGACCTTAAGGTTTGTTCCCCTGTACCAGCAATATTCCGGTCTAGCTCTTGTAACTTCAGAAACACAAGTACAACATAATCAGCTCCTGGCCTTCTCCTTCCCAGGGGAACAGAGGTATAGCTTATTCCTCTACCATCAATGAGGTACTAAAAAAAAAAAAAAATCTGTTTAAGACAGCTTGCTGCAGGCACAGGTGACAGCACAGAGCATGTGGAAATAAATCAGAACTCTGGAGTTGACAGATGAGGGGAAGGAGACTAAAAGGGAAAGGCCACATACATACAAATAACAGAACCTGGCAGCGCAGAAGCAAATCAAACTTCCACTGAATGATGGCTGGCAGACCCATGGCACCAGCTAACCGCCTGCTTTTGGCAGGTGCTCTTAACTCCTTCAAAAGCTGACAATTCAAAGTCTGTAATCTGCATTCCCATCCCACAAACACGTTGAAATGTTTCCTTCTACTGCTACTACTTGCTGAAAACACTGCAGCTGAAGAGAGCTGCTTGAGCAAGGAATGTGTTCAGCCTCCCTGACACCAAAGGCAAACCCGCCCCAGCCCCGCTCTGAACGCTTACAGACTCACCGGCCACCGAACTGGAAGATGATCTAATGACAAAGCAGAGGAGCCACAACACTTTGGTTGTCATTTTGAAGTAATGTTTTTCCAGACTCAGAATGAACTGGAGTCTTTTATGCCCTTCCCCCTGATCCCTGCTAATGAGAGGCAGCCTTAGGGGAAGCAGGAATCCCTCCCTGGACAACCCCCTGGAGCAGGACCAAGCTGCTGCCTCCCCCAGCCTCCCCCCACCCTGCCCAGGAGGAATGCGCACGGACACCCCGCTTCCCAGCTGTACCCAAGCCCATACTGCCTGTGGTTCTGCGAATAACCTACAGATCCGTGGGTTTAGCAACAGATTTTTATTTTATTCTTGCTTCCTGTGGTGGGTTTTTTTTAGAGAAAATCATACAGAACAAATATGGTTTTAGTGGGTATGGAGAACTGCATTATAAAATGCACTTGGGAGATGCTGGAATATGCATCACCTCTGCGATCCAGCCTCTGGAAAGGATGTCCATCACCATGGAACCAGTTCGGTATTTCTGGCCACCTCCTTACGCAGCTGGTAATCTCTTTTAGTTTAAGGAACCCTTTCCAGTGATTCTTTTCAGCCTGAAAAATGTCCAGTCCCAAGGAAAGCTCTGCGGACCCTGGATAAAGCTTTCTTTTTACATCTGTATTTGCTACCACGAAGACCACTGCAAACATTCACACCCCGAGTCACCCCTGGTGTGAATCACTGAACTCAGCAGGGCCGTTCCTCCATCCCTAACTGAAACGGGAGATCATTGCCAGACCAGATCTCCAGTGTGACAGCGTGTCTCACTAGCTGCTCTGGATGTCATGGAAGGGAGCTGGTTCCTGCCTTTAATGGGTGACAAACAATTTTAAACGCCTCTAGAAGCACTGTACCTTGAAACTCGCCCCCAACAGAAACTCTGCCCAGCAGTAAAGCCTTTGTCTTGTGGGCCAACTATTGCCTAATTTAGACACTGCTTGGTTTGTTCTGCCTTAATTAAGCAGTTTCATAAAAGTCTGAAAAGTACAGGGCTGTATCTCAAGCAGCTATGGGTGAAGACACAGCAAACAAGCCAGAACAGTGTGTGAAATAAATGAAATTCTAACACATCTGCTACTCTGGGTTAAGTTTTTACTGCAGCATTTCTCAGTCCTTATTTTCCTGTTATTTTAAAGATTTTCATGCCAGAAAGAATCCCAACATTGCTATGACAGGAAGAGTTTAACCCAAGGCTAAGGGAGAGGCGAGCCCCCCCGGTCCTTGTCCCCGCGGTGCCAGGCTCCCGGAGCCGGGGTCTGGAGGATGGATGGAGCCACGGCAGCGTCCCGCGGGGCTGCTGCGCTCCCGGGGGTTTTCTGTCTAAACTACCCGCCAGGGCTGGGTGAGTCCCCCTGTGTCTGTACTAACGAGTTCCTCCGGACTCTGCTCGGACAGCGGCTGGATTTAAACCCTCGGGAGTGTTTCTGCCGCTCAGAAGCCGCCCGTGTGCCAGCGGAGAGGGGAAAAGCCTCCGGGCGGGACGCGCTGAGGGAACAGGCACCGGCAGCGCCATGGCCGCGGGAGCGGTTCCGGCAGCACCAGGAGCCGCAGCCACAGGCTCCGGTTACCACAGCGGCTCTGTCGGACCCACGGTGCGACCCACAGTCGCGATACCTCGACCCCCCCCCCCCCGCCTCGCCCTCGGGTCCGCCCCGGATTCCCCCCCGCAGCGCCTGAGGAGAACCGCCCGCCGGCTCGTCCGGGCTGCCGGCCCGGGGACACTCACCGGCCACAGATCGGCGGCGGCCAAGGCGACGCTGGCTCCGGCCGCCTCACGCCCCGGCCTCCGGACACAGACGGGATCCCCGCGGGAACGAGAGAAGCGGCGGCGCCTGGGAAGCGCCGCGATGCCCGGACAGGGCAGGCGGCCCGGTGAGGGGATTTGAGGCCATCCCTGGGGCCCGTCCAGCAGCAGAATGGTGCTGGGTTCGCTTCAGGTTCCCCACCGGCCCCGGCCAAAAGTGTCGCGAGGGGATCCGGGTGCCCGGTACCAGCCCGCAGCGCTGTAGGTTGTAGGGAAGCTCCACGGTAAATCTGCCACACAGGCACAAAACATCTGCGGCCCGACCCAGATGGGACTCGAACCCACAATCCCCAGCTCCGGAGGCTGATGCCTTATCCATTAGGCCACTGGGTCACCCAGCAAAAGCTGCAGACGCCGCACAGTAAGAGCCCCGCCCGGCCAGCGCTAGCTCCGCCTCTGAACGAGGCTTTCACGTTTTCCCTGCTCGTGACTGGGAGGCCCCGCCCTCCAGTTCCTTGCCCCGCCCCTTCAGAGCACCGCCCCCGGCTCCTCACTCCTCTCTCACCATTGGGCGTGGCGCTGCCCCCCCAAGCGGGCCTCGAGGCCCCGCCCTTCAGTGTCATGCGAGCACGAGCAGCCGCTGCCTGGAGGGGCGGGCTCATGGGTTCAGCCGCTCGCGCTTCACACGCGCTCGAAGTCTGTCCGGCGGGCGGCTGCGCCAGCTCCCCCGTTATCCCCTGTCCGCTCCCGCCTCAGGCGATCCCCCTCGGGCCGTAACCGCCCTTTCCCCGGGACTGTCGCCTTTAAGCTTCTTCCCCACACGAGCCTCCCGACGTTCGTCTCCCCGCCCCTCCCGCTGGCTCCCGCGCTGCGCTGCCCTTAGCTCCGCCCCGTCCTGTCGCCCTGTGCCCGGCTCTCTCACCTCACGGGTGCTTTGCCTTCGGGCGCTTGTTCCCTCCTCCCGCGCACCCTGGTTTGTCCCCATTTCCCTCAGCCCCAGCTTACCCAGTGTGGGGTCCGGCCTCCCTCCACCCCCTGTTTGTCGCTTTACTGTGCTGGTAACAGCCCTTCAAACTGTCACACCTCCCCGAGGCATGTGCAGCCCGTTGTCGGCCTGGCACCACGGTTTCCCAGGCCCTGACACCCCCTCCCTGCCCTGCGACACCCATCCCTGCAGTCTCCTTGTCGCCTTCGTCCAGGTTATGGTGCTGCGGACCTCATCTCATCCTCTCCAGCAATTTATGACCCGGCAGACTTTCTTCACACCAGCCTCCTCACACCAGGTGTTTTACCTCAATTTCTACCTTTGAGCTGCTTTTTTTCCTGTCAAACTAGTCCTTTTCACTATCTCCATTTGATCTTTCTCTTCTCTTGAATTCCATGCTCTTGCTTAAATGTTTTGGTGATTATTTTTTTTTACAAAGCTTAGAACTGTAAGACTCAAACCCAGCAATGTAAAATGTCACCGGTAGTTCCTCATCTTTGTCAAGTTCTGTGTGTGTCTACAGACGAGTATGAATAGTTTAATGTAACGGTTTAATGATGTATCAATGTGCATCTCTAGCAGTCCTGTACCCTGAATTGTACATTTTATCCTGAAGTGCCTCAGTTGCTGGCACAGTCATCTTTTCCCCCAGGTTTTAGGGTTCAAATTACACCGCCTATGAATCTGTGTGTCCTTTTGTATGCCTGCAGACAGGCCAAACCCATCTCAAACAATCCCAAACCTGTCGATTTTCTGGGCATGCAGCAGGGGCAGGCGCACTTTTTTTTATTATTCTGTGTGATTTAGTTTTGATCTGTTGATCTGTCCTGATTACTGTTGAATCGCTTTAAATGACAGCCTCACATCCCGTTTTCTTTACATTCCTCTGCGCCACGCCACGTTTCTAGGAGACAACACAGGGGGTCTCAGGAAAAGCCTGTGGTGACCTGACGGTTACTGAGGTAAAAATTAGGCTGTATGTGAGGAAATGGCGTGTGTCAGAATGCGATATAACCCCCTCTTCTAACCCCATCCAGGGGTGCGACAACGCCCCCGCCTATCCCACCGCCATCCCGCCGGTGGCCTCCAGGCGAGCCGGCCCCTGTGGAACTACCCATCCCGGCATGCCATGCGCCGCCGCCTGGGCGGGAGCGTTGCGGTCTTCCCGGCACTGTCCCTGCGCGTTGAATGCCGGGAGTTGCAGTGTTGAGGCGGGGACGGGTATTTGAATACGTGACGTCCCCGGGAGCACGGTAAAGATTTGTTCCCCTTCACCGCGAGACGAGCTGCTTTTCAAACTGACCAATCAGAAGGTTGCTATGGCTCGAACTGGCCAATGGCAGGGCGAGGGCGCGGGAAATTTAAATCCCGCCTGGAGCAGCCGTGGGTAGTGGCAGCGTGCTCGCAGGCTGGGAGCAGAGCGGCGGCGGGAGGACGGCTTGTGGCGGAGCCTGCAGTGGAGGTGCCTGGCCGTGGGGTTGGAAGGGAGGGGGGAGCCTGAGGCAGCGGGAAGCCGGGTGTGGGGCGGTGGGGGTGCAGGCCGTGCGCTGGTCTGTCAGCAGGGACAGCGGTAGCGTAGGCCGCCTGGCCCTGTGGGGAGCTTCCTCCGGAGCCTTTCGGGTCTCTGGTCCCAGTTGGGACTGGGAGTGACAGGGCTGGCGCGTCGCGGAGCCGGCTGTGTGTTCTGGCCGAAATGAAGCCAGTCTTTGAGCAGTGGGTCTCCCTGCAGCTGGCCGAGGTGCAGGGGCTGCCTCGTTGCCAGGGTAGCTGCTGCTGTGTGCTGCCGGCTACACTGGCTCGGCAAGCCCCCTCCGGGTGACCCTCCCGGTGCGAGATCTCGCTGTTCCCGTTCAAAGGGTGGGTGTAGGGCTGGATGGGTGCCTGTGCGATATAGGTGTATGACACCGTAAAAGTAGTATTTAAAAGTGTGTGTGCCGTCTGTGGGAAGGAGGACTAATCTTGCTCCTAAAAACGAAGACTCTTGTAATGTTTGTGGCTGGAAGTGTCTTAAAACAATTTGTGTGTGTCTACTGCTTTTGTTTTAAGAGCTAGAGCTTCCTGTAACATCTAGGCGTTTAAAGAGACAGCTGTTATGTTACCAGTGTCTTTGATCAAGGCAGAGGTTGTTTTTATATCTAAAACAAGTCTCTCATTTTCAAGTATTGATCCCAGTTTTTCCATTTTACTCTTGTGGAGTAAACTTGCTGTTTATTATTTGCTCTGTTTTCAGGCTTGTTTTTATCTGTTTCTCTCAAAAATCTGATAAGCAAGATGTCTACTAATGAGAATGCCAATACACCAGCAGCTCGGTTGAACAGATTCAAGAACAAAGGAAAGGATACTACAGTGAGTATTTTGATGCAATTAGTACTTTAGCTAACCATCATCTCTTTAAACAAGAGCTGTAAAAGCCAAGAACTTACTATGAATGTATATCCTCCAGGAAATGAGACGGCGGCGTATTGAAGTCAATGTAGAGCTCAGAAAAGCTAAAAAAGATGACCAGATGCTTAAAAGAAGAAATGTTAGCACTTTACCAGATGATGCTACTTCTCCCCTTCAGGAAAATAGGAGCAATCAGGTAAGTAAGTACTTGGAACAGGCATACTTGAAGGTCTTGCGATATGAGCTCATGCAGTATGAATGCCTTCTTCTGTCAGGGACAGCACTACTACCTTTACACTACCAGCTTAAGTCTATGCTACCAACTCTGAGGAACCACGCTCTTAAAATATAGTTTAGGCAGTTGTGTTTAAGCCTTCTGTATCAGTGTAACAGTGGTGTGAAGCACTTGATGGGGAAAAAAGCTTTCAGTGGTTCAGATAACTAGATAAAGCTGTAGCTGTAGGTTTTGGAGTATCACATAGTGGTGTAATCTTTTAATCAAGGAAGTGGTTGTAAACTGGGGTCTATACATAATATTGTGTAGAGGGCCTCTGGTCATGAAGACACATGCCTCTCCCAACAAAGCATTCATGTAACTTTTTATTGTACAGGTTTTGGCACACTGGACAGTTGAAGAAATAGTCAAAGGTGTTAACAGTAATAATATGGAGGTTCAGCTACAGGCTACTCAAGCTGCCAGGTAAGGAGTTCAAAGGTAACCAATTCCACTGTGCAAGCCAGCAACTAGGCAAGGTAAAAGAATTGTCTTATGAGCCTCAGTGTCTACTTATGGCACCAGCCATGAGTCTTATCAGATAGTGTTTTCAAAACCTGAGTCAGCCTTATATACAATGCTTAGGTATGTTTAATTTAGTTATGTTAAAAGTGCCTGAGCACTCTGCTAGGAAGTGGTAATTCTAGTGGTTTTGAGGTGGTGAAATAAGTCACTCTAATAAGAGTTGTAGGAGTAAAAATAACTTATTTTGCTACAAAGGTTTTATCTTTAAACTATGTTAACACTTGACTACAATATTTGATTGCAGTGACCTACCTTGGAATAACGTGAACAGTAAGATGACTGGAGTTTGAAGTATGCCAAATTTCCTTCCTGCTTCCAAATCTAAAATCTCCTTTAGCAAGTTTGTATATTGCTGCAGTGCCCCTTCTGGCAGTCATTAACCTCTGTCTGCTGAGAAACCTCAAGCAATTCAGATGTAGTATGACTCCTGCACATCTGCTTTATTTCAGAGTCTGAACAGAACTTCTCGTATAGTGAAGACATGCCAAAAACAATGTTAACAGATGTTTAAGAAGCTAGTGTTCAGCTTGTCTGTATCTTTCCTTCATGTCTTGTGTTGCCTTTTCTGAATATTAAGGCAATGCTAAACATTTTGTCCTTTTAAATATGGATCTGATATTTAATTTATTTTTAGACTGATTGATAGAATCTGTTTTTCAGATATCTGCAGACAAATAATGCTTTCTGTTTGTCTTCTTCCTTAGGAAACTCCTCTCAAGAGAGAAGCAGCCCCCCATAGACAACATAATTCGGGCTGGTTTGATTCCAAAGTTTGTCTCCTTCTTGGGTAGAGCAGACTGTAGTCCTATTCAGTTTGAATCTGCCTGGGCGCTTACCAACATTGCTTCTGGCACATCAGAACAGACAAAGGCAGTAGTAGATGGAGGGGCTATTCCAGCCTTTATTTCACTACTGGCCTCTCCCCATACTCACATCAGTGAACAGGCTGTGTGGGCACTGGGAAATATTGCAGGTATGTCAATATGCTACATGACTCTTCCAGACCTGCTCCCTTATCTAACATAGGAGGACATTACTACTGCTGTGTCATGCAGCGTGCTGAGCTTCTTGGAAACTCTGCCTTAATGCTTTGCAAGTAAAGACATGCTCTGCAATGTAGAGTATGCTGTGGACAAGTCTTGTCTGCAGACCTGGTATAAGATGTCCAGTGCAATACCTGGCAACCTGAAGGTTGCATTATGTGGATTGCTTCCATATTTAGCAGAGTTTTCATGGAGCTATTAAACCATGCTACAACATAAGGCTTTTTCATGTATCTCACTTGATGTTTTTGATTTATCAAGAGCTCTGCTCTGACTATAAGGGGGGAAGGAAAGAAGCAGATGACTCACATAATTGTGCATGTGATGGCCAATATTCCTTGCTTTGAAGCAGCTACTTACTGATGTGAGATTATTATGTAATTAACTTTCTCATGCAGCTTTCAGGATTACTTGATCTGGAAGTACTGGATCCCATTCTTAAAAGAAAAACTGGTCAAAATTAATATATTAATTGCTTTTTGTTATATTGTATTTGCTGTATTATACTTTCCAATAGCTGTTCAAAGAACAGATTTTTAACGTGGAGAAAATGACTTCAATAAGAGCCTTGTTTGATTGGGGTTTTCTTAGAGCTTGTGCTTAGTTTTTTAACCTCAATTGCAAGGCACAAAAAGTACCTTAGAATAATTCACTCAAACTTTGACATTCCTTCAGCATTATACTACAGAACCCAGTCATGTACCCAATAATTATTATGTATTTGAAGTCCCATGTTATGGTAAGAGCTCTGTTCTAGTGGTAGGGCTTAGATAAGTTTTCAAAGAAACATGCGTGTCCCTGGTTAGTTATGAACTCGAAGAAAAGCTGTATAGAAAACCTACACTTCTTTGTGTTGGAAAAAAAGTGGCTTGATTAGCAAAAACAAATGCCTGTCACAGGACTTAACCATGGGAGTAGTCCCTTTGTCCTCTCATTTCTTTTTACTTTATCTAACCCTTCTTAAGAAGTAGAAGAATTCATCCTCTAACACATGATTCTGTATGCACGTGTCCCTCTATTCTGGTCTTCACCTGGCTATTATTTTTGTTTTCCCAGGGGATGGTTCTGCCTATAGAGATCTGGTTATTAAATTTGGTGCAATTGAGCCACTGCTAAGTCTACTAGCTGTTCCTGATCTCTCTTCTCTGGCTGTAAGTGTGCAGTATGATTTGAGTTAAAATTACTACTAAGTGAGCAAAAGAGCTCGAGTAACTGAACAGATGCTAACCATTTGTTTCAACTCTTGCAGTCTGGATATTTACGCAATGTTACCTGGACCCTCTCAAACCTGTGTCGTAATAAGAATCCTGCACCACCCATAGAAGCTATTGAGCAGATTCTTCCAACTCTTGTTCGGCTCTTGCACCATGATGATCATGAGGTGTTAGCAGACACATGCTGGGCACTTTCCTATCTAACAGATGGTTCCAATGACAGGATAGAAGTTGTTGTGAAAACTGGACTGGTGCCACAACTTGTGAAACTGCTGGGATGTAGTGACTTGCCAATAATGGTAAGCTAGCAGGCATGCAGATTGCTGTTGCTTGATTTGAGTCATGAATAAAACTGCAGTTAGAATAGTGTCCATGTAACTGAATGGTTCCTTTCATACATAAATTGGATGCTTGTTCCAGGTTTGGCATAGGTGAGACTTGACCTTCTGTCTTGCATGGAGACTGCTCCACATGAGGCATAGACTGACCATCAAGCTCCTTTACATAATCATTGGCTTTAACACACAGGCCAGCATAACAGTCAGCATCCTTTAAAGTTTGCTTTTTAACTCTCAACCACTATTGCAAATCCGAATTCTAGGGACAGTGTTTAGAAGTGGGCTCTATGCACACTCTAATTACAGTATAACAAAACTGCATTAGTACTTGGGAGGTGGTTTTCCTAAGCTCTGTCATGCGTAGTTGTTGGCAGACTGGCTGTGGAAGGTATGTGCTCTTATGTAATGCTAACAAAGAGCTTAACCCATCAGTACATACCCTATCATACTCTTTACTGGGAAGGCTGGAGTGGAGGGACATCAAGTGTGGCTGCACTTGTTCAAACACAGGTGAGATGGCACCAATTTTCCTAAGCACTGTTTTCATGTTTGTTTCAGACTCCTTCACTAAGAGCCATAGGAAATATTGTCACTGGTACTGATGAGCAGACGCAGATTGTAATTGATTCAGGAGCACTATCGGTCTTTCCAATTCTCCTTTCTCATCATAAAAACAACATTCAGAAAGAAGCAGCATGGACAATGTCCAACATCACTGCAGGACGACAGGACCAGATTCAGCAGGTTATAGACCATGGTCTTGTGCCTTATCTCATTGGTATTCTGAGGAAGGTAAACAAAAATTATATTTACTACATTGAGGCTTTTGCTATTGCTACTACTGCCTGTGTTTAAATACTCGGCTTCTACCTTCATAGGGGGATTTCAAATCTCAAAAGGAAGCTGTGTGGGCTGTGACTAACTATACAAGCGGTGGAACAATTGACCAGATCGTGTATCTTGTTCAGGCTGGTGTTGTTGAACCCCTACTGAATCTCCTCTCGGCTAAAGACAGCAAAACTGTGCTAGTTATTCTGGATGCCATTTCTAATATCTTCTTGGTATGTGGATGCAGTAGACCCAATCACTGTCCAAGGTGTTGCTAATAGTTCTCCAATAGCTAGTGCTGTGCCTCTTTCCTGAGGTTATTCCATGCTTGTCTCTTGCAGGCTGCTGAGAAGATTAATGAGACTGAAAAACTTTGCCTCATGATAGAGGAGTGTGGGGGTCTGGACAAAATTGAAGCTCTGCAGTCACATGAGAACGAACAAGTATACAGAGCCTCATCCACCCTGATTGAGAAATATTTCTCAGCAGAAGTAAGTGGCTGCAGGAAGATGGGGTTTTTTGACTCTTATTTTCTATTCTAGTACTGACTACTAGGTTGAAATGCTACTGCTGTTTCAAAACACCTTTCTTTTCCTTCTAGGAGGAAGAAGACCAAAATGTTGTACCAGACTCTACTGCAGACAGCTACACTTTCCAAATTCAGGGCAATGCTCCAGATACTTTCAACTTCTAGGTCTTACATATACTACAAACACCTACAAGTCGTTTGGCACACAAATGACTGCCACCTCTTTGTCTTAATAGTTTCTCTTGGATTTTTACTGTGTTTTTTTATGTGACCTGTAGCACTTTGACCAACTGAAACATACTTGAACAGTTCCAAACTGTACATAAGTGAATTTCTAACTGTAAGCCTCATTCTTTCTGAGAGATACTTGTAAATATTTGTTTTCTTTCTGGTTCTTACTGTTGCTGTCAGGCATAAGAATGCATGTGAGCAATGCAGGCTTCTCACAAAGCATTGAGCCACTACTCTGCAAGCCTCTTAACCTGTCACATTCTACATAACCTATTGCTGTAATCAATACACTGAGTAGGCTTTTAAAAAGGATTTATATTTGAAGTTCAATAAAGTGATATCCATACATTGAACTGTGTCAATTGGTCTCTTAAAAGGTGACTGTTATGGTAAGTATATATTAATCAAAATGTATAATGGCAAGAATGCAGGTCTAAACCATGAGAGATGGGATTCTGAAGATGGTGGGTTTTTAGCAGCTTGGTCACCCTGAGCTCTGGCTTGTGTGTGTAGCAGGTTTGTTACTGCGGAACAAATGAATTACCTCTTCTCTCTAGATATCTCCTACAGAAATCTGATTCATTCTACCCTGTTCATAACTGAGCTGAACTGTCGTCTGCCTTTTGGAGAAATATTAAAAGACTGAGTAGCACTAATTCACTACAAGTAATAGCGTGGAGGAGGGAAAGTACAGCCATTAACCAATTGTAAGTATGCTCAGGTAGCCTTAGCCTTCAAATGCTTTGAAGCAGTTGCCTACTCTGGAGAGCAAAAATAAAGACCTTGTCTTGGACTCTATTGTTGCTCCCCTTCTAAATCATGATTTACACTAATCTCTAAAAGTGGTCATGAAGGTGGGGGCTTTGGGGGAGGACAACTAGTAAGCAGAGAGGGAGAACTGTAGTCCTGTTTTCTAGCTTTTTGGAAAAACTTAGATTGAGCTCTTTCATTAACTAGACCCTCCCTGGAATCAAGGTGTCTGAATAACCATATTGACTCAGCTCTCTAAGCTTCTCTTGGAGGAGAGGTCAGTTTTTCATGGGTAGTTTTTTAATAAGTGACTTATATTTGAAACACAGCATGTCACTTCAGTATGGTGTATTAAATACTCTTTGATTAATAAATGGGGAAAAAACTGCATGTGCAGACAGTTCTCCCAGAGTGCCCACACGCTCTGTTTCTGCCCTGGGGGGGAGGGAAGAAAACTAGAAAACCCAAACATACAAAACAAAAACCCCCTTGTATTCTGCTAAGGGAACCTGATGAAAGAATCTAGTTTGATCTTATGTTATTCTGCTTCTTTATGTCTATTTTAAAGTCCATCTGCGTATATGTGAATTTGGATGTAATTCTCTTTAAAGAATGAAAGGACACTCTGAACCTAATCACCATGCTCCTATCCAGTTACCAAACGCTTCTCTAAATGAGTTAGTGCTAATGTGGCACATGCCCCTCTCACCTCCATTACTGTGGTGCCAGTCTACTTCCTGCTGTTTACTGTACCACCCCAAAACAAAGCTGCAGCAAATAATAAGCTTTACAATCAGAGTCTTTAAAGGCAGTCGGACTATAATGGCTGTTGTAGTAACCCTGTGGCATCTTCTGCTTGAGCAGTTCATGTCTGTGTTACTAACCTTCTGTCTCCAGGTCTGTGCTGCCAAGGGGAGGGTGAGACTGAACTGGGGCTGTGGTGTATTCCCTACTACAGGGAGAGGCTGCAGGTGGCACCCAGCACCTGCAGAAGAAGCTGCAGCGCCAGACTGAGGAGCAGAATGCAAGTCTAACACCACAGATACTGCACCACCCTTGAGACCAGATTCTGGTATTATCTTAGCAGTGTCTGTGGAAAGAACCATCTGCCTTTGATATTATGCAGGGGAAAAATAATCAGACAGGGCTTCTATGCATCTGCAGTGAAGCCTTCTGTGTTCTTTAACTTGTTAAAGCTCCAACTTTGACTTGAAAGCATCAGTTAGAAAATAATGATTTTCTGTGTAACTGTCTGCAGAGAACGGAAATAATTAACCTATATAAAAGCAAATATACCAAGTCAGCTTTCATAAATTAAATCATTCCTTCTGCGTACTTTATGGGTTTATAAGGGCAATGACACAATGACTTGTGAAACATAATTCAGAAATCTTCAGTAATTTTAGATTTCTAACTCTGTAAAATATCGCATCTTCCACTAGAGGGTGCTACAGGAAACCTCAGTCTCTCTGCTTCCGAGAGGATGATGTAGTTTCATCCAGCCTGGACCACTCGGGTATGATGTACTTTATTTTACAATTAAGAGAATCCTAAGATAAAATCCATCAGGGTACTTCTTGTAGTTACAGAAGCATCTATGTGCTTATTCCCAAGTATTTGACCAGATTGAATATTGAATATAAAGTATAACCTTTTAAAAGTGGTGTCTTACTTTAAAACACAACAGCTTGCTTTGATTGCTGTTTAGTGTATTTGCAATTAATTTGACTTTTCTATCTCTGAGTATAGGAAAGGGGATGAGAATGCAGAACACTTATAAAATAATGTTATCTCTATTTTTTTTCCCTGAAGTACTTGTTTCAGAATTATCTAGTATACTGAGTTAATAACAGAAGACTGCAAATTCTTCTCTAGGTGCCTGACAGCTCAGTGGCTTAATAATTAACTTTCTGGGGACTGAGACTCTGTTTTTATCCAAGAAAAATGTGTTCAGCTTATCCACCAATGAGCCCTGTTCTTGGCAGCATGTATTTCCACAAGCAACAATCTACAGTGATTATGAGTAAGTGACTAGGGTGAGTCACTCCTTATTCTAAGAAAATGCAAACTATTTCTGATGGTAGGATCATAGTCACCCATTAGGCTGTGTCTCTATCTTAAAAAAAGAAACCGGTAGGAGCAAAAGGGGAGAAAATTGTTATTGCTCCTGGTTCTTAGTTTGTTGGTTGGATTGGGGTTTTTTGTGTTGCCCAGCCAGATTTAAGAACTAGCCTTCTCCATTTGGCAAATGCCTAATTCAGGACAAGGGCAGGAATAAATGTCTGGTGGCCTATGTGTCAGCCTGCCAAGTCCTCTGTGCTGAGAGCAACAATAACAGACCCCTGCTGACATCAACCAGCTTGGAATGCAGCTGTTGCTAATGCTATTTTATCTGTGGAGTGATGGCAACGTTTCAGTTTAAGATCCCAGCAAATGTAACCACCTCTGAAGTTCTGATGCTAGCAGATGCTGCCTGTGTGATTGCTTCCCCTTGCTGTTTCTAAAGATGCTAGGCTCTGAAGGAAGAGCAGAGGCTTTGCAGTCCTGTTTTTCAGTGGCATGTCTGTTCACTTTCCACTACAGGAAGATCAGTTTAAACTTTAGGGAAAGCCAGAAATGGTTAAATTAGGAGAAATCTATTCTTTGTCTCCCTGTGGTTTAGACTGAAATAGTCTCTTAAGCAAAGGTGCCTCCTGCTACTCTATGCAGAATGATTTAAATGGCACAGAACTAGAGTGCTGTATCAGCAAAAGAGAACAGCTGTAAGTTTACAGGAAAAGGAATTCGCTAGCCAACAATATTTCACAGATCTCTTCTGTTTCTAAATCTATTTTGCAGCAGAGCAAACTGAGATACAATAAAGGTATCCACAGATGTCCAGAAAGTAGCTGGTAGAATTAATCTGGAGCCTGGGAACCCTGACGTCCATTCTTCTAGTTACCCATGGCACCTCTGGTCACCATTATCCCTTTGCTGAATACAGGACTATGCCAGCAGGATTGAATCTCTTTAGTGATAAGGTAGGACATAAGGTTAAAAACACAGGTCGAAACTTTGGGAGTGTGAACAATTTGGGCAAAAAGTACTGTTATTCACAGCAGAAGTAATATATGAAGGTGACATTTGGCCTACAGAGCAAAATGTTGGGACTCTCACTTAAAACCTAATAGGAAACACATTAACACTCTGGCCTGAGTTAACAACTTGAGCTTGACTCACTTTCAGGGGAACGTGCTAGGAGAAGAGTCTAGAATAGAACTAGGTGACACCTCAGGTTGGGAGGGGTGTACCCAACCCAATTGCAAAATCCAGTAAAGAAAGAAACATTCAGAAGAACACTCCAGCTACAAGTGTGCAATGTTGTTCATCGTGTTTGGAAAACACTTCCTTCTTTTTGATCTTTAGCGTGGCACTGATACAAGCCAGGCAGAAACTCACCATGTAAACAGCTAAGAAAGAATTGATTTGCCATGGGTTTCGTAGCACTTCATCTGGAATAAGGGTCACTGGATTCCAGTCCTGTTTCGGACTGCAGAGCACTGTCTGTCTCAGACTGGCTCCAGGAAATGGACGCTCTTCCGCAGAAACCAGAGGTTTTCGTGGAAGGGCCATGGCCTGTTTCCAGGTTGCAGTTCACCCACTGCCCAAGGGAGTGTCATTAGTGGGAGGGAAGTGAAGTTAGGACTTAAAGGGATGAAAAGAGGAGAGAAAAATTAAAGCGGGGTGGAGAAAAATCCTGATAAATCTTACTAAGTAGATCTTGTTTGTCCACATTAAAATGTGTTGATCGTTTAAAAAAAAAAAAAGGGTGAAATCCAGAAGTCCTACATCAGGAAGGGAGTTTGAATTGACTGATATACTAAAAGCAAAACCCATGGCACTGATTTCACTGCAGAGGAGGCTGGATTACACCTGTGAGGTCAACAAAAGAGGCAGTATAATGAGGAAGTCATACTTTATTTTGTATCTTTCTCAATTTGCATTGCAATGTGAAGATCATGGGGTCATCTTCTGAAGGTGTGATTTTATATATACATACTTATAAAATACATAGTGGAAAGCTGCCTGGTTTGTTATCGGTAACAGATTGCCTTTTGTCTATGTTCCCAGTGCTAAAATAGTTGTAGTACCAGGAGTGTGTAACTGTGCTCTGTGGGCATGTGCAGGATTGGATCTACAAAGTTATCAGAAAATCTTGAATAATCTCCAAGGCACATTTCTATCATCCAAATCACTTCATTTTTACCCACTCTCTGAAACAGATGTAAAAATAGCTCTTTCATCAGTGGATTGCTACACATACTTGTGCCGCAGAGATTCAATTCTGTTCAAAGCAATACTGTGAAATCATTTGCAGAATGTTGCTGTTAATCAGAAGCAGCAATTTAATGTTACGTATCCATCTCTCCTACCCCCAGCTCCCCTTCCCAATTCTGAGCAGGAAACGACACTTGGATGGAGCTCAGCATACTAACTTTCTGGATAGACTCTCTAGGAATGAGGAGGGACTTGAATTCTCTCCATATGTCATTTCCTTTCCCCTAATGGCTAAAAAAAAAAAAAAAGATATTGCTGCAGTCCATATAACTTACAATAGAGAGAACGTTACCAATAGAGGAAAATAAAGGCGGGGGGGGTAGGGACAGACAGGACATCCACATTCTATTTCTCAAGAACTGCTTTGCAAAATTTGCCTTGAATTAAGCGGGAATCTTTCTTCTGGGTAGAAATATTGTTTTATGTAGTTTCTAAAACTGAAGCTGTTATCCCGTCTGTACTTAAGTGTACATCAACACCTGCAGTCTGTGGCCAGACATGGATTAGAAAAGGAAAACGTAAGCAGAGGAGGAATGGTAACAACTGTGTGAGATTTAAACTAAATCAGAAAGGAAAAACAGAGCTGGGTGAGGAAGACTGACAATAGGGATCTAATAAAACGGATTTCAATAGCAAATAATCCTAGAAATTACTTAAGAAATATTAGAAGATTAGCCCACTTCTGCAACCAGCCTTTGTCCAGACTACCTTTAAAAACTTTTCTGGTCAGCATAAACAATAGCTTATGCAGATATCTTCCACTGCTGCAAAATACAAAATTTGATCTGCTATATTGCACAGCGGATTTGCAGCTGTCAACAGAAATCAGTGTGCTATAGTTACAAACAAAAAAAGTCCCAGGAATAAACATGACCAAAAAAAAAGCCCCTAACATTTTAACTGAATGGAAAGCTTATTTCCTCATAGCCAACTGACTGTGTATTGGACTCAAATTGGAAGATAATGTCTTTCTGGAAATACAATCCAAATGTTTGTTAAATTTGTAGCAACCAAACTGCGCAAGGCACTTTGCAGAGCAAATGAGAGATGACATTTGCTCAAAAACTCCTGAATTTTGCAGTCAGGGAACGAATACATATGCACATCAGAGCTAGATGCATCTGCTTGTGGGATGATTACATGTAATTGCAGAACCAAGACTTCAAATCTTTTCTGAGACATATTGCCTAATCAGATGTATTATCCCTGCATTCTACTGCTCAAAAGAAAAGAAAAAAACCACCTTTCCTCCAGTTCTATTTTAGGGTTTCAAGAGAAGAATAAAAGAATGATTCAAGACACATGGTGACAGATTTTGCTTTAGGTTACTTTTAGCACTTCACTAAACCCACTAACCTACTTAAAGATCTGTGCTGTTCTTATCTGGCGTGCAACCTTGCTTTATAATTTTCAGGATGAAATAATTTTAGAGATAACTTTACCTTAAATCATCTCAAATCGATTTCGCAGCGAACTTGGGAGAGATTCTATTAAAAGAAAGCACAAGAGAAGCTGGCACAGATCGCGGGATGGGTTCGGTATTTCTGCAGTTCAGAAACTGTTAGGAATCGGATCAAAAAAGAGGGATTGTTGTGCTTATTGAACCTACAAATGCCTTTGTGTCATGATTCATCTTTTATAGATTTAGTTTTTATGTTACAGACTTCTCTGGAAGTCTTCTTAATGTAAGACAAAAAGCCGGTTAGCCTGGCTTCTTGTCAGTAATTCTCAAAACTGTGTGAGTATATGCAGTATGCTCATTTTAAGACAGCTCATTCTGAATCTTAGTGGTTGCTTCCCCATGGCAGAAAATAATAATCTTGTTGCATTCAGGCTTTGTTAGCTATTTTTGTCTTTGAACCGTGCAGATTCAATTACCTGTAGAAGTACACAATATTGTTATAATTTGATAAATCTCCTGGAATTTTCTCATCTCTTGAATGGAAATCTCTGGAAGTAACTTGTATGAGACACATGGAAAAACTTCCACTTGCTTGAAGATGCCTGCTTTCTCTGCCAGCATTGGATAGGCAGAGGAGCCTGCTGCCAGCCCCCTGGCCTCCATCCGTATCCGTGTTTGTCTCTAACAGCCACGGTCCCTGCAATAGGCTGGGACGGGATTAATTGTCCCTCTTGAAAACCTCATCTTAACTCCTCACATGTATGGAATTCTGTAGAGCTAGGAACATGAGGTTTTAATCGCTGAATATCTAGATAAGTAACAAGGGCCAACGAGAACAAGCCAATTATGCCAAAGTATCAAGGCTTATTAGATAATGTTCTAGGGGTTTTTGGGAGTCAGGAAAGCATCTCTGCTTTCCTTGGCTGCATGGATGGAAGGTGCATCATAGAACATTTTTTACTTCTTCCAAAGCACTGAATAGTGGCTGTGGCCCAAGCAGGATGTTAACTAGGCAGACCAAGAGATTGATTTAACACGGCAGCTACCTTCCAACGTATTGCTCTTGATCAAGAGTGTCTAAGGGCGGATTTATAGCAGCAGGACTGAGTCAGAGTTGGCATCACTGTCAGTGGCACCCTGCTCTCAAATCAGCGTAATTAAGACTTGGAGAGACTTACAATATAGGAGCTTTTACAGCTCCTCTTTTGCAGACAACAGAATTGTTATTTCAAATTGATGCTGGGCCACAGGGAATAGGAAAGATTAGAGAAGGCCGGGTATTCCTTTGGTGGCTAAATAATATGGCTTCATTGAAAAGAGTGCTTTATGTCAGCTCTCTTAAATACTTGTTTGGGCTGACAGCCTTCCTAATAACACTTCATTTGTCTAAGCTGCGTACCACTGGGACAAATACAGTGTCAAGTTGAATCAGACAATATCCGGAGACAGATGTTGTAGTACAGTAGTGAAGTAAATTCTTGATACATGTCACTTAGAGGAGACTGCTTCTAACAGTCTTATTCTGTAAGGTTGCTTATGAACCTATTTATATCAGCCAAATACATCTGAGGATGAGATTCTATGCCACTTTATTCACAAAGCAACATGAGAAAGTCCTGCAGGGCAATTGACATGTGGTTCTTCAGGAAACCTTAGTAATTTCAGTTGGAATACTGAGCGTGTAGCTCTCAAAGCCCTTGACAAAGTCAGCCATCCAGGAGTCTGGTAAAGAAGTTGTATTATCAACAGTATTTTATGGGTAAATAAGTGGAAATAATGGAAGAATAAAGTAAATATTTTTCAGAAATAGACCTTCTTTTTGGCCCAAGACTTTTGAAGACCTAGTTTGTACTTGAGTCAGCATTCCCACTGATTTTGAATGTAAGATAAACCAGGGAAAATCTTTAGAGCCTAAGATACTCCACTGTGCTTGAAGACTGAAGCTAGGCTCTGCCCTTTGTGCTGGGCTGTTACAAACACTATGCAAAGCCTGTCACTGGGTGGTGGGTTGTGAGACACAATGCATCCAGCAGCAGAGAACGGTGTTCACTGGAGCCAGACCACGGGACTGGAACAAGGGTGTAATCCAGCCATTTGCCCAAGTGCCAGGACATGGTTTCTCTCGATAGATTTACCTCTTTTAGAATGTGAATACTAGCTTCTGTCTAATTGTAAAATGCAATGCAATATATCTAATTATTCTGCGTTCAATGCCCATCTCTTTAAAATCTGCCTTTTTTCTTCTTATAAAGTGGCATTAGGATAGTGCTGTCCTGCAGGACATGATGAAGAAATAGCACGGCTAAAGAACTGCATGGAATATCTGTGCATCAGTTACTAATCTGTTCTGGATGGATGGACTTAGAAGTTATCTTAGTGACTAACCACTGGAAAATCCTGTGATATGGGAGCTCATGCATTTTTTTTGTAGCCACAGCTGCAGTCATTTCCCTTCAGAGACACATCATTTCCCCAAGACACATCCTGTCTCAGAGGGCTATGGTGTCTGCTGCTCCAAGCTTCTGTCCCCTTTTTCAGTAGCCAACATATGGGTGGAGATTTCCTTCCTAGTTTCTTCTCCTGAAAAGCTTCATCTCAAACTCTAGCTTGAGAAGCGGATTGAATCTTGACCTCTTGCATAAACATTGTCTCTGTGTGCCAAAGAGAGTCTCAGTGAGACCCAGAGCCCCTGTCTAGACATGTTTCTTCATCGTGTCACTCTGATAGGTGTCTGCCATTGCTGAGCTAACTCTTTTTGTCTCTGCATAGTAACAGTGCCAGAGTTAAACCCGATAAATTTAAGCATGTGCATCTGAATACTTGAATGTAGTTTGTTCAATTCACCAGCAGCGCATGCAATGCTCCAGTCTGATAATTGTCATAATCTGCATGGGAAATAAGGAGTCTTGTACAAAATGAAACTGTCTGTTCCTAGTTCTTCTTCCTGAAACACAGAAGCACTACGTATGTACTTCAGGAGGGTTTGATCCTTTCTTACCGAAGAGCAGCAGGGAAGGTGACAGAAAGGCTCACGGAGGACAGAACTCCATTCAGGAACAGGACAAAAATGTGATGGATCTGCAATAAATTTAAGAAGTATTTTTGTTATAGTAAGAAGGTATGAATGGATCAGAGAAAAGTTAAAGAAAAACCTGTGCCAAAGAGGCGGATAGGAGAACGATGCCCCTTGTGAGCAAAGATGTTGGTGGAGCAGGTCAAGGCTGCTAATCTCATCTAATGACCAGGTTTTACTGAGCAGGGTGTTGGGACATCAATTTAGATACGGCCTAGTTGTTATTAGGCACTGTATTAACACAGTAAGAGAAAGCCCTTGCTTTGAAAACCCTTGCTACTCGTGGTGGAAATGGGCTTGAGACAGACAGAACATGCTTGTGAGGAGTACAATACAACAGCAAACAAACTAAGGCTTTAAAATGATGTTTTGCAAAACAATAAATAGAAATGCTTTGGAAGGAAATGGGTTAATCAGGAAATTTAAGAAAGGCAGGGAACACTTCCAGTATAAATGTTCATCATTCTTCACAACTTCTTCTTCTTCATGTATCTTTCTTTCTTTGCAAACATTAACAAAGCTTTACCAAAAGAGAAAAATATTGATGTGATATGAGAACAAATTCATGAAAATATTTCAAATTTCTGTTCAGATGAAATTGGACCTGATAAATTTAAATCTTAATGGGGTTGCCTAGGTGTACACTGCTGTAATACTTCTCAGAACTACACCATTAAGTGGCAAAACCAGGCATTTCACATTAAGAGTTGGACATACAATGGAAATACATCGCAAAGAAAAAGGAAACTGAGGTGGAATTTTTTCCTGGTCAACTCTCTCTTTAAATCTATGATCTATATGGGTGGTGTCTACAATTCAACTGACAGGCTCTGGGAAATTGAGTAAAGGAAGACCAGCAGAAAAGATGCAATCCAGACAATTTTAAATATCT
This sequence comes from Pterocles orientalis, assembly GCA_011057875.1. Lineage (NCBI taxonomy): Eukaryota > Metazoa > Chordata > Aves > Pterocliformes > Pteroclidae > Pterocles > Pterocles orientalis. Next base: position 1,801,329 of record WKFP01015200.1, on the reverse strand, counting down.
TTACTTTAAAAAGTTATCTCAGGAAAACAGCTTTAACCTTTTAATTTACTCACAAAAGGTTAATAATAGGGGCAGGACTCTTTCTGCTTTCTTGGTATCATCAGAGAAGCTGGGGAAGAATGTGATATAACACCAGCCAGCTCTCATTACTGCTGAAGGAATGTGCTGTGATTAAACCTCTATGCAGAAAAAAATGGAATGGAATTCTTACATGTCGATTTGCTTTGGACATGTACCACATGCTGAGGAATGAGTTTCCAGCGTATCTTCAATTTCTGAAGATGGAGAGGACCTCACCTCCAAAAAATTAACTACAACTATCCTCTTCTGAAAATGGACACTATTTTGTTAAAGATGTTTGTTCACATTTCCCAGTGTCCAAACCCACTAAATCCTTTGAGAAATATCTGTGAAAGCTTAGCCGCCTTTTTCTTCCCATTGGGAAATTCAAGAAATCAAAGCCCTTTTTTGTGCATCCGTAGAACAAAATAAGTTTTTCTATTTCTACGTACTTCTTCCAAACTGTCACTGATACCAACTATTAAATTATTTTGTCCTTATGGACTCCTCTACAGCCCTGTTGGTGTCTTAAAGACACCTGAGCTTACCCCCTCTTTCTGTGTGTTTCCTCCAGCCCTGGAGACTGTGTCTTAGTTGTTAACTTCTGGCTAAAGAAGACTGGATGGGACTCCCTCCTGGGTCCAGCAGCAAGGCGGTCATCCAAGAAGTGAGCTGCAGGGTGATGCAAGGCACTCCCTTCCCTCTGGATCTGAGCTAGCTACCTCATCTTGAAAGGATTTGTTGCTCAATGGTATCAGCCCAGAGTGAACCACGGATCACTTGTCAGCAGTTAATGATGATATTTGCTTGCTTACCTCACAACATCAGCATTATAAAGCATGAAACCTCTTCTCACCCTTGAAATGGAACTGCATCAAGACAAAATTTACTGTAAACTGTTGGCTTCTAACACCTAAAGCAGGAACAGGGAGGTATCAGTTGCATTAATCTGAGAATATTTTGAGAACTTGGGGGATAGCACTGGCACAAGAAACTCTGGATCACAACATTCCTGTGGAATTCTTTTGTTGGAAAAGTAGCACTTTCAATCATCAGGTACTGTCAGTGTCTTTGGTCTCGTACATTCCCTGAAGTTCTTGGCATTTGCGTGGCTTCCTGACCTCTGCTCACTGCAGATCTTGCACAGATCCCTCAGTGAGCTGCTCCTCTTAAATTCTGTTTGGCAATTCTACTCAGTGAAGGGGAGCAACGATTAAAAATCCTGATTTCCCTACAGAATTTGGAGATAAGATAGGACAGAAACATCTGTGGGACATCCAAGCTGCAGTCATTTGAATGCTTATGCAAAGCCAGAAGGGAAGAGGAGAGCATCTGGTGCATTTATCCATCCAAGTGCAACCTGATTTATGTCATTTCTACCTTTGTTAGTCAAGAGGGGAGACAGTCCTGACCTAAATGGGACGTGTACCATGCCTGCAGGTGCTAGTGAGAGCTACAGCCCCTCTTCTCTCATCCATACATTCTGTACAGGACTTTCTTATGTCCTACATTTTGGATGTATTAGCAGGAAAGCTCAAGTCATGTAGGTTATTTAAAAATAAATGAACACAATCAAATACGGCACATATTTAAAAAAAAATGCATGGCAGTAGCAGCAATCTTGCAGCCAGCGGATTTTATATAGTGACCCACATGCGCAAACTGTCAATTAATGCCCTAACACTTGCAATATATCACAGTAGTTTCACTGAAAGGTGAGCAGCCTGTCCAAAAATGTCAGAAAAATGTATAGTTCAGCAAACTGCTTTCTGAAAAGCACTATGAAACTAATTATATTTCATGACCTTTAAAAAACTTTTAATAAAAGCATTTACATGTCCATATACCTACTGAGCAATGAAATACTAGATTTAATCCCAAGTTTTTTTTAAATGTTGGTATTGCTATCAGTGCCTGACACACTACTTATCCACTAGAAAAAGACCATGTAGCAAGAGCACTATGTTTAACATAACCTTGAACACTTCTGTCAAATTATGTCAGAATTACTGAATGCTGGGTCCAGAGTGCACTGCAATACCCCACAAACAAATAATCATCACACCTTAGGAAAAACCTGGAGTAACCTAGAAATATGTTAAGTATGTGAAAAGTGGCTTTATATTTTGTTTTTCTCTTCAGTCCAGCAGCAGCCAGGTAATGTTGCAATATTTGCAAACCATCAGCCATTTGCTTTATATAGTCAGGTTTAGAAAAGGATAATGACCTGGCTTTGTGAATTTCCACAGATTGAAACATTAATAGTATGACGGTCAGTTATTAAAGATGATTTTTCTTCTTTTTTTTTTTTTTAATGCAGAAATCAGGACACCTGGAATGTCTTTGAGGTGTGTGTGAATTTACCTAACTACTATAAATAACTTTTTAACTGTTTCAGTGCTGCATAGGAGCCATAAAATCAGCAGATATGTTGTGTCTGTGTTCTGTAGTAAATTAAATTTAGACTTCTTTCAAATTCTCTTTGCTTGAAATGGTAGCTAAGCAATGAATCAGCGTTTTCTATGCTGCGAAGAAAGGTCCATTTCCAACAGTTGCGAGCTGTGTGTTGAACAGGCAATGGCACAGGCGACAGACCCAGCCCTGTGCGAGGAAGGGATCCCAGACCCTGTCCCAGGACTCCTCTGCTCCAGGTGAAGTGACATCGGAACAGCAGTGCCACCACAGCAGGAAGCATTGAAATTTTCCGCCTGGAAGAACCTGGCGCTTAAGACACACTTTGGGAGGCAGGAGATGCGAGTGCGCATGTACCCGCTGTGGCGAGGGGTCTCATTTTAAGGGAGGAAAGCTTTGAGAACCACATCCCACTTACAAGGCCTTCAGAGGGGAAAAAAAAAGTTTTTTCATCCCAGATCTGATTTAACGAGGCGCAGAGCTTTGAGCTCTGTCAAGATGGGTCCATTCTCGTCATAGCTCAGTTCTGTGTACATAACTTCAGAAAGGAAACCTCCTGGGCTGTGCAGAAGCTACCTGATGAACTCTGCGAAGCACAGGTCATCTTCTCACGTTTGGATCCTGATCCATCCGCGGGATCCTCATCTACGACCGCCCACATAATAATGCTTTACAGGTTGTCTCAGCAGGAAGACGCTGGTGCCACGACACGACCACACGGGTTCAGAACATTAGTAAGGTTGTTAGTCAGAGGTGTGTGGCTGACTAGCTCAGTCTTCTGCACTGTGGCAACCGCTGCAGCTTTTCTGGGAGCTCTTCCCAGCCTCCAGAGCCTCCCGGGCCCCACTGAAGGCTGCCTCCGAGTCCCACGGCAGCGCAGGGTGCCGCAGCGCTGGGAACGCTCTGGAAGAGTCACCTTTCCTCCAGGATGGGAGTTAAATTAGGCCACATGGCATGGGCGCAAGGCATTTCAATTTTTTTTTTATTTTGAGAAGGGCAGTTCACAGAATTGGGCTGATTTCTACAGAACGCAGATAAGCAGAGAATCCGTCCAAAGTTTAACAGTTTCCACGGCCAGTCTGTCACACCCTGCCCATGGAAACACTCCCCTCGGGACACCCCACACCGCAGCCTGGCTTGGAGCTCTCCCCCGTTCAGCCTCTTCCCGTCTGTACCCTCGAGTCTCCTGCTCCAGCCCCCTCACAACTTCGCTACCATCTTCCTCCCACCCCACGGCCATCCGCCCCCCAGCTCTCCTGAGGAGAATCTCCAACGTCGGCGCCACCTGACGCGGTTCCCCCTCAGCATCCCCGGGCAGACCCCGAGGCGGGGCGGGAAACAGCCACGGGAGGCGCCGCGGCCTCCCCCTGCCCGCCGGGGGGGTGGGCGGACGGGCGGGCGGCGTCCCCCGGGGGCAGGCCGGGCCGGGGGAGGGGAGAGGAGGGGAAGCGGCCGTCTGTCCACCCGCCGTGCGGCTCCGGCCCCGGCTTTGTTGTGCTCGCCGCCCGGGCTCCGGGCGAGGGGGCGGGGAAGGCGGCGGCGTCTCCTCCTCCGCCTCCTCCTCGGCCCCGGCCCCGCTCATGGCGACGCTGGGCACATCCGGGCTTCTCCTCCTCCTCCGGCGGCCGCCGCCGCTGCCCTGAGCGCCCAACCCGACTCCATTAGCGCCTCCCCTCCCCCCCCCCTCCCGTCTCCCTTCCCGGACCCAGAGGCAGGGGGAGCCCCGGGCAAGGCAGCGCCGAGCCCGCGGAGCGGCCGGGGACATGTCCAACCAAGGGGCCCGGCGGAACGGGCCCGTCAAGCTGCGACTGACAGGTGAGGCTGAGCGGGACGGGCTCCGCCGGGGCCTGCCGCCGCCCGCCCGCCTGCCGCCGGCGGGGCTGGTGGGGCGCCGGCCGGGCAAGGGGGGGAGGGAAGGGACGGGAGGGAGGAAGCGGAGAGCGGCGGGGTCTGGGGGTGCGCGGAGCCCAGGCTCCGGGGGTGAGGAGAGCCCAGCTGGAGGGGCGGGCGCGGGCTCCCTCCATGTGTCTTTGAGGTTGAACCTGGGGCTGGAGGAGTCCCTCAGGCCGCGGGAGGAGAGCGGGGGGGAAGCAGACGGGGAGCTCTTCCCTCCCCTCCTCTCCCTGGGTCCGTGCCGCCGGAACAACATGTCTCTGCGGGCTGCGGGGCCCTGGTGCCGCCCGCCCGGCCCGGCCCGGGCCCCCCACAGCCCCCCGGGGGTCTCCGGGCCTGGGGAGCGGCCGGTGGGAACTTGGGGCGCTGGGCGCCTCCTCCTGTGGCTCCGCACTCCCACTTGATTTTTTTTTTTTTTTACTTCATCTTCTCAGTGTAAACTCGAAAGAAACTGTCACACTCTTTGTTTTGATCTCTTTGTTTGTTGTTTCTTTTTTTTTTTAAACCAACTTCCCTGGGTAAGATGGGACGCGGCTCGTTTGATGCGGTGCCTTCTGCTGCCCTCCTCCAGCACACCACTTGACCTCTGATATCTTAAAATATCCTAAAAACTGCTCACCTGCAGCCTGGAGAGGAAAAAAAGTTGTTTCTAAATACTTAAAAGTGTGTTCTTTTCCGTGTAAGAACCCAGGTAAAATAGGGATACAGAAAAAAAAATCTTGGAAGCTCCGCTCTTAAAAAAATAGAGGAGACGGAAGAGAAGAGCTCGTTCAGAGCATTGTGAGTGCCCAGCGGATAAATGATATTTTGTATTCTGAGGTGTCAGTGCGTGGAGGTAAGCGATTAGAAAATAATAGATAACACTGTAAACACGCTCTCTGCGTATAGTGCATTTAACCAGCTTGCAAAACGAATGTTTTTAAAAACACTAAAAGAGTTGATATCTTTATTGTAGGTGCGTAAGAAATATTTCGAGTTTAGTGCCTAATAAAGAGAGGTGTTTTCATACTTATTTTTCAAAGAATGTTATTTTTACAGGGAAAGTAAAGTGTGTCTGCTTATGTTTTACTTTGAAAAACGCTTGGGCTAGATTTGTAATCTAGTTTTTGTGGAGGTTTGTGAGTGTCTATATATTATATTTAGAAATAAAATTGTTAGAATAAGCATAGCTGGGACTGATGCGTGGAACAGTGCTGCCTTGTTTTTACAGAGTGTTTTGTAGCTTTCTCTTCAGGTTATTGCTTTATTGATGCAGTACTTTAATGCTTTTTGCCTGAGCAGCGACTGCTCAGACTCGCTTATCTTTGAAGCACTAGAAATGGTCTGTAGCCTTATGGAAAAACATGGAAAATACTCTTTAGGGAGTTGTCTTTCTCACCTTTGGATTTTGTGTTCTATTTTGTTTAATACTTATTTTTATTAAGGATTAAGCGTATAATGGAACCGTGTCTGTGACCATATAAATATGTTATGGGGAGTGTGTTTGTGAGCAAGAAATAGGCACTAGTTTTACATACTGAGTTTTAGTTGGGCAGTCAGTCCCCAGAAGAAGCAGGTACAACCTTAAGGAACATTTCTGAGTTTTTTGTCATGTTATATTTTAGGGAGGGAATATGCAAAGCACAGGACGCAGGCAGAATTGTCTTTCTAGGGACTGTTCCAGGGTTCACAGCTCCTGCAGTTGCTGGGTACCAGTTCTGTTCCTTGGGAGTTGATAGGAAACGTCGGCCTGTTTCTCAAGTTAAAAAAGCTTGAGGTATTTTAAGCTTTAGCTAGTTGTGAGTTGTTTCATGTAAGGTCATGTGTTGTAAGGAAGCTTTACATGTTTAAGAAAAACATGGAATTTTATTAATTTGGCTGACGTGTTGTCAGTTTTTGCCTAGGAATAGTTCTGAGTGTTCTGCGTGGTTTTGATTACCCTTTCTGATTGGAAAAGCAGTTTGAGGGCTCTTGAATTCTAAAACTGTTTGGAATTAAAAGAATCTGTATATCCAGTGTTTTTAAAAGTTTATTCACAAACTGACAAATGCTATTTAATCTTAATTTTCTTTGGCTGTATGAAACTAGCAGTCTTCTGTTTTGGCTTGGATATTTATAGGATTAATTCTGCAATCATTGTATAATACTTATCTTTTGTGTTCATTATCTCAAAATTAGATGGTATAGATTAAAAAATGGATTTCAAGAACTGGATTCAATTAGCAGTTTTTCAGGACATAAACATTGAAGGTTTAGATGGAAAACATTGTTTTGACTGACTGGATAAATGACAGGGTAATGTTTGATGTGAGTCCAAGAACTGATCTGGAGCTAGTGCCCAACTTCTCGGTCCATCTTGAGGAGCCAAATAAAATATTTAACCTAGGCCTCATTTTGCAAAAAAGGTTGATTCTTTGTTGGGACCTTAAGAAAGTTCTGAGAAATGTTTGGCATACTTTTACACTAAGTGTTTAACAGTTTATTTAGGTCTGGGTTCCATAACAGAGAAAAACCACAGCGGTGGCATACTTCTAGTAAGATTTTATTTAGTTTACAGTGCATCTGTGTTATACATTTCTTACAAAAGGTTATTATTGTGCTCACAGCTTTGGTTGTCTGTTGTAAATATCACTTAAATCTTTAAGGATACCTAGGTTGTTGCGTTTTGCACAGTCTTGAGCTAGAAAATCACTGGATAATTGTTAAAATCCAAAGGTTATGCCTTCTGATGGTGCCTCACTTCTAGTATGAGGTGTAAATGCTTGTTTCTGATTAAAATATAGACAGTGTAATTTAAATTATCTAGAGTCTAGAATTGCAGTAGTCTTCTCCAAAATTTATCTTAGCAGCTTGTAATAACATTATCCAAGGAAGCTGTAATGTAAGGAGAGTTCCTTCAGCTCTGACTTTTTTGCCACCATTTTATCTAGTCCTGTCCTGAGTGTATCTGAGTTCTACGAAAGCCCCAAGTGCGGTCATTCTCTTCTGTTCTTACCGTGATTTTTCTCAGTGTTGTGTTGAATTTGTGGATTTGTAAATGTGCTGTACTCTCAGACAGAATTCTTTCTTCCACCCCCCCATGTTGAATTGCATTGGTCATGTTCTTCAAAAAACTGGGAAATTACCGTTGCTTTGAGTTGCTCAGTAAATATTTTATGTTCTAATCTGTGAATTATCTGATGTTAAGATAGTTACATTTGACTGCTTTCACTGACAGTACCAGTGACGGTTCTGAATGAAGTCTGCCAAGCTGTTTTTATCAGGCAAAAAGATAATTTTAAAATCGGTTAAGTTTACAGAACTACAGGAGCGCTAAAATATATTGAGTTGAATAAAAGTCAGTGCATGAATTTATTTAGTTCACGTGTTATAGTGAGCGTTTGTGCCAGGACAGTCAACAGGTGAGGATACTTTGCCAGCCACAAAGCGGTTACGCTGTTCTGTAAAAAGTGGCGATAAATATCCCAGGGATAAAACTGGACTGAGCTGGAAGAGTTTTGTTGGTGAAGAGTCAGAGTTTTGTTGGTAAAGAGTGAGGAGTTGTTAGATCTGGTTTTCCTCCTCCTTACTGTAGGCTTTCAGGTTTCCTGGCAGTTTGCTAATTAGGGAAATAAAAGTGCTGGATCTTGTGCCGTGGAAAATGGACAGCATCTGCTCTTCTGTCCTGCTCTTGCTCTTGTTGGTTTGACTGTTCATCCCTGACAGCACAAAGGTGGGGATGTACTATACGGTTAGAGTGTTACAGGAAGAAAGTGCTACTTTTTCTATAAACTTAATAAAAAAAAAAACCCTCTTGTGATGCTAATAATATTCCTTGAGGAAGGTATGTATTATTTGGGAAAAGCCAGAATATTCTTGGGTTTTGCAAAATAAGGTGGGCTCTCCAAACCTGGCTTTTGCAGTGGGTAAATCCAAGAGTTCAATTAATACAAAAACAGTGGTTAACCTGAATCCTAAATTCTCATTAGTCCTACCAAGAAAAAAACAGGTTTTTCATTGAAGGAGAGGGATGCCCAGGAGAAGCTGGAAGGAGGGCAGGACTGCCTCTGTAACCAGCTGTAGTTAGATAGGCTTGGGCCAGTAGTAAAACAATGGGGTGCCTTCATGTGAGGTGTGTTTGACTTAATGACACGTCTCACTAAAAACTAATACTTAAGAAATCAGAATCTAAAAATTACATAGTAGGTGGACTAAACTGCTGCAGTCATAACAAAAGTCAACAGGCATGTGTCTAATCGGATCAAATTGGGACTGATGGATGCTTGGCCCTCGGTATTTTAATCAAAGTATGAAGTGTGTGTGTGTATATATACTTTTTACATATACAATATATAGTTATAGATATTTAAATACATATAAATCAGTTGTGGATCGCACAGACGCCAAATAATTGTAATAAACAACTGAGCAGCTGTATGGAGCAGCCTCAACTGCTTATTTCTGTGGGATCAGCTTATAAGACAAAGTTTTATTCATCTGGGTATAAAATTATGTGTCTGTGTTCAAGGATATGTAATGGGGTATCGTGGCAAGGAAAACAGATTCGGGGAGGAAATCATAGTAGGAAAACAGCTCTACAGGAGCTCCAATTAAAAGAGCAAAAAGGCCCGATATTCATCTTCGGTTGTGGAGTCAGGAATGCGTTGAGTAGAAGCTAGTGCAGGATTTATGTGTGTAGGTAACGTATGGGACATACGTAGGAGATGTATGGGAAGTATGCAGACAGTCCTAATGTTAATGTTTAAAAAAACAAAGCTGTTGGGGAAAAATTAAATAGAAATCCTGGGTGTGGAAAAATAGCAAGTAATTTTTAGAATTGTACTTTTAATTTACGTTTAGAGAGTTCAAGCTGTCCCGTAATGTCTGTCTGCATAGCTAAACTTAGCTGGGTAACTCAACTACTGGTGACACTCTTTTTCTTCTTTGTTAATCACACTGAAAATCTGATCAGGTCCCAGATGAAGACGTTTTGTCTTTATGTCCTTGAGGTGGGTGGGTTGATCCCTAAATGAAGACAGCTTTTAATGTTCTGTTCTATCTCATGGCCTTTGAAGTGTGTCCTTGCTTTGCCATCTTACTTAAAATGACAGCTCACCGTTGGGCCAGACCTTTCTTGCAGGTGTTTAAAAAAGGTGGATGATTTCTTTGGGTGTCTTCCCTCCTCTCATCACAGTAATGAGATGACTTGGCTTCTGACTTGGCTTAATAGCATGAGTTCGTTACCAGGCAGGCGATTATGTGCATGCTTTCATATATAAAGTGTGAGTGGTCATGACGTGCAGTGTCTGAGATCATTCTGATGACTTCTGGGAGGCTGGTAAAGATTAATCTCAATAATGTTAGTGCGCATAAAAGTAGCTTCTGTGCGTGTCTGCTGTAAGCAAAGCTCGTTTCCTGTTTGGGAAAGAGGATCCAAATCTTGACATTGGCAATGGCATATTCAAGGAAGCAGACTATTGACTTTTTATTGCTACTTTAACTTTAAATACTTTCAATGAAAGCATAGATAAGAATGCTTGTAACTTTAAAGAAATCTTCATCTGTAGATAACAAAGCTCAGGACAAAACTGGCTAAGCGTTATCATCTGAGGTGAAGCGGGGAGACTGATACAGAGTGGAGAGTAGACATGCTCAAGATCGTAAAAAGGATAAACCAGGTAAAGCTGGGATTTAGAGCCATTATCTTTTGACTTTCTGCCCATCGACATTGTTTCTCTTGAGTTTAAATCCACAGAAAACATGGTTCTGTTTTGGGCTTCCTGAGACTCTGCATTTGGGGTGGTTCGGGTTCGCTGCTCTCTTACATGCCCTATTTATGTTGGGCTATCAGCTGTATTTTAGCATCCTGCAGATTCTTGGCAATTACTTTCTTTTCTGCTTCAAAATACTATTTTTGCTGTTGCTGAGGCAAATTGGACAAGGAGAAGTGATAGCCCCAAAAGTGATTTAAAAATATGGCTTACATGAAGTGTTATTGACATTTCCAAAATTCTGAAAGTGAAAGAAAAAGTAGCAGTGTGTGAGTGTATGTGTCTGTATCCTGTTAATTGCCTGGAATGACTCTTGGCCAGTAGGTATTTAACACAACTTACAAGGATTGTTTTCTTGCAGAAAGGGAGAGTCACTCCAGCCATGGCTTTAGTATTGTCAGTGTAAACTGGTTCAATGGGTCCTTTCTGTGATTCATGAGTTGTTCCAAATATGCAGAGCACGTTCGGACTATGTAATTTACAGGTCACAGTAAAATTACGTACCCGTATTCTACTGTTCCTGCTTAAATTAGCATGTGTGATGCCATCTTGCTGCAAACATCCGAGTGACAATGCCATAGTAAGGCTTTCCAACCCGCAGCACCGTTTTTTGGGATGCACGCATGCATCCCTCTGCTCCGTCCCGTGCTGTTGGATGGGGTGGGCTGAGGAATATATCCAAGTTAAAATCAGCCTCTTCCTCTCGCCCCCCTTTTTCTTTTTAACTGGGTGTAGAGGACTCCTGTGGGTTGGCGTGTGTGTGTGTGCGAGTGGTAGCTTAAGTCAGCCAGATGTTTGCAGAACAGCAGGCTGTTCGTGGGATCGGAGGCGTATCTTGGCTGATCGCATAAAATAGTTTTAAACAAGTGACATACACTCATTTTCGTTCTGCCTTGACCCAGATTTCAATATTACTGATGGAGTTAAATGGAGTCATAACTAATTACATCTGTAATGATGCTTCTTTTTAACGTACCTAACTATTTGATTTGGAGTTTATATGTAGATACCTACATAAATTCAATTATAGATGCAGCTGTGCTCGGATTTAATTGAAGGTGGGAATCTGCATTGGTAATACTGGAGGCATGTTCTGAAAACCTGAGCCACCTTGGTGATTTCTTTCTGATACAAATAAAGACCAGGCTGTGCCCTTCTAAACCTGCACCTGGTGAAGCTGCTACTTTGTGTGTACCAGGATGTGAGCAAAGTAGATGGACTGTAGTCAGTGAAAGTTTGCTGATTCATTTTAGTGAAAGGTAGTCTGCTACATGCAGGTATTTTTCATGGGAAACATGTAAATATACTAAAATGAATCTTCTTTTATTCTTAGTGGGGGAAGAAAGATGTGTCTGGGTTACTTATAAACATGTCTGGTTAAAAAAAAAATCCTTAAATGTGCAAAGGAACTAAATATGTCGGGATAAGATGCACAGAATTACATTCATGCTTTACTGTCTAGAATGAGAAATTCATCGTATTAATTGTGCCAACCGTTTGGGTATCCTGATGACAATTCTTTTAACAGAAATTTTTCACCTTATATTGTTCTGAAATGATTAATTTGTGATGGGTATAAATATTTATTTTCAGAGCAAAAGTTCTCACCTGTTATTTTCCCTGATGGATTTATTAAAATAATGGTTTATAGCTCTGCATAGAAGACTGCATGCAGGACTGAATGAGAAGTAGCACTGTGCTTAGGTGTAGTAATATTACAGTGTCCTCTTTTTTTGTTTAGTAGCAAAATAAGTACTTCTGTCTTAATTTATGACAGGTGATACCAGGTGTGATCTAAGAAACTTTGTAAGGTGGAGCTGGTGTAGGCAGGTGTTGTCATTTGGAAGCAAAGGGGGTCACCTGTAAAGGTGAAACAGGACAGGGTTGGGGAGAAGCATTCAGGACCTGGCTGGAGGAGCAGGGCGGACACAGGGCTGTGAGGTATACCAGGTTTTGTGTCACTTTATAGTGGGTGCAGAAAACAGATGCGGAGTAAAGCATATAGAAATCTCTCTCCTGTATTTCAGTGTTGCTGATTACAATAGTGCTCTTAGCCAAGTAGTAATGATTGCATTTTCAGTGTGAAAACCTGAAGATAGTGAGCGTTTCTCTCCCTTGCACTAGTGTTAATACATAAACAGACACGAAATGTATGTGTTGTGAAGTACTGGGTGTAAATGGACGCGAAGGACCTGGTTCTCACGTGTGCTGAAGAGCACTTGCTCGTGATTAAATTAAAAATGTTTGGCTTCTTTAAGATTGAGCTCACGGTGTATGATGCATTAATTGCCCAGACTTTAAAGATGGGTATAATGCACGTTAGAGTGGAAATTTTCTAGGACTTCTATTTAGGGGATTCTAGTAGAAAATTCAAAAACATTTTATACTGCTGTTGCGGAAACTTCTCAGTAATTGAAGCCTGTGAACAACTGTAAAACATTTTAGTTGCCATCTTTCATAATTTCAAATAGGTCATACACGTGGCATCTCTAAATGTCTAAGTAGCAATTCTGGATGTTTGGTGAAGCATTGGTGAACAGAGTCTTCAAATGTATATAATACACTTTTATTATTATAATAAACTATTGGTGAAGTAGGGATATGTGGAATGGGGAAAAACTGCTCTTGACTTCTGGTCGAGTTACAGAATCACAGAATCACAGAATGTTAGGGATTGGAAGGGACCTCGAAAGATCATCTAGTCCAATCCCCCTGCCGGAGCAGGAACACCTAGTTAATCAGTGCTGCTGTACAGGGGAAGTGCCCATGTGTTCATACAGAAGCAAATCTATCTGTAAATTCAAGATGCCAGGCAAAAATTCCAGTTTGCCTTCAATGGCTGGATAAGTGCTTTTTGTCAAAAAGTTAAAGGGTTTAAATCTTTGTGATTGTACTAATGCTGGAGTGCCCAAGGTGTATCCTGAAGTTGTGATGTTATATCGTATGCCTTTCGTGAAAATCTTTTTTTTATTTGGGATTTCTACTTAAGAACTGTGTCGAACGATGATTTAAAATGTTGTTGGTTTCTGCTTTCTTTCTGCAACAGGAAAAGAGGAGGCCTTTAAGGAAAAAGTGACTTGCAGTAATTTTCAGTAGTACATGCGTCGTGCCTGGCTTGTCATAAAATAAAATATTTGTGTAGTCTTCTCTGCCTTGCTTAAGCAGTTCCCGCAGTTCGCAGTGTTCTCCCAATACCTGTCTTACCAGGGAGTGGTAGAAGAATCTTAAAATTTCTGTAGTCCTGTCTGCAAGGAGAGACAATATTAAGGTTTTTGGTTCCCCTCCCTAACAGCAAGCGGTGGTTCTGCCCGGGGAGGTTCTATATATTTACATTTATCTATGTCTCACTTGCTTCTGTGGCCAAGAGATCATGAAATTTCTGTTCATTTGGGAAATCTGAATGTGGCATTGGGAGTATGTGCCTTGGATTTCCTCATTACAATATTTATCATTTTTCCTGAAAGTTCCTTTCCTCTGGTGAATTGTTCATCCTGTAGAATAAGTCAGCTATTTCCTGTGCATCAGCATAATGTAACTTAGCCTACGCCAGGTAGTACTTTGAACCCGGTCAAAAGCTTTATATTTTTTGTAAGTGTATTGAAATTTAGAAACTTCACGCTCCACGTTTGAACAGTTCTTCCTAGTGCAGTCTGAGCCTGGAGCTGCACTTGTTCTGCACCCACCCTGCGTCACAGTGATGGAGCAGCACTAAATTCAAAGAAGAATGGTCCCTGGTCAGCCTGACCCTTTTGAATGGTGCATTCACACGTCGGCAGCGTGGTGAGTAGGAGCACTGCTTCCAGCAGTTGCTTCTGCTTTGTGTAATTTGAACACGATTTTGAATTGCTCTGTCTGATCATCTTTGCTTTTTGTTTGCTGTCAGTGGAATTTATCGCACCTATGGTTGAACTTGTGATGCCAAGTTGGAGCTCGTAATGCCAACTCTAGTTAGCGCTTCCCATGGTAAGAGTTTTCCGTTGCGGTTGAGCAGCCTGCTAACACTGGAATTCTCCACGCTGAGTAGCTAAAATGGGCTGAATTTATTCTGGGAAGATTCTGTTAAAATTCAACTGATCTCAAGAGTGGGATTAAAATTATGTCGCACAGCTTTTAAAAGTCCTTTTTTTCTTGCGAATGCTTTATTCTTGGGCAGGAGCGCTGTCAGCCAGGGGTGTGGTAAGAGGCAGATGTCTCTGTATCAGCCCGGTAAGGAGCAGGGCATGGTTCAGCGAGCGGCTGGGGACAGGAGTGGGTCTCATCCTGCTGATGCTAAAGGCGGTGATGCGCTCCCTGTGTGGAGAGAGGCATTAACGACAACTCGGAGGGTTCAAAAGTTGGATGAGGGTGGAGAAGAAGGGAGTGACCTGGAACAAGGAACTGTCTGGGACAAATGGGCGGGTGGTGGAGACCGATTTTTGGCAGGAGGAGGTGCTGGGGATCTTTTGGTGCCCGGACTCTGGTGTTGTAGCAATGAACGTGACACAGGGTCACAGGGGCCGCCCAGATTCTCGTGTTTCCAAACTTTTCAACATTTGGCTTTGTAACCAGGGAATGCGGTTGCTGTGTTATTGTTACTGATGGGAGTATGTTACTTACAAGAAGTTGTCATCCCTAGCAGAGGTGTTTTATAAGAACTTAAGATGTACAGCAAATGCAGGGAATGTGAGCGGTTACTGCTGGGTAAAGGGCAGAAGTTTAGAAACAAATAGGAAAGAACACCCTTCCCCCAAATTTCTCCCATCTGTTCCTTTGCTCCGCATGTTCATCACCTTGATCTATAGAAGAAATAGGGAATTAAGGGCTGGCTTCTGAGTTGCCATGATTCATAACATAATTCTAAGAAAAGCTTGCAGATAAGATCAGGATTACTCCTTACATGTAGAACAAAAGAAATTCTTCAGCTTTTAGCAAACTTGAGAAGTGGGTTTTTTTTAAATCCTTGATTCTAAGAAATTATGTGATGTCTTGGTCACTTCATTAATGCTAATGTTTTATTGCTTTAAAAGAGTTGGAAGACTTTCTGTTAAGTAATATGTGATAATAATTGTGTTCTGTAGTCTTTAATGTTCCCTTGGCCAATTTACATGCCATCTATTAATGAAGCTTTTGGTGTTACAATTAATATTTTTTTTCAGATAAGTTGCCTGCTATTGATGAGTTAGTTGCATGAAATATTTGAACTTTGTAGTTAGTCAATACCAGTATGTTAAATGGACAAAGAAAGCCATGGCAGTCATCACTTACGTACTCTGATGGATCTTGCGTTGTATGTAAAGATTTCTCTATGGAAGAGGGGGAGGTCCTCTTTAATTTTACAGTTTGTCCAGCAACAGCTTGCTGTGTTAGTGGATGGATTTAATGTGCTGTGCTTGCTTTGTTCTGAGTTGCCTGTGCTGTGAAAAACTTTCATCCTCACTCTCACTATATATCAAACACAAGCACACTCACATGAGTCTGCAAAAGAGTTGAAACAGTGAGGAGACAAATCATGGAGTGGGCAGGTGTACTCCAGCGAGAGAAGGGCATCGTGTCCTGTTTGCCGTGTCTTTCAGAGGCCTGTTCAGAAAGTGGCTATAGATAGACAAACTGGAGAGAAGTTTTAGGAATACTATCAGATGTAAGATTTTTTTTTTTTGTTTTTTTTTAGTCAGCTAAAAATAAATGAACTGGTACAATGTGAAACTGCAAGGTTTCATTTTAAGCAAACTTAACACTTAATATTGTCTAACCAGGAAGAAAAGTAAGCCTTTTAAACTGTTTTCATATTTATACAGTGCTACTCATTGATGTTTAACAGTGCTTCTCTTTTTCCCCCCCCTGAGGCTTAATTGGTACAAGGCTGGAACAGCGTCTGCCCCTATGAAGACATCTTTCCCAAAAGGCTGCTCATTTTCACACCTTCTTGAGCTTTGGGCAATTATAAAGCTATTAAATACTTGATTTTTTCAGCTGATCCCCTTTTTCCTGATTTAAGGTCTGTGAAAGCCTTAACTACTTCCCAGGGAGTTGTTTAGGAGTCGCAGTGATGTTCCTGTCTTGAACTTTCCAGAGCTAGAGGTCTGTTTCTTTTTCAAATGCACTACATGCATCACCTTTGTGCTGAAATAAATATCTGTTTATCAGCTTAATAGTGAGTTGTCAGAGTTTGAGAGGTGAGGTGTATCTCTGTTGTTTTAAGGCTATTAACTGAAGTAGCTGAAGAACAGAGTACAGTTTCCATCAGATACGGTGTTAATGGTCTTTTATGGAATTACCTTTTTCTAACAAGATTTTTTTGTTATTTGCACACATACACGTGTATTTTTTTAAGGGCATGCTTTCTTCCTTTTCTCTGGCTATGTTTTTAATTGAAGTGTTTACGATATAGTTATTTTTGTTATAATGAACCATTTCATTGTTTCAAAAGTGAATGAATCATATATTCTGGGTTATTTTTTCCTGGCAAATATTTTTCTTTAATGATTACTCAGGGCTAGCTGAAATTGTACAGATGAATAATACTTGAAATAAAGTATCTGATTCATCATTTCAAATATTACAATGAAAAACCTTGTGAAAAAAATGTATAGGTCCTTTTCCTTTTATTTGTGGGAACACCACCTTTATAGGGGACTAGACTGGCTATGTAGTTGTTGTAGGACTAGACTGGCTAAGATCATCTAGTCCAATCCCCCTGCCAGAGCAGGAACACCTAGATCAGATCGCACAGGAACGCATCCAGGCGGGCTTTGAATGAAATAATACTGCCTCTCAGTTCTGTGTTCTGACTGCATCTCCATTTCCGACAATCCCAAGCTCTTGTTCTGTTTCCCAGGTTCCTTTCCTTTGTCCCACCTGCTGCAGCAGGCGGTTCCGGATTCGTGCCCCCTTTGCGAGGGGCAGGGTGGTTGCAGCAGACGAGCCGTTACTGGGGTGGGCTGGGGAGAGGATGTTCTGCAAACCCCCAAGGGGTTGCTCTGATTGCCTGTAGGTGGGTGAGCCCTGTGTGGAACTGCATCATAGCAATCTTCTTGCGTAGGTTTGCTACATCACTGTCAGCAGCTCTAAATTGTTTTTCCCTGCACCCATCAAATTCTTGTGTTTTGCTTCCTCTTGTTTTAGGAACTCATTACAACTTTTTTTCATTCATTCATACGATGTGTTAGCAATGCTGTGTGCAGTCCTCCCTGGATCTGTATTCTAGAAGCAATCTGTGCTACGTCAGCAGTCTCCAGTTCTTTCCTATGTGGAGTTTGTGCTCGAGATTTCTTATTTTACTATTTTTTTTCCTGTCTGAAAGCAGTCAAGACACCAGCCCATTTTGGATGTTGTGTGGATATGGTCACGAAGACAGACGTTAGCAGGGATGCTCAGCCAGCCTCCAAGTAGGCAAATACAGCTAAATTTAGCTTTGGCAGCAAGTACAGCAGAAGGTGGTGTGGAACCTGCCCACAGTAGATGGTCTTTGCTGAATCCCGGTTTCTGGCTGGCCTTCCAGGTCAGTCCCAGGTGGAAGAGTTCAGGTGCGCTTCCTCAGCTGCTCAGCATGAATTAACACCGCTAGGTTTGGCTGCTAGAGATGAGCGAGCAGCTCCACAGCCCCCTGAAAATGGAAGAGGGGAATGTAGATAGTCCATATTTTTTGTTAGCAGAGTGGATGCCTTCTCATATTTTAGTTGATTATACTGAGCTTTAAAATAATTGAAAGAGTATCACAAGAGCATCTAATATGGGTGTTTGTGTGAAAAGTGAGGTTTTGAAAGTGCAGTGGGAATTCTGGGCAGTGTATAAAACCAAAGAAGACTGAGTCTGTGTTGGTTTTTTTTTTTGAAATCCATATAACTGATGTATGTAATCCAGAATGTAAAGACTAAATTCTGTTACATTTTGTTTTGGAGTAAAAATGTCATACATTAATTGTTTTTCTGTATGCTTCCCAGATTCTCTGTAGATAGGTTTGGGTTTTTTTGTTTTTTGGGTTTTTTTTAGAAACACAGCAAAAACCAAAAAACCCCACCTATTTTTGCTGTTGCCCCTACCCTTTTAAGCTGCTGTCCAGACAAATATTTATAAACAGCAAGTAATGCAGTTTCTTTTGCATGCACAAAGCCCTGGGGAAAATGAGGAAATGTTTTAGTGTGTATGAGGCGTTTAATACTTTGTTTTGCTCTGATTTATCTTTCAAAGAGCTGTGGAGGCCTGCCTAAAAAACTGGAATACACTCCCTGTGAGCTTATATTACCTTTTGTCTAAAATAGTCAAACCTCTGCTGCTGGGACTCAGGAGGAATTCGTGGGCAGAATGACTAGAACAGCAAATATGACTTAAAAAAAATGTGGTTGTTGGATAAAGTGGTCTGAGTCCTGCTGCTGTGGATGAATTGATTTTGCTGTTGCTTTAAATCTATGATGTGTTGGTATTTTGGCAGAGTAAGAAAAACAAGGATATTAGAAAGTAATTTACTGCAGTGGGGTTAGTGAGGAGTGTTCTGTGTCTATGGCTGGGGCAGAACAGGATGGTTTAGATGTGTCTGATAAACAGGACGAGGTCTAGTCTGACAGCTGGCAACAATAGCTTTTGCTCAAAGTCAGGTGTACTAAATTAGCAAATCTATTACAGGGATACAGGAGAAATCTCACAGAAGACAGCCTTGTAGGCAGAACGTTGCCAAATGGGAAATGATTCATCGTCTCTGAATGGGATGAGCACTGAGCAGAAGCAGTTTAAACCTCAGACTGCTTTGGCTCATAAACCACCAAATATGCGATTTAACACTTTATCTTCTCCAATCCTGGGCTTTTCATTGTCTCCTGAGCAGCACTCTGTATTTAGGATCAAAATCGATGAGGCTCGCCTGTTTGTTATAATTTCTCTTTCCTAAGGTTGAATGGGATTAGGTACTTTTTTTTGACTTTTAGCTAAATCACAGAATGTTTGCATGCATCCTAAATGCACGCTCATCTCGTGACCGTTTGGCAGTATCACCTTTTAGCGAGGACTGTTACGTGTCTGGAATGCAAGCATGACACGAGGGATGCTGGCAGGACTTGGTGAACTGACCTAGTATAGTTTATTTGCCTATATTTAGGGAAAATACCGGATTTGCTGGAAATGTAGCTTAATGTAGCATGCCAGTTGCCGCATTTGGATTTTTAGTATTCTAGAAACTTGTATCTATTTAATATTGCCAGTGCCATTCATAGCCTACAGTGCACGACGATAAACAGGAAATATATCTGTGAATTCTTAAATTTAGTTAATAATCAATGCAGAAGGCGGTACGGTTTACAAAGCT
This sequence comes from Pterocles orientalis, assembly GCA_011057875.1. NCBI lineage: Eukaryota > Metazoa > Chordata > Aves > Pterocliformes > Pteroclidae > Pterocles > Pterocles orientalis. The sequence goes on along the minus strand of WKFP01015200.1, from coordinate 1,781,961 downwards.
AGTTGAAGGAATGTAAACGGGGAAGAGGCTTGTGACTTCCTCCCTTCGTTGTTCATATAGCTGATCAGAGTTTTAGCATGTTTTTGGTCTTGTTTTATTGAATAAAAATTGTTGTATTGGCTCTAAGATATGTAGATGATAGAGAAACAAAAGGAATGGGGTCATTGGAAGGTGTTGGGTATTAAATAATTGACATGTAAGAAGATCGTTGTGAGAGGAAAAATTATTTTACTTAATATATTGTTCAGCAAATAATTATATGGGGGGAGGAGGGACCAGGATAGCGCTCAATTGGCAGCTGAGATACCAAGGAGCAGTGTGCCTTGGAACTGAATGTAAAGATTCCTCTGGAAGACTGGGTCTGCCCTCCTCACTCTTACCTTGCGTGTGCAACCCTGGGAAACGGTAGAAGTCAGGAGGAGTGGTGTATAAAGCTTTGGGAGTGGAGCTGCGAGAGGCCGAGGGTTTCTAGAGTGAAAGGCATCAGAGTAAATGAGGGTTTTCCGTCTCTGTGTCCCCTCAAAGTCCCTTCTGTGTCCCTCAGACTTTCTGGAACTCATAACTGGTGTTTGAAATCGGTGGAAGTGCTTGTGCTCGTTATGGCTGAAAGCTGTTCTGCCTCTGTAGATGCCTAGTAATGAAATATCCTCTAACTTCTTGGAAACACCTTCCTGGATTTTTATTCATTTGCTATACTGCCGGAAGAGTTGATTCGCAGTGCTACGTGCTTGACATGAACGTAATCAGCTTTGTGTTCCTCCTTTCAGCCTCAACCTGCTTCCCATTATCTTCTCAGTCTTTACTATCCGCTGCTTATCTTCTACCATGTGCTCCTCTTTCTCAAAAAAATTGTTGTCTTTTCACCGCTTGAACATTGCATCTTCCCAAAAGATTTCTGAAGTTGTAGTTTGAATTGCATGGTAAGCTTTTTCTTGGGCAAGATTCTTTTTTTTTCACATATTGCTGAGCTGTTTCATTTGAGTTGCTTGGTGTTCTGTTTCTTTAAAATCCCTTGTATAAAATTTCTTGCATTAGTATATGAATTGTACTGAGTTGACTAAAAAAATTAAGCAACTTGTGTAAAACAAAGCAAAACAAGAAAAATTTGGCTTTAATATATGTTGCTTTATTTCTGATTAAATAAACAGGATTGCTCATCCAATTAGCCCATCTCTGTTTAACAGCAGCAGCTTCTTAAACTGTTTAGATTTGATCTGTAGAACACATCTGTTTACCCAGAGAAACTGAACTGAATCTCTTCATATTATTAAATGGCTGCAATAATTTAAATAAGTTTATAAATTGTATAGTCTATGCATATAATTATCTCCTGGTGATGAGGCTTCATGGTTATCTGATGGGGGAAAAAAGTCTGGGCTGAGGTACATGAGGATTTTAATAATGCATGAATGGTGGCATTGTCTTGGTTCTCTGTATGTTCTCTCTTTAAGCAGCTGGCGTTTTCCTCACTTAGGCGGTGTTGCATTTCTGCAGGTAGAGACAGAATTATGTAATCGGAGGCATAAGCTTAGTAACCAGGTAAACGTGTCTGTATAGTCCACACATCTTTCTGCTGACCCTGTTTTTTTTGGCAGAAACCAAACTGTCAAGTTCCAGAGACAGTTTCCAGAGTCGAAAGCACTCCACTGAAAACAATTTTTCCCCCAAAAAAGTAAATATAGGGACATTGTGCTTAAATATTTCAGCTACATTAGAAGAGGAGGGGACAGGATCCCCATGTTATCAGGCAGACAGTTCAGAATCTGGGTCTGGAGTTGTGGATACTGGTGGTAATGCAGGAGATGTAAAGAGTACATCCCTCATCTTTGTTCCTTGTAGAATACGATTTCAATACATCAGGTGTAGTAGTAAAACATAATTGTGCTGAACTAGGAGTTTAGATTAAGGTGGATGATTAATTAGTGATTTTTACTAGTGATAGTTGAAATCATGATCCTCGTGAACTCTTCAAATATTTACTAGGGAATGTTTTTTTAAAAAAAATCACTCAACTGTTTAAAGTTGTGTATTTGAAATGCTACAATTTACTTATCTTTTTTTTCCCCCCTAATGGAAGTTGTCACCTTATCTGTTGTCATGCTGTAGGAATTGTGTCTCATAAAGCAGCTCACAATCCTTTTGTTAGTGTTGATAATATTGATATTTCAGTATTTTGCTGAAGAGTGGCATGAGAATGACTCATGCAGGGTGAATGATGTGCATGCTTTTGGTGTCTTTTTTTTTTTTTTTTGGTGGTTCTTTTCCTTTCTCCTCTTCCCAGAAGAGCCCCAGCAGTAGCAGTGTCCCCCCAGGATCACGTCTGTAGCGGAGACAGGATTTTGAGACTTCCTGTGTAAATCAAGTATGTGACTGTGTCCCGGCAGGGATGGCAGCGCTCCTGAAGTCTGGAAAGCTGCTGGTATCTACAACCCCGATACCCAAGAGTCTGGGTTAGTTGCAGGTGCCTCTTGTCTGAAGCCCTTTTTAAAATGCAGGGCATTTTTGTCTGCTGGGTAATTAGATCATGAATTTCTTTTGTTGTTGCCTCTACTATAGATCATTCAGAGGGTGGAGAGTTCTACTGCAGTGAAACAAATCCGAAGGCTCTGCTTCTTGTTAGCGTGCTTTTCCCCCAGCACGTTTTCAGAGGTGCATGAAATACATCAGACAGAAGAGAGCTATAATTTGTTTCTTGTGTTAGCTTTTTTTCTCCCCAGCCCTGTTCCTATCAAAACAAGCTGAGGAATACCTGGGTAAATTTCTGTGTTACCTGTTCCATTTACCCATCCTCAGAGGAAGAATCCTGTGCTTGCTCAGTATTTTGCAAGTTGATAATTTTGGACTAATCACTTCTGTCTAAACTGGGTGTTGGTTAAAACCTAGCTGCTGGGATTTCAAACAAGTCTTTAAGGATTGAGGTAAGATTTTAGCGCAATGATTCTTAAAAGTTTGAGATAAGGCTACCCCCTTTTCTTTGCCGAGCTCTTAAATAATTTTTGTTTCTGAATTTCTAGGATAATTGCTAATGTTTATAATACAGTTTACTTCACTCATGCTTGCATATAATAACCACCTCTGTAGGTTTGAGATTAGTTAATCTTGGTAATGTTACTTTAAATAAAAAGCTTTTTTAATAGCAATTATGTTTTTAATGCTGCAGGAAGATTAAAAAAAAATTGAGAAGATCAGACAGCAAATCTAACAGCAAAGCTGGTGGGTTCGTTTATCTTTAATGAATTTCTTTTTCCCAATCTGATTTTGTTTACTGGAATACAATTTTATGCTTACTGCAAAAGTGAGAAACTTTAAGATTGGTCTTTGCTGAAATTTTTTAAGTATTCTGATAGCTGTTAATGTAAAGCCGTGTTGTTTCCCCTGCTGCCCCGACTGACCGGCGTGGTGTTCAGCCTTTGTCAGCGGTGTGTGTTTGATGAGTTCATGGTACAGTAGTGGTTTTTCAGATGCTGGGAAAATGGATGAGATGGGAGGGTTAGGCCGTTTTGGAGTGGGGTGGAGAAGTGAAGTGGAATTTCTAGTGTATGAAAGTTATGCATCAGATACATCCTGGCTGGTCTGAGAGGCTCCGTCCACACTAAACCAGGAAATGCAAATATTCCCAATAGCCTTTGTTTTCTTTAAGTTTCCCATGTGTCACTTCTGCTTCTTTCTCACTGTCTGAGGCTGTGACTGAAGCTTACACAGAGCCCTGGTGGGGATGGTTTAATCCTGTATCGTTCAAATTTAATCTGCATATTTCATACATAGCTTGAAAAAAGGCAAAACAAGAACAACTGAAGGTGGTTGTAATATTTCATTTCACCGGTTCACATGTGAATCTCTGTAAAAGAGACTTGTAAATGCTTGGGGAGGGTAGCTACCTTAAGTGGCAGTGTGATTTCTTTCCTTTACCCCTTGACAGGCGTATCAAATACACCGGACACATGAATAGAGTCGGTGACGTGTGTGGCAGTAAGCCCATCGCTGAATGGATCTAGGAAGTGTGAATGCGTTAGTCGCTTGGAGGAAGAATTCAGTGGTGTGGGGGGTTTTGTGTTTTGTTTTACTTTTGGCTTGGAGTGGAATAAGGGAGGAGAAGTGGAAAAGGAAGCCTTTTGTTTACAGTAAAACAATACTGTGAAGTAGACATCATGATGTTAAAACAGGAGTCTAAACATGGCAAATCTAGGCAGGCTCCATCTGGCCATGGCCACAAGTCATTCAGACATCCCCGGCGCAGACTGCTGGAGTCTTGAGTCGCTGTCGTGTCGTCTTCCCCTTACGGGAATTTCAAATAGCCTTGGAGACTCTGTCCCAGAATTTTGTTATTGCATGAGATGAATGATTTATTGGCTTAACTCTTTATATTCAGTGATGCAATGTGTCTTTATTAGCATATTGCATTATTAGGAGGTTTTTCACTTCTGGAAAATCTATATTGCTATTTGGTGTTTGAATGTAGGTTATTGTGGTTTTGTTTGTTTAGTCCCAGAGGAATAATTCCGATTTGTTGAGACACAGATTTCTAACTGACAGTGCTTATCAGCAGGTGCATGTGATCCTCTGAAATGGGTTTCACTTTACATGCAGTATATCAAGGATTTGGCATCTGGCTTTTGTTGAAATTGAACTTGCAGAAATGTGTTTATGGGACAGTTTTGAATTTTAACAATTATTAAAGGAAAATCTTGTTAAAAGTGCTTTTCTAGTGCTAAGGGTATCCTAATACATATTTTTAAATTGTATTTAGAAGCTTATGTTTGGATATCAGCCTAGCAATAATGCTTTAATATGTCACTTAGAACTAGCGTTGAATTTTTTTTTACAGCCTGTCGGGTTAGTATTTAATAGCACTTTAAAAATTCATTAGTACTTCTGAATTGTTCTAATGCATATTTCAAGTAAGTCTAAATTTACATTAGATCTAAATTAGGTTTATAATTCTGAAAGAGAATTGGAAATTGGTTTCCTACTGGAATGGACTGTGAGAGTGTGGGCAGGTCGCTGTGCCTGTTGCAGAAGTTACCGTCCCTTCCGAGTTGTCCTGGCTGCTGTAGCTCTGGGGACAGGAGGCATCATGGTGGGCATTTCCTAATTCACATCGGAGAAGGATATCTAGATGAAACAGCTAGTGAGGGTGGTTTGAGGCTTACCTGGCTGCTCCAGAAGGCTGCGCTCACTCTGGGCTTTCCTGCAGCAGAGCCGTGGATCTCGGGGCTGGTGGAGAGTGTTTACATTTCATCTGATCGAGCAGCGCGTGTCTGAAAGCAGAATGGGTTTGTCCGGTGTCCCGGGGTGAACTGGGCTCCCTGTGCGGGTCATACGGCATCTGCGTCTCCGCGCACGCTGGCTCTGCACGGGGCTCGGCAGAGGGTGGTGTTGGAGTTTGAATCTGGGTAGCACTGAATTTCAGATCAAGTGTTGGGGGGAATAATTCAGCCTTTTTAAGAAGGGCATGCCGGCCTCGGTGTTTTCACAGGTTTTGTACTAACTCTAGTTCAGAGCTCATTAGGTTTCTGGTGCTTTGTGAGACTTGGAAAGAGCAGCTGTCAGTAGGTAAAACCGAGCAGCCTGAGAGCAGATGGGTGTATACTTGCAGGAGAAATGCTTTTTTCAGGTTTTAATTCTGTGCTTCTGAGTGTGCTTTGGGAAATAGAAAATAAAACTCCATCCAAATGTTTAAGGTTAAGATTGTGTCTCTGAAAACCTGAAGGATGTGAGGTGTGATTTTTGGTATCCTGATGGCAAAAATCTGCTTTCTGAGTTTTGTTTGTTTTGGGGTTTTTTTGTTGGTTTGGTTGTTTTTGGGTTTTTTTAAATAAAAGTCTGGAAATGCAAAACAGACTGGAGGGAAATCTAGCAGTCTGCATTAAAATGCTGGGGGAGGGTGTTTGTTTCTAGACATGAAAAACCTCCCTGCTATGGAGTGCACTTTTACAGTGCAACCACGAGTTGCCCTGGGAAGGGTCCGGCCGCTCCTCCCTCCCCTGCAGCCACGGGCTGTTAGATCCAGGGATGGTGTGACTGCAGGGTCAGTCAACGCAGCTCTTGGAGCCAATGACAAACTAATCCATCTCCCCAGAAGGTTAATTTTCTGTTACACCAGTTTGGCTTCCTGATCTACCTTGCATCCATCGGATTGCTAGACCTGATCTGAGCGCGGAACAGCTGCAGCCCCCTTTATTGTTAAGAGCAACATGAAACCCTCCAGCTCCTGTTGATCCATGGTCATGGTTAGAATAGTGGTCAGCTGCTGCATTTTCATCCATTTCGTGTTTCAATACCTTGTCTACTCAAAACCCCTGCGCACCTGCAAAGCATATATTTGTTAAGTTTCCCTATCTTTGTGGGTCCCTTCTTGCCGATAATTGATCACAATCTTCTAAAATGAATGAATTTCATTAACTGAAAGTAAACTCTTAGTTTATGATCGTGTTCTGTCACTTTGTTTATTTGAAGAAAAAACACCTTTCAAAGGAAATTAAAAATGGAAAGGAAATGAAAATGAAAAAAAAAATCCTCAGAGAGATTAATTGTAAAATAAAATTTTATGTGAGTAGTTGGGATAAACAGGTTTATTTCAGAGCCTTAATTGAGAAAGTTATTACCTTAACAGCTGTATTTGCAAATCTGTATGGCGTTATTTACAGCTCTTTTTTCCATGGATAGTTGAAGACCTCCTGTTTTATATCTTCCCATGTGGGAATTCAGGCAGGTCAAAGGAGGGAATGCAAGCAGAAAAATATAAGTCGCTCGGTAGTGTGCCAACAATGGAAGAAAGTGGTAGGAATCGGTTAGAAACGTTTAAAGCATTGAGATGTCCTGCTGGAACCTGTGCACGTGTGCTGTTTGCGCGTCGTTTTTCTAAAAATCAATAACTAAATTTATGAAGAGCTTTATACAACGTGGAGAAAAGTACGTCATGTCAACCATAGGTTCAAAACACCCCAACCAATTTTGGGGTCCCAGTGGCAGCCATCCGAAGGCGAGAGGGGCGTGTGTGCGTGTTGGGTTGTCTCCCTCCCTCTCCCTCCCCCCAGCAGGCTCATTCCAATCAGCAGTGTAATTGGAATGCAACCACAGTCTGGAGGAGGAAGGGGAATTTTTGGCAGGGAGAGGCAGAGCAGTTGGGAGCTTTATTCAGATTAAAGCATAGACGACCATTCATTATCAGTACAACACACATTAGCAACAGCATAGCATTGTGTTTCTACAGCTGGGACTTTTTTTAGTGGTTGTATTGCGCTGCGTATTACATGCAAACAACTGGGATCTGATCACAAAAAGCAACGCTCATGGCTTTCATTAGAAGATGGTGTTTGTAGGGGGAAGAAAGACTTGTCTTCAAAATGAACTATTGTGGTAAAAATTGATAGGCAGCCTGTCCTTCTCCTCGCTACCCCATGTGTTACATGTGTTCTGGAACTAGCACTTTTTCTGGGAGAAAAACCCTTGGGGAAAGGGAAAACCAACAGGAATTATCATGTTAGAACTGCTGGTTGGATTCAGAGGGCTGGACGAGTTTTTCTGTGGTGATGACACGTGAAAAGCCAGAAGATTAAGAAACGTAATCTTAGCTTTGGACCCGCTCCTTTTCTTCCCCCTATAAACTCAGGGCTGTCTGTTGACACAGAGCTCGTTGCTTATGGATGTGTGACATGAGGTGGGGGGTGTTTTCTTATGAAGTCACGTACTGAGTTTTAAATGTGTTGACTGTGTGTTTCCTTCTGTTTCTTCAGCTGGTGTTCTCACTTCCATGGGCATTTATGGTTACTTTTTATTTGCTTAGCTGTCTTCCTGTATCTTTCACTGATAGTATTGATGTTTTGCCAATATATAAATTTTAAAAAAAATTCTTAAGAAGATAGCTTAAGCAATATTTTTTTTTAATATTGAAATTTTAAGCCCAATATGCATCTATTGTGATAGTCTACAAGTGTAGCCCTGTGGTACTCGTACGTCATGTTGCTGGGTATAAACACATTTAAACTTTGTAATTTGTCATAAATCAAGAGACACGTTACAACAGATAGATGAGAGTGTACAACACGCGGGTAACATAACCCTAAATCGTACCTGTGGGGGAAAGCAGTATTCCTGTTCTGCTGGCAGGCAGGAACGTGGTGGACAAATTGGCTGTATGGTTTGATACGGATTGCGGGAACAGGTTGGTATTGGTTGGAAGTACCCGTGAGGGTTAAATACAAGATCACTACCCTTAAAGGAACCAAGTTCCTTAAACTCACAGGACATTTCCTTTCTTAGTGTTGACTTCCTCAACGCTCATTCTAGGTCTGTTGTCCAACCATTGAAGGTGAATGGGTTCATTGAAGACTCTCAGATCAGATCTAAGATGTGGTGATTCTGTGAAATCTTGTAGATCTTTATCACTTTTTACTTGTTTTCCTTGCAGGCTTCCTACAGTGGCACTCTCCATGTTCATGTTCTTCTTCTCTTTAAGTATGGAGACCGTGTGTTTATATGCTTACTATTCTGAAATAAACATACTTTTTAATACTTATATAAAATAGTGGTAATGTATAGCATAGGATAACTTCCATAGCAACAGTTTGATGTCATAAAAAGTTGGATTTTTTCTGTAAAAATGAGTCCAAAGTAAAAGGCAGTTGTAACAAGAGTTCTTCAGTAGCTAGCAAAAAGAATAAGAAGAGTTCAGAAAATGAGAAAAAGATTTATCTTTCTATAAAATTCACATTTTCAATAGTCATACTTCCTTTCAGTTTTTTATGGGTTCCAGCAATTATTTCATCCCCCTCTATAATTGCATGTAAATTTTAATAGCTAACACATAAATTAGAATACAGGAATTTGGGGATATTAAATATTTTGTAATTACTTGCAGTAGTTAAATTATTTTTTAGTAAACCATTCTTTGTCAGTCACTGGAGTAATAAATCAGAAAAAGGAAACGGGCAAACGTGATTCACTTAATTCTTATTTTTGAGCATTTGAGAATTTCACATACCAAAGCAGTCACGGAAGGAGACTAGGTAGCTTATAATATTACGCTCTTTTCAGGTTTCTGTGAACTCACCTGAGGAGCATATGTTAGAATGAGATCATAAGGCATGATAAAAAGATATTTAATGAACGTGCAGTATGTAAAACTGATGTGTGTGTTTGTCTTGGCACATGCATATTGTTCCTTCATATTGGAATATTAATGTTCTCTTTTCCGTAGACTACCCAGGAAGTCTGCAATAAATACAAAACATAGCTGTCCACTGACTCATTGATTCTTTGTCATAAATACTTTATCTACACATGTGTGCTACAAGCCATTAATGTCTTTTGATGATGCACTTACGGTGCAATGCTTCCCCCCCCCCCCTTTTTTTTTTCAAGCAAATACGTGGAGGCATTGGTTTGTGTTCCAGTTTCTGAAAACTTTCAGAGCTTAACTTTTTTGTTTAAAAATAATCTTAATAAATAAAAATGTTTTAAAACAAGCATGTACAAATAATTTTTCAGTGGCCTGATCTGTTCAGGGTGCAGCCGCGTAGGTCTGATAGCCATGGGGGTTTGGGTCCAGGACCATCGGCGTTTTAGCTTGGCTTTGTCGTGAAAAATAAATCTCACTACGGTTCTTTCTGTTTTTTGAATCTTTGGCTCAAATTTGACACAGGATAGAGGTCTCAAAGATAACTAAGTCCCATGAGTTTTATGAGAATCATTGCCTGGATAAAGAGGAGACCCTAGCAGTGACCTGAAATGAGAGGAAAAAGCTGCAGCGAGAGATCCCGTGTTGTGAGACCGCTGGAGAGTCTGCGTGGGAGGGTGGCTGTCTAAATGCCCTACCAGTGGGAAAAGCCTCAGCTATGGCTTTCAGTCAACCATAAAACGTAAATCCATAGGAAGCCAAACTTCCTTAGTTTTTATTCTCAAGGAACTATTAATCAGTTGGTTATCAGACTCTTCAGAATGGGTTTTAATACAGTATTGAAACTGTTAGAAAAGAGGAACGGAAACTCTGGAACTTTTCCCAAAAGTTTTGTCCAGAAAAAATCCTGAGATAGATTAGAGCTGTGAGTGTGGAAGAAGATTGTTTGACTTAGAGTTGAGCTGATGCTCCTGGGACCGGGGCTTTTTTCCCTAGAAATACCTGGCACCGAGGGTGGTGTTAACGGAAGATTTCTCAGCATCTCTCCCGGTTTGTTAACCTGACAAAGCCAGAGCGGATTGACATCTGACTTTCCTTAAATGTGGTTACTAGAGAGGGAAACCTTGAGCCAAAAATATCAGTTTGTTCACTCACGGCTGATTGCTGGGAGATGGGTGTTAGTCTGTATGTTACGTGTGTGCCCGATCTTGTAAAAGTGAGCCTGGGGTGAAGTTGTGGTGGCAGGCCTACTTCATATTTTGAAAAGGAATGTTTATAATCAGTTAATCTTGCAAGTTCTCTCTCAAAAGATTAGTCAAACCTCTTTTACTTTGGACATTATACAATTTCAGGAAAATACTGTTCCTGTGGTCACTGAGCAATAGACTAATTTTGGTTTAACTGTGGCTTCAGCTTCACTCGGCACTCCCTGTTTCTTGTAACGCGTGAAATTGTGCAAATCATTGTCTTTTTGAGATGGTGTTAAACGTGGCCTTCTGTATCAGCATCTCTTTCAAGTTTTTCACCACTAGATGAAAGGTGGCTGGTGAGCAGAAACCTCTCAGTTCTTGAGTGAGCGGTGTCTGTCGACAAGTCGGGCTGAGGATATTCTTGGTGTGATAAAATCGCAAGGAACTGCAGAAGCATTTTTCTAAGCTGGTCTTATTTGTTTCATTAGATGTTTTTAAATTGTTAGCAACCATATGGATAGAGTAGACTTTAAACACACAGAAGTCTTCAGTAACCGTGGATTTTTATTATGCCATCCTAAGGACTTTGAGTGTTCTGTGGAGCAGGCGGTGATGTGACAGTCACAAGCCTGAACTCCAGGTATCAGAAATACATAAAAGGTTTAGCTCTCTATTACTATTTTACTACTGTTGACTGTTTACTGTGGGATTATTGGGTGAAAATCCCTTAAATAGAGCTCTGCTTTAGGATTACCATTTTGTCTTTGAATGGAGAGAAGTATTTTTTATCATCTTTTAAAAAGAACAATTAATAACAACCTGGAACCAGGCAGTTTTTTTCAGGTTAGCAGTACTGTCATTGGCACCCCCTTGCATCAAACTAATACACCCGAGAGCTTATCTGTAGGTTTCCTGCGGTGTATGTCAATGTGCAGGGGATTGCTTTATGACTACCTGCAGTCATTAATAGGTGTCCCCTATGTTTTACGGGGGGCCAAAACTCGTTAGACCAGAGCAGAGTTTTAGCTAGATTTTACAGTCCTGAATTCACGTGGAAAGCAGTTTCATTAAAATCAACATCTCCATGAGTGTAAAAACTGGGGAAACATTAATTCCACTGATTTTAGAATAATCAAAGTAGCTTTGACTGTGCTGGCGTGCAGATCTGTTTGGGGTGTGCTACTCTGCCCTGACCGTGGAAATCTCCCCGAGAGTGCTCATGGACTGTCTCCGCTTGCTTTTCTTTGGGCAGATACTGGAAAAGAAATTGGAGGATCAGTTTGAGGATATTCTGTGGCGGAAAGCTTTGCCTGCTTAGGTTGGTGTTAGGTGATGTCTGTGGGATGCGATTGTTGGATGCACTTTTCTGTCTTTGCATTTCCTGGTAGTAATAAGAATTGGTGATCTCACAGACAAAATATCCGAGGGAATTGTATACTGAGGAGTCTCTGCAGCATCGATTCCAACCAAATCTATCTTCCCACCTTGCCTTTTGTTTCTTTTTTTTGTACTAGCTGTGGGAATTAATGCTTCCACTTGATACCCAAGAATCCTTTTGTTATCAGTAAATATTTTGATGTTTCACAGGGGAATCTAATATTTCCTGCTTACTAAACGTGTGATAATAGATAAGCAGATGCAGTTGAACAGCGGTGCGTTTTGTCAGGAGGAGCCTTGTGTGTGTACCTTGGCATCTTTATATGAAAGTTGTCCACTTTTTTTTTTTTTACTCTCTTCTCATGTGAGATTGTTTTCCCATTGGTATTTGTAGTTGACAAGTGCGAATGTTCCTCCCTTTAATTTAAACAAAAAAGCCTGAAACAATTATCAGCTTCTCCAAATAGAACGTATCTTTGGAGCCATCAAAACTCTGGTGTTAGAAGTTAGTCTACTCCACCCAGATGTTTTTCAGGTAAAAGCTTTTTATTTCCACGCAGGATAACAGAAAAGCCTGGACTGCCTAAGGTAGTGGGTTTTGTGGTCAGGGAAGATTTTGCTGGTGCGAAGAACCGAACATAAGACCCAGCTTGTGTAATACCACTGATTTTACTGGCACAGTTGTTTGTGCTGCTGTACAGTGAGCTGGGTAGAAATGGTCCAGTTCCCTCACTGGGTAATGCAAGAGTTGGGAAAACCATTGAGGGGAAAAAAAAAAAAAAAGTGAAACAATTGCCTGAGGAAACTACTGCCCGCTTCCCTTGTAGTCTACCTAAAGGTAAATTGCCAAAAGATGACACTTGGCTCAGTTTTCAGGAATTATTTAACATGACAGTGTAAGTGATGTAGGAGCACAGTTGCTTTATGTTCATTTTATTTTGAGCAGGATTTTCTGCAATGCTGGACAGGTAACTTGTTTTTTAAAGTTGGGAATCAGTGACTTAATGTTGTATTTCTGTTTTTCTTACAGTACTGTGTGCAAAAAACTTGGTGAAAAAGGATTTTTTTCGTAAGTACCTATGTATATTTTATACATTTATAGATAGGATGCAGGCTCTGTAGACCAGTGTTAGCACGTGATCGTTGTATTAAGATATTTGCATTAAGGGAGCTGGAGGCTTTGATGTTTTCACACTGTTTAATTTCAGGGCTTCTGATTTTTTCTTAGGTGGCACTAGTCACAGATGCATAATAATAATTAAAACACTGACACACTCCCTCTGTTTTCGATAGGAGTGAGAAACAAATTTACTCTTTCAGGCAAATTACATGTTATTCAGTTAGTGCCACGTGTTAATTAAAATGTTTTTCATTTAAAAACTTTAGCGGATAGATGTATATCTTAATTATTAATAATCGTCATAATGCTTGCCTACTCTGAAATTACATTTTAATTAATTTTAATAATGTTTTGAAAGAAGTGCTGAGAGATGGATGAAGGAGACAGAAAGCAATGTTACTGGCTGGGGAGGTATGGACACAGATCACCTGCCTGCCGCCTCCTGGCTGGGAGTAGGAAGGATTCCAGAGATCAGACCTAAATTCTGAAGAGATCTTGAGGAAGGGATGATGTAGAGTTACATTGTAGTTTGTAGTTCTTCTAGAACTTGCTTTATAGCTGAATTTTTTTACTGCTTGCAAGTTTTCAGGTGTTTAACAGTTTAATAATGCCTAAAAATACCCCTCAAGATTTGAAATCTTTGATGCACTTCTGAACCGAAGCACAAACCTCAGAAGGTCCCGTTCCTCCTCTTCCCCACGTGCTTTGCCTTTATAGCCACGTGCTTGGTCTGACACTTGTCTCCAGCCACTCCTGCTTGACTGGCTCCATCGTGAGTCACCTGAGGAAGCGGAACTGGTGTAAAACTTGCGCTACAGAAAATGTGAATAATGTTTCAACCACCTTCATTCCCTCAAGCTGACTCACTGGGCACTCAGATGAGGGGAGGAATTGATATGGGGGGAAAAAGGGATAGGACCGCGTGACTTCGGGGCATTAGTGGTGGGACCATCCCTTCTGGTGTCAGTTAATAGGTGGGCTAGAGTAGCGGTTGTAGGCTGCGCTGGTCCTGCTTCTTTCCCATCCTCAGCTTGTAGCCCAGCACCATTGTTGCACTGACTCTTGCTGATCAGCTGAGCCAGTGTTAGCAGTAACAACTGAAATAATAATTATAATTAATCTTTAAAATAGGAAGAATGTAAACCTGTTTTCTCTGCCTTTTGCCGAGTTCTTTGTATACTGAGAATTTACTCAGTCCTGAATTGGGAAGATTTAGGTGTACAGATTTTTTTTTTTTTTTTTTTCACCCAACATGTTTGACTTAGACAACTTTTTCTCGGTCTGTAGCAGTGAAATAAATTGCTGATTTAGCCATTTTCTATGCTTAATACATCGTGTTATTCCCATTCATTAGATATGGTACCTTCAAATAAAATATATTTTTTTAAAAAATTGTGGTATGATGTAGGACTTTAAAGCATCCTGATCCATCTTTTTTTTTCTTCTTTTTCTCTTAGGACTTCCTGATCCATTTGCTAAGGTTGTGGTGGACGGATCTGGCCAGTGCCATTCTACAGATACTGTGAAGAATACACTTGATCCAAAATGGAATCAGCATTATGACCTGTAGGTGGTAACAGTGATAACCAAAGGTTTGAAATGAAATCCTCTAAAGTACACAGACATTGTCAGATGTTTGTAATATTGTCCTATTTACAGCTTGGAAAATATCCCAGAGTTTATTAGTGTGAGTGAAAACTACCTGTGTCAAAATACCACTTTCTCATTTCCCTCAAAATGTAAACACTGCACTTGGTTTTCTTGTGATGATGTCTGCAACATGCTTTACATGTACGACAGCATTATTTTATTGTAATATTTTCATGTTAACACTTTCGTAAAATGAAGCAAATAATGAACAATATTCCCTCAAACTGCTCTTCTCTTCATGCTATTTTTATCTGTTGCAGTGTTACAAGTGTCTTTTCTTCTGCGTGCCTCTCATTCAGTCTTCTCTCCTTTGTCATTTTCTGTCCCAAATGTTCTTCTCACTCAAAATCGTTACGTTGCCATCACTTGAGCATCTTCAGTATTTTTGAGCAATATAATTGGTATGGCATGTATGTCGTGTTTTTCCTCTGTTTTTCTAAAGCATAGAATATTCTCTATAATTTAAGTTACTAAAGCTTTTATTTTTCATATAGATTTCTTTGTGCATGCTTTATTTTCCCTTTTATCCTTTTAGTCTTTGTCTTTTTCCTTGGGATGGAAGATGAGGAAGAGAAGTAAACAGTTTTGCCTCGTATTTCCTTTCTTTCTAAGGCATTGTTCTGATCTCTAGCCGTGGCTCCTTTCCCTGTCTATATTACTAGAAATTGTTAGAGCATATGTTAGCTTTGGACATCACCAAACCTGGAGCAAATCAAGTATTAGTACAGAGAATTTCTTCTCCCCCTTTTCCCCAGTGAAGAAAAGCAGTTTGATAGGTCTTTCCGCCGAATGTGGAAGGCCTGGTTTGAAGTGGTCTTGACCTACTCTTTATTTGAATATCGCAGACTAAATATGTGAAGTCATTGTTCATAATGTTTAATGCAGTATACAGAACGTTTTCATTGCTGCTTAACAAAATATCGTTGGCAGTTTAGTGAAATAATAGCGGTTTCTCTGAGGAAAGCTATAGCATTACAGTTTTATTATTTGAACTCAGTCTAAGCTTAGATTCTGCATGTGAGACTGTAATTCATATTCATTAGAAAAATGGATATAAACCAAGTTTAAATTCATGTAGAAGGTGTGGTTCTTTTTCATATTTAAATAATTCTGTTAATTTTGTTTTTTTGTTATTAAACCTATCAAAATGTCGATTTGTATAGAACGCAGATTTCAGACCTCTGCCGTTCCGCGTCCTCTCCAAGGTTGACCATCCATTTGTGAAGATCTACCTTGAACATTTTTTTTTCAAGAGTAATTAACACTCCGTGCAGTATCCTATTGGTGAAATTCAAGAGTAGGTTGTACTGATATTGCAGCTTGCTGCCACCAAAAATGGAAAGCCCCCTTTCTCTCCTGTTTCAGCCCCTTTCCCAATTTACTGCACGCGTTCGTGCTACTGCTTTTGCACTGGCTCCGTCCAGCTTCTGGGTAAATGGATTCGATTCACTGGACCCGCAGGAAGGTAGCTGGATAGGGGGGAAAAAGTGTGTAGTTCTGTGCTGATGAAATGAGATGCATTGGGTCAGTAATGGTGTGCCTGCGTTAGCACATAAGCTTGCATCAAGAGTGGGCTTTTGTGGGGAGTCTCACCATCGTCCTCACTTGCTGTGTTGTGGCTTCCGTCGTGAAACAGTCGCAGAGTACGTGAACCCAACTGCGTTGGAAGAAGCTGAACCACGAGGTGCATCCCCTGAGTACCGCTGGTTCTCCCTTGCTGCAGGAATGAAATGCGAGCACTGAATTTTATTGTTGTTAGTTAGGTGAGCCCGTTAGTCATCGTTAGTCACCAGCTTTGCGGGGGTAGAAGGAGAGTAAGGTGGAAAAGAAGGTGCTGCCAACGTGACCGGAGTGTAAAGCCTTCCTGTAACCCCTGTGCAGCCAGGGAGGGGGTACTTTGGAAGGAGGAATGGTGGGCCATCATTTGCAGTTACCTGCTACTAAATTCTGTGTTGGAAATTTTGTCAGTTCGCTGCATCTTCCCCAGTATCTGCCAGTTGTCGTGATGTTGGAAGTGCAGTGGTGACAACGCCAGTAGGCAGGTGACAGGAGGGGTTATAGGGGATGGTACGTGGTCTATGAGCCAGTGGCTTGGAGCCTTGGCTCCCTTCGGGAGAAAAGGAGGAGCAGAGGGAGGATGTTAATATGCAATGAGAGTAATGGAAAAAATTAGTAAAATCTTTAGAAAAAATTACTCTCTGATTATAATTTTCAAAGAAGGATGAAGAGAAGGTATTTTTACGTTGTTTTACAGAACAAGGCATGGTTGTAGCGGGATACTGCAGCTGCCTTAGCTTTGAAGCAAGACTGTGACTGCAGTCCACAGCACATTATGAAAAGCAGAGAGAGAGAGATGGGGTTTCTGGCAGAATATTTTGCTTGGGCAGATTTGAGGCATTGCTTGTTGGAGTCTCCTAAGGAATTTAGACCTGTATTAAATATTTTGCATGTTTGTTTTGTTTTTTTTTTTCTTTTTTGGGAAGATCCCTAAAAAAACCTAGGTTTTGCTTAGTTAGGATATTATTTTCAGTGTAAATTTCTTGGCCTTTAGGGAAAACTAATTTGCTCAATCCTGACAGTTGAATCCCCTGATGACAGAAGCATACACGGCATTTCTAATCACAAGTAAAATTTAGCGTTATGTCAGGCCTTGTAATACAAAAATAATCCTTTGCCTCTCAAAATTTGCTTTATAATAATTTAACCCTTTTTATTGTCTTGCCTGTTATTCCTTACTCTGGAAATTTATTTCCATTTATAAACATCAGTCACCTAGTCTTCAGTTCCGATTTCAAACAGCAGTAGAAGATTAGATCTCTGATACAACAACTCGCTGCCTGGCTTTTATCTTAAGGTCTCTTTTTCCTGTACTATACCTGGTGTCAGGTCTCAGCTTTTCCTCTGCACCAGTTATTAAGATGATTAACTTTTACTTTTTTGGGGAAAAAAAAGAGAAATAACAGGAATAGTAACCATCCTACTGCGAAACACCCGATGGCAAACCTCACAGATTACAGAACTTAATCTTTCCCCTCATCTTTTGATAATAATAGGGTTTTTTTAAACTTACTAATGTTTACCCTAACAACACCCCATTGCACGGGAACGCTAGCCTCTGCCTCACGACGCTCCCACTGCTCCAGGAAATGCTTTGCACACCAAGCATAACAGATGGAGTCTCGGTGGCAGCGTGCCTGCTCCTGCCACCACGCTGCGTAGGAAATCAACCCGAGGAAGGTGCAGTTATGTTGAATTTTTTTGAATTAAAAATCTTGCTTTTTTTCCTACTGTGAAGATTTCTGATGGTTTTTAAATGACCGCAGTAGGTTTATGTGCAATAAAACTGTCTCTTGGCTGTGTTGGGTTGATTGAAGTGTCCCCAGCCTGGAATTTGTATAACAGGTTAACACTGCTGCTAATTAAGGGTCTCGTGTATCATCTGATGGTGTGTGCAAATGACACGGTAAGAGAGATCTGCTGTGATGTATTTATGCAATAGTGTCTGCATTCAGTTGCTAATTCCAAGGGAATTTTGTGGCTTGTAAACCTGATTCAGCATAGTAGATATTCTGTTGTATCAGATTTTTTTTTTAAAAAGACTTCTGCAGTGTTATAAAGAATAAGAAAAGGTTTTGCTTTTGCCGTATGTTCTTAATTCAGCTTAGTGCGAAGGGAAGCAGCTGAATTAGTTGCTCAGACTCTAGATGGGTGTGTCTAAGGGGAGGGGGGAATCTGGGAGGCTTTCCAGAAAGAAATTGCCAAGTAGTTGCTGTCTGGATGCAGTTTAATGTCAGGAAAATACCATGCTTGCCCTGGATGTATTCCCCTTCCTTCTTTTCAGTCTTGGTTGTGTTTTTCCCTATTGTTCAGGCCTTTTCTCAAATCTTTGAATAACCAGACTTAGCATATTTACAGACTTTCTTGCACTCAAAGCATTTAAACGCTACGTAAACCGTCCGTTGAAACTTAACAAATCACTTTTTCTCTTCCTTCTTCTTTCTTGTTCTGTGATAGCCTTGGTCTCCCCCCGTCCCACTCTCACCTGTGCCCCCAGCCCTCCCCAGCAGCCTCTACCAGGGGGCTTAGCACGCCAACAGCGTAGTGCTGGTTTGGACAACCCCATCCTAGATTAGTCTCCAGAAGAGCCATCGCTCAGCTCCTGTATTTTTACATTCTGTCTCTTCACTCCATCTTCTCCCCACTCTGAAAACAGCTGATCTCGCAAAGCGTAACCCTCCCCTTATACAAGAACAATTTCAGAAATGGGAAAGTGGAGAAACAAACTTCAGTGATTTGTCCAGGTTGTAAAAAGAGTCCGTGTGGCAGCATGGATGAGAAGTAGGGAATTCCTGGCTTCCAAGCCTGAGTTCATACCTCTTGATGTTGCATTTTTCTCTCCTCCTGGAGGGAGTACATCTGGCTTGTGATCACGAAGAGATGTGTTTTTTTCAGGAATATTTTTTTTTCCCCCACTTTCTTCATTCTGCTTTTCTCTACCAAGCTGAGCTCTTGGGGGAAAGTGTGTGCAGTGCCGTGGGGACACCAAACCCTCCCCAGTGGTGTATCGGCTCAGAAGGAAATACCACCTTGGCAAAGATAATTTTATTTAGACAAAGGAGCAGTTGTCCCTGTGTTTTAAAATTTGGTTAAAATATTTTAGAGGTTTTCAGTGTGGCATGTACTTGATTTTTGTTTAGAAGTGGAAGTGCTAAGAGGAGACATTTTTCTTAAAATTTCCAAACACACAGTTCTTATCCAGAGCCCTAATTTTACAGATTTGGGAAACAGGGAAGTTAACAAAATGTATATGGAAACGGAATTTACAGATTTCCACGTCATTAATGCTAATTCTGTTACCTCTGTTGAAGTACTGAAGCTGTGAAATAGATACTGCTGATGGAGTAGAGTCAAAAAATGAAAAAAAAAGAAAAAAAAGGCGCTGCAAGAACTTTAATAATGAGGAGGAAGAGGGAGGCATCCAGCAAAATGGGGGTGTAGTTTCTGTTTGTTTTTTTAAAAAAAAAAAAAAAACTTGTTCACTTTTATTTTCTTGGGCATTATTTTTTTAATAACAAATTAAATTCCTGACTCGGGCTTTTATGTTGAAACTTTATTGCCAGATGATGTAAACCAAATGTAACTTATCCACCAAATGAATTGGAAATGTCAACTTGTCCTACTGTCTCTAAATGCAACCATGTATTTTCATGCCTGAAATTATGCAGAAATACAAATGAAACTTTTTGCTATAAAGCCAACTAGCAGTTACTATTTCTTTTCTTCCTTTGGAAAAAAAAAAAAAAGACGACGTTTTTATTTGGAAAATGCAGCTTGTCTTGCTTATTTCCTTTCAATGTGTGAATCAGCTGGGTTTTCTGGTGCAAATCCAGAGTAGGGTATAGCAGTAATACAGAAATCCTCACCTGCTTGGTATGGATGGCTTACTGTCTGCATCTCAGCCATGAGAACCTCACCCTGAAATGTTACAGTAATTCTTGGAAACTGTGTTGTATGTTCAGCTGTTCTACATATTATTCAAACTGTTATGAAATTGTGTTTAACCATATACCTCTGACTTTTTTAAAGCAACAAGGAAAACTGGAAAATTCAAGACAGGTCATGATAAGTCCTTGTTTTTAAGTGCACCTAACTTGTTCTCATAAGAATTTATTTTAAGTACATGAAACATCGTAAACTGCAACTGTGCACGTGACTACCCATCTTCATCTCTCGTTTCTTTATGCAAAATTGGCATTGTCAAGGTTGTAAGGCCAAAAATCTGATCGATGCTACACAATCAGTTTATTATTCCAAAAACTTTGGGGGTTTGTTTGTGTGAACTTTGTGGGGTGTTTTTATTTGTTTGTTTGTTTTACGTATGCACTGGTTATTTTAAGCCATGCTCATGGGTATGTGCCTGTGATTAGGCTTTGCCATCTTCTACTTCTTGGGTGAGTCCCTGTCTACAGATGGGAAAAAGAAGTTGTCCAAGTTCTGCTTTTTGGAAAAGGAAAAAGGGGGGAGGTGTTAATTGAGAACTTACCTGATCGATCCCAGCTGCAATTTTGAAGCCATGACAGTTAGTTTGGTTTGCCAACCTTGACAGTATCATTTCTGTCTCTATCAGAATATTAGGATGTTTTAAAGGCAGTAAAGTGTCAGTCGATGGGGGCAGATTTATTTAGACATTGCTTGGGTTTGATGAGTGTTCCTTCAAAAACAAACAAAAATCACTTGGAACTAAACTGCAGAAGGCCAGGATCTGTGGTCTGGGAATGGAGAACTACAAGTAGTTCTCAGGAAATTATTTTTCCTCAACTTGAAATAACTCTAATAATTCAGTATTGGCAATAGCTGATTTATCTTTGGTGTCTTTAAATTGTCCTCTGAAAGTTTTGAAAGCAAAGACTAGCTCATAAAGTAACTGCTTCTGAAGAACAAAGCTTCAAACAAAAAAGCAAAAATAAAATCGCCTACAGTGTCCGGGCTTCCCCGGGTTGGTGAGGTGCAGATCTAGGTTTTGCAAAGCATGTCCGTGGTAATCCGTCCACACGTGAGCAGGGGCAGGAAGGGAATGTGGCACATCTCGACTGAGATACTGTGTGAGCTCTTTGTAATGGGTCGCAGTCGTAATGTTTAATGTGTGTTAAAATGGGGCCGTTCTGAACCTTTCCTAGTAGTAAAGTAGCTTCCCAAAAATTCATTAAAGGCAGATGTGCAGCTTGGTTTACCTTCTATTATCCGTGAGCGCTCAGAAGAGCTCTAAAGGAGGGTGACTTGCATTGCCCGAAAGGCAGCGGCAGATGGAGTTGTGCAGAAGGATGCTAAACTGATCGTTCCTGCCCTGAAACGCTCTGCCTGCTCGCGCTGCTCACAAACACGCTGCCATGAGCGTTGCCCTTCTCCTTGGTTAGGCTGGACAGCAGCATGAGTCTGAGCATGTCTGTAGCTGCTTGAAGAGATGTGGTCACCGCACCAGCCCGCAGCCTGTTCATGCCACCGTTTGAAACAGATTTTGGTAGATTTTTGGATTCATATCAATGCCTTCTTCCAGAATCAGGATTTGGGATTAGTTTGTATTCAAGTAAACTCCTTCATAAGACATGCTTTCATTATAGTGTGTACCTCATCTCTGAAGATGACTTACTCTCTTCTGCTGATACAGTGTGTGTTCAGTTTTTGGTGGAATGGTTGATAGTCTTTTTTTTTCCCCAAGGTGATTTCTGGAGCATCTTCAAAATATTCAGTAAGTGCCATTCACAGTACTGTTTTTTTTTCACATTTTTCAGATATATTGGGAAGTCGGATTCGATAACAATCAGTGTGTGGAATCACAAGAAAATTCATAAAAAGCAGGGAGCTGGTTTTCTGGGTTGTGTGAGACTTCTTTCAAACGCAATCAACCGCCTTAAAGACACTGGTTGTAAGTAAGCTAAAGACTAGTGCTGCTTCTCTTTCACACCAAACCTGCATGCACGGGCTTTTTGAAGAGTGACAGTTTTGAGTTTTTGGTGTTTTTTTTATGAAGCTTGTACATTCTAATTGATTTGGTAGTTTGTAACGGTGTTCTGTGGCTGAGAACAGCACAGGTAGGTCAGAGAACGTAACTTACTTCTGGCTTTTCAACTCCTTTGCCCCATTTCCATAGGCAGTGGTAACTTCAGTGCCACAGTCTGTGGGTTGTCAAGGCTTGAACTGACTGTGTTGGAATTTTAAAGGAACATAGATCCTAATTGTCTTCAAATTATCTTTTAATTGCCTTCAGAAATGCAATTCTTAAGGAGTAAATGAAAGGGTAAATCTATCTCAAAGCCAAATTTGTAGTTTAAAAATTTATGGGCTTTCAAAATGAAATAGTAAATTTTGTCATAAGATATTAAGTGCTAGCACTTTGTATTTACTTTTTCAAAAATTAATTAACATACAAGATACTGTTTTCTCATTATCCTAATAGATGCCTTTTAATTGTGAACAAAATGTGGGACACTGTGAGTGATGGAAAAGTAGTGTTTGGCTATTTAGATTATTTTTTTAAAAAAGAAAAAAAAAAGTGACATGCTGGTTGAGAAATGTTGTGATTTTTATCTTCAATAACATATTTCCTGGCGATAAAGGTGTAACAGACATTCTGATTTTTAAATATTTGTCACTAGAGCAGTGCTCCAGTGCCTTGTGCTTTGCTCAGTGTTACAAAGTTCTGCCCGTTTGTGCAGAACACGTGGGTTGATGCTGCAGGTTAGCCCTGTGCTGTACTGATGAGTGTGGAGCTTGAAGTGCATTGTTTCAGTGGCTGGTCCTCACAGGGGAAGAGATCTCAAAATACCTTTTACAATCACTTGAGACATCCTAACTGGGATAATGTCACTTCCTATTCATCAAAAAAGCTTTGGGAAGTAGGAAAAATGTTAAAGCAAAGGTATTTTAGTCTTATTTTCTGATACCAAATTGTGAAAAATGATGTCTTGACTGAAGATTTTTAGTTTGGCTTCCCTTCCCCTATCTCTTGGAAGTTTTAGCTGTCTTACACTAGGCTGAATTTTGTTCTGATAATGCTTCACTGTGCCTTTCAAAGGCAGCAAAGTAGTGTGTGACTTATATTTTGTGTCCTTGTTTTGTAGATCAGAGATTGGATCTGTGCAAGCTTGGGCCAAATGACAATGATACTGTTAGAGGACAGATAGTAGGTAAGTAAGGGGTTTAACAGTAGCTGTAGGAATACCCTTCATAGATGACAGTTTTCTGTATTGATTTTTTTTTTTTTTCCCAAATTAACTGTCTAGTGCCAGAGCCATGTGGACCTCAAGCTAGAAGTATGCATGCAGAGAATTAAAAGAAAAAAAGGGAAAAACAAACAAAAAACCCAAAGCCCAACTAAACACCCAGACCACCCCAAAAAAGCCCAAAACAAAACCCTCCAAATATTATTATGTGTTGGAACAGATAAGACCATAGATAACAAAACTTGTGTAGAAAATTATTAGTTTCACTGTGAGGTGTGGTGACAGCTTGAGCCTGAACTCCCTGTGAAAAACAGGTTACAAATTTCTTGGCCATGGAGAGTTCCAGCAAAGCTGTGCTTCCTGTAGGTTTTGCTGTAACAGGGGTGGGCTGCTGTCTGGGATGAGTTGGTCAATTCATTTTGTGTTTTCACGGGTTATTAACAAGTCTGTCACCAATCTCCATAACTGTGCTTTGTCATTCTGCTAACTCATAAACCTTAAATAACTTAAGATTTAGGAAGAAGCTGGCAAATTGAACAACAAGTCTCCACAAACAATAAACATTCTCTTTTTGCTGCATTGTAAGTTGTTTCAGAAGGCAGTGTTTCTGGTAGGTCACTTAAGAAGTCAAAAATAAGTTGTTCAGGATGAGGAGGTCTTTATTTTTCCGGCAAGGTGTTAATGAGAATATTTGGACGTGGGGACAGAAAGGTGAATTTTCGTGCTGTTTTATGTTCAATTCCTAGTTCACATAATGTCCAAATAGCGTTCTTGTTTTGTCAGCCAGGGAAAACTATTGAAATATGAATCAGCAAATAAGGGCTTCAGTGCATTCGCCTGCTTTCCTTGGAGTGCTCTCGTCAGTAATACCTGTGACTTCACCTCTTTACGTTGCTGTAACCATCTGTCTAGCATCTGAGGGCAAGTGTTTGCACAGTATTCTGATAACAGTGAGGTGGCACAGGAGAGTCAAGCGATGGTAGGAATGTGGAATCCTAAGTGCCTTGCCAACGCTTCAGACCATTCTTTAATATTAAATTTTCCATGTGAGCTTGCGCAGAAGAGTAAAGGGTTAGCCAGTCATTGTTCTAGGGTGCGTTATGTTGTTGGTTCGGTTTGCTTTTTGGTTTTGCTCCAGTATCCTAGTCCCCTGATCATCCATGCTGTATGTATGCAATTTTGCGGGGTTCCTTTTAAGAGGAAGCTGAGCTCAGGTGACAGGAGAGCTTGCTTGGGGTCTGCTCCAGGCAGCAGAGATGTGCTCTGCCCCAGCCGTCCTTCAGACATGGCACTGTCAGGGCTGTACCCTTACACTGTGATGTGCTCTCATGCTGCCCTCCAGAGTATGCAGTATGCATCCTTGTCATCATGACTAGGATGCTACCAGTAATTAAACAAGCAAAAAAAAACCAAACCCCAATCCAAAATCCTACCCTAAAGCCAGAAGGGTCTCCATATGGGAAGCCTGGGGCACATACCGTGCGGTGTGGGCATGGCAAATAACACCTCACAGGTGACTAGTTGTCAGAGATAACTAGTCAGAGGAGTGGCATAAACTAGACTGACCAGTTGGCTGAACCTGATGGGTTCGTGAAAAGTGGTACAGCCAACGCAGCATTAGTTCCCGTGGCATGCTGCTGGGCTGGCCCTAAATAGCAGGAGCTGCTGGATGGTGCATTGAACCCAGGAAAAACCGCAGCTCGTCAGGTTATGTTCTGCTTTCTGCTGTTGTCAGAAAAGTCGAGTTTCCTCCATCATGGCTGTGTTTTTTAATTTAATGCATCCTTGGTGAGATTCCGGGGACTCCTGTCTTTTTTTTAGTCGAAATTATCATTATTAATCTCCTTATATTTTAAACTTTCTTCACTAATGCAATTTTGTTGAATGGGTGAATGGGCCCGAGTAAAACTGGGTAATTCCGCTGCAGTAGTTACATGGCAGAGAAATCTTGATCAAGAGTGAGTAAGAAGACAGAATAAGTTATAAATGAACTCTCAGTCCTTCTAGTGATAAACTGGTTTAAATTAAGAGGCTATGCAAGACTGGAAAACAATATTAAAATGTAATTGGTGCCTTCAGCAGATCAAGTTACAAATCAAGAGCGCAGTGGATACGCCTTTCTAATTTGGGACAGGGAGCAAAGGGATCTTTATCTTAAATATCTGGGGTTGTCTTCAAAGGGGGGAAGAAGAGGGGACGCTTGTGAGTAGTGGATGCAAAGGGCACCTGAACTGTGTCTTAATCTTGCAGCTCTCTTCTGTGCCACCATGTTATTTCTGATGTGGCGGTGCAGAAAAAAAATGAGTCCTTACTCATTACAAAATGAAGCCGTGCACAAATTTTGGTCCTCACGTAGGCAAAGAGGAGGTAATTGCCTTTGTTCGGTTTCATTTTTGTCTGTGTGTATTGCTTGCCAAACCTTGCCTACGTGCAACAATGTGAACTTGTAATGCGTGGGTTTGTTGCAGAATAAATACACCATCTAAGATGATGTTTTGGTTGAAAGTAAATTTAAGGTGTCTTTTGCTCTAGGAAGTTAGTGTTCACGGAGACGAGGAGTTAATTTGATTAGGAATAAGGCAAGCAGGTACTGCAGGGCTCCCTGCGTTGGTCTGTTGAAAGCCCAAAATCCTGAACTTCAGAACATGTTGAAAATTTGGACCCTCTGGCAAAAACTCCCAGTGCTACTACATCTTTTTCAACTTTGTTATCCTGACAGAAGTTTGGTTGTGTCTAGGTTAAGGTCTGTAAGTTTATGTCATTGCATATATAAAAATAGGACTTGAAGACAGTTGTCCAGAGGTACATTAGTGCCTCCTCGAGAAATGTGTGCCACAGCACGTATCTAGCTTTTTAAGTCATTGTTTTATTGTTAAAGGCAAAACAAAGCAAACAAACAAAAAAATAAAATCCCAACCCCGCAGGAACACAAGTCTCATAAATTATCAGATTGGACACTTGTAAATTATGATATTGGGAACAAAAGCTGCCCCAAAAATCTTTGTTTTCATAATTGTAATACAAAAGCTTCAGGCATAAATATCCATTACAATGAAACATGTAAAAAAAATTAAATTTAAAAAAAAAGGAATACAGTTTTGCTGGGGACTGTAAGGGCTTCTCAGGGTGCTGAGCACTGCATTGTGTGAGGGTTGCATTTAGCTTCTTACCACTGGTGGTTGAAAGCAGACAAGAAACCAAAGGTGTAGTGCTTCGAGCAGCTCAGCTTTGCCTGGTTTTGTGTACGTGCCCGTGTTGAATCCCACGTGTACACAAAATACATAAGGAGTGAAAAACATACAGGAATCTCTTCTTTGAGGTCTTTCTGCCAGCAGTTCTCCCGTTAGCAGTGCGAGCCTGGCAGGAGCGCTGTCCCGCTGCTGTCCCAGCCACGCGTGAGGTTGGCCACCCTGCTGCCGCCAGCCCAGCCACGCAGCTCTGCTGTGCCACGCTCCGTCTCATTTGGAGAAAAGTTAACGACAGCTTCAGAGTTAACTTCTTTTCTGCCTTAACTTGCACTCATATTCGTCTTCAAGCTAGCTTTTTTGAATTAATATATAGAGAATTACATGTATGAAAACATACGCTGCTTCTGTATCACTTCCTTTGATTCGTGGGAAGGAAAAGATATTCAGAGCATTCAGCTTAGTCCTTCAAGTTCTACCATTTCTCTTTCAAATATAACTGTAATTTGCATTCAGATGTCATATCTTTAATAATTCTTTTATTATCTTAATAGTAAGTCTTCAGTCCAGAGACCGAATAGGCACAGGAGGACAAGTTGTGGACTGCAGTCGCTTGTTTGATAACGATTTACCGGATGGGTAAGCTGACATCGCTGTGATGTAAATACAAATACAGCTCATACAACAGACTTGTGCAGTAATGAGAAGTCAGTGTAGAAATTGCTTAATTTATATTTTTATTCTCACACTCAGAGTTCTGCAGTTTTGAATTCAGAAGCAGGAGATAAGCCAGCTGGGGTACAGAGAACAGTTAATAGTTTGACCCTTGTTCTGTCTCTTCTTGAAAAACGGGATGTGGCATATATGAGCAAATGCATTCAAAAATGTACTTGTCTAAGAAAACGTGTCTTTCAAATTATAGAACTGATAAACTAGTAAAACATTAAATCCCAGCCGGCAAACTGACTTCATCCATGTAGTAGTTTTGTAGCAAGGTGGCGAACGCACGGGCCTGGCTGTCTTCTGCAGCGCTCTGCAGAGGTACACACCACTATAAAAATGGATCACTTTTTCTTCCTTGTAAATCAGAGCAAAAAAAATGTGACGAGAAAAGGTAATGGAGCCTGAGTTCTTGCTGTATTTACCTGCCAAAGGCTGGGTTTAGGATTTTGATTTGTCCCTGTGAGAGTTAATGACATCATTAACACCTAGAACAGTTTTGCGAATACAGAAAAATGCTCTGTGTTAGGTTCTGGTGCTGTCATCAGCTCTTTCAGAGCAAACACAGACCTTCTGAATGTGATTCTTGGCAGGTAAAGACAGGAGAAACTGATTTTTCAGATGATGAATTTTAAAATGTAAATGATCATCTAAGTCCTAAACAGCATTCTTTTGTTAATTCGGAGTCTGGAGAAGTCAAAAACATTTTTGAACGTGCTTTTAAATTTTCACTTCAAAATGTTCCTTGTATAAATACTGCTTAATTAGTTGTGTAACCACAGAGCTAGTAGTATAGCCTTATGTATTTTAGAATGCAAAAGTAACAATAATTAAAAGGTCCTGTTATTTGAGGGTGACTTTTTAATGAAAGCAAGTGCGTGAAGATGCTGTGAAAGCACTTACTAGAATCAGTGGTCAAAAAGGTTAAATGCATTATTAAACATGATGTTTTCAGGAAGTTTCTTTATATGGCTGTTTGTATTTAATTAGAATTAAAGTATTTATTGAACATGAAAGTGTGATATTGTTCATTCTATGTGTGGTTCCAAGGGAAGAATATGAAAACAAATTCTGAGTTGAACTTTCGGTTGTTTCCTGTTACCTTGTCCAGCTATCATGATTCATAATAGTGTAAGTCTTCCTGAGTTGGCATTTATGGTGGAAACATTTTGTGCCCTGGTTTCCTGGAAATACCACTCATTGCCTTATCTCTCAATGTCTGAATTCTAGCTGGGAGGAGCGGAGGACTGCTTCTGGAAGGATCCAGTATTTAAATCATATTACACGAACAACTCAGTGGGAGCGACCGACACGGTAAGAAATAATTCAGGAAGCTGTGCGTGTGATGGAGTTTGCTTGCTGACCAGGAGCACTGAGCACAAGCGATTCTAAGTGGCTCTGACAGCGTTCAGCATTCCTCTGAGACACTGCAAATGCTGTGTGCCCTTTTCCTCTAACATCCTATTCCTGTAGTCTGCCTTGTATTTCACTCAGAAGAATCATTCTGATTAGATTTTTTTCCTCCCCTAATACTAGCATCTCTGTTTTCTTGTAGAGCTGCTATGGTGTAGCTCTGTAAACATTACATTGCGATGTGCAGAAATTGTGAGACATAAAGAGAAGAGATCAGGAGTAGCTGGCAGGCATTGTCCATGTACATGCTGATGTCCACAGTAATCCAGAACTTCTAAAGCTGATTGTTACAGGGCACGTTTCGAAATCATTACAATCACCTTTTCTAATAACCGTAGACGTGTGTTGTGAAGCTGCTCCTCAAACCAGTTTTGCTGTTACCTAAACTGTGGACAGTGTCAGTGTGTGCTTTTCAGACTCTTCTGCAGCCTGTCTCTTCTATCCTGAGTAAATATATTCTAGTCTCTGCATGGATATATTTAACTAAAATAATCTGTGCTGTTAGCATTGCCAGCTCTGATATGTATTTGCAGTTTTCAAGTGAGTGAAGGTACTGAACAGCTTTTTAATTTATCTACCTGTATTTTTCCACTTATGTTAAAATACCTATTCTATGCCCTAGACACATTTACAGTAGAAAAACAAATACAAAACATGTAATTTGTTTTGGGGATTTCCTGCGTCCTTATCAATCCTTTTAACCCATTTGAAATCCTTTTGAAAGCAACATTGAGGTACGAAACCACATAATTCAGTCTTTCCTCTTGCAGTTGAGGTCTCAAGAGCAACTGTTTTTTATCTTAGCCCTTTTTCGTTATCTTTGCCTACTAACCTTCTGTAAAAATTAGAAGGAATAACAATGCCTGATCACTTCCTCAGCTGTGTGAAGGCAAGGTGAGAAAGTTTGGGCTGTATGCTGCTCATTTTGGGGGGGGGAAAAAAAAAAGAAAACTTTACTCTCAGCACTCAGTTTAAGGTGGGAACTGCTCATGTGAGCACTTGATATGATCTTGATCCTGCAGCATCAATACTAAGTGTCAGGTCAGACCCTAAGACAGGTGAGGAGGTTTCCTAGTTAGTCTGGGATGAACCAGTGAGCGCAGAACAGGAGCTTTCTGCCCATCATCGAGGTATCCTGCTTGACAAGTCCACTGCGCAGTTCTGCCATCCGCAAGTTTCCCGAGAGCCCTTAGATGAAGCTTCCATACAGTGCGTTGTGCAGCCCCGTGTCCCGGCAGCAATGCAGTTTTCATGTTTCTCCCCACAGACCAGCGTCGGAATACTCCAGTCCGGGCAGACCGCTGAGCTGTTTTGTGGACGAGAACACTCCAATTACAGGAACGAACGGTGCGACCTGCGGGCAGTCGTCAGATCCCCGGCTGGCAGAGAGGAGAGTCAGGTCACAGAGGCACAGAAATTACATGAGCAGGACACACTTGCACACTCCTCCCGACTTACCTGAAGGATATGGTATGCAAATTAAAATTTTTTTAGTTGTAGGTCTCCCAAGAAACTGGGAAAATGGGTTGTGTCTTCTCCTTGTATGCCAGATCCTTTTGATTCCTTAGTTTGGGGAAATCAATCTTTGTAAGGTTTTTTAATTGCATTTTTGGTTCTTATTAATTTATCTTGATTTCACAGAGCAAAGGACGACTCAGCAAGGTCAGGTCTATTTTCTGCATACTCAGACTGGTGTCAGCACGTGGCATGATCCAAGAGTACCTAGGTAAGAAACAAGGGAAGCATCCTTAAGGTGTCGTATCAAAATAGTTTAAGCAGTACTCTCCGTAGAGTTTCCCTGTCTAATATTTATGACTCTTGGCCCCTAATGTATCATTTTAACAAGACATTCATCAAAATAAATTGGTCTCTCTTCCTCAGTTCTTCAAGTTGTTATTTTAATGCAAAGATGGAAAACCAAGAAATGAATCAAGCACGGTTGTGAGAACAGGCGTAGTTAACTGATGCTGGATCTTGCATATGAATTCTAGCCAAGTCCAGGATTTAATACTCTGTAAAATAATGAAACAAAAAGTAGGGTCTAAGCACTTCCAAACATTTAGATTTATTGAGATACTTCGGTGAAAACTGCGTTGGTTTTGGTTTTTAGTCCAGGCTTTGGAAGTTAACAGGACCTGAGAAATTGGCAGCGGATATTTACAAAGAACAAACTCAGTGACAAACAGGCTAGACAGATGTGATGGGTTTTGGTGGAGGAGCAGACAAAGGGAAAAAAATGGAAAATCTAGTGGATGCCCCTTGTATGTTTAGACGCACACTGTTTGTAGTGAACTACAGTCTTATCATCGGATCAGCTTAAATTTACTTGTCTGTGGGAATTACTGTCCTGTGTGCAGACTACCAAACGTAATTTACTGAAGGAATGAGAAACTTGGTGCATTTTGAAGAAACTGATGGGAGCCACTGGGTCATAAAAAGCCTGGAAGCTGAAATGGTGAGCTGTGTTTGCAGTGCCAGGGTGTTGGGGCTTTTTTTTAAAAAGGAAGGGTTAAAAAAAAAGAGTTAGTCTACATTTGAGTATGGAAGCAAACATGTAAAATGCATGGGCTTTTTTACAGCAGGTTTGCTGTTACACAGAAGAAGTGAATATTTGTTTTCTTTATAATGCTCTAACACGGATATTCCTAGAGCAATCGTATATGCATTGAAGCATCTCAGCAGCAGCGTATAAATGGGAATGAATTTGGGAGAGAGAGGCGAACAGTTAGGGAAGCTGAGAGAGACTGACCTGTGAGTCAAATACACAAACTGCTATTTCCCCGGCAGCATTTTGATACTTAAGAGAAAATAAATCTGAAGTGTCCTTTTAGTTTAGTGTCCTTATTTACACAATACACGTGTACATATTGTACACGATTGTACACATGATTATTTCTGATGTGTTTGAAAGGAAAGAAGGATAACGGAAATTATTGTTAGCTTCTGATTGTTTTTTAAAAAAAAACAAGAAATCCTACTGAAAATTATTACCGCCTCAGGTGTGTGGATGGTGGTGTAAAATGGTGTGTGCAATTGGGAACTGGCAGCCAGTGTTGGCATTTATGAGAATTGTAACAACTTTGTCAGTTGCTGCTGGTGTTCATTCCCGTGGAAATGGATTTTGGATATCCCGAGAAGGTTGAAGTGCCTCATATCCATAACTTCATTGCGGTTTTGAATTTATTTTTTTTTTAATTACTACTTTTGCGGTACAAGGATATACTTGGATGCGTTATGTGTAGGCTTGAGGGTGTGATGCAGCCGGCAGTTGTGCATTAGGAAGGCTGTGACTGGCGTATTATACACCATGAAAAACTAGACTTCTCTAAAAAAATTATATTAAGTTCTGTTCCTTGGGTTTGTGGTGTAATAGTTTAGTATGGAATCTGAGTTAGCACTGCTCGTAGGTGTGGCAGCAGAAACTGCACCAGTGTCTCTGAGAACAAAATGTGTTTGCATGAGGATAGAGTTGATGTCATTTCTAAGAAATATTGTATTTTCATGCTAATGTGCCACAGTCATTTGGTTCATAAGCCCTATGGTTCAGCAGCAACATGTGTACGGGTAACATCAGCAGAAGTTTGATTCCAGAGCCTTGTATTTCCAGCCTTTGGAGTCCCTGCAGCTGGCACCTTTTCAGCCATTCTGCCCCTTGGCTCTTTCCTCCCCTCGGCTCACATCATACTGGGAGGTCTGAAAACTTACACCTTTAAAAAAAGCTGCACTTGACAGTGTGAGGTACCCGAGGTGTGAATTATGTACATGAAAAATCAGTAAGTGAACATTTTTGAAGACTAGTATTTGTTTTTAGTGAACCTCTGGAATGAATCTACATCTTCCTAATTTCAGCAGAATTTTCCCAAGAGCCGTTCAGCCATCTCTGCATTGCTCAGTGCGGAGCTGAGTCAGTGTTCATATAATATTTTATTTGAAATATTTTCTTAGAGAGCCGTTTGCTTCCCACTAGCACTTGGGACTTGGGGGCAAAACCTCCTGTGGCATACACATATATCCCGTGTGTAATTCTTCATGGAAAGTGTACCTCTTCCGAAGTGTAGTTTTGTTTTGTAGGAGTTCTTAAAGTGTGATTCAGAGTTCCTTACATGACTAATGTTGTTTTTAAAATGTTTTCTGTCAGAATTGGTGTAGAACTGCAATCCCATTTTGGCAAATAGGGCGATGGTTTTATTTTTGTTTTAAGCCTGTATTAATTGAACATCTGAAGTTAGTTTGTAAAAACGAAGGCTATTTGATAAGAATTTTTTTCCTTATGGCATGTATTCTGGGGCGTGTGTTTTTCCTTTGGTGGGCTTACACTTTGGGAGTAGAGATTCCAGCTGAACAGATCAGGTTTCTGAAACAATACATTTTCTCAGGCTTTGTGGAATTGTTCTGTTACATTTACGCTTGCTTGGCTCGGAGGCTAAATGCTGAGGTATTTTTCATTTTATATTTGTTTTCACAGGGATCTTAGCAACATCAATTGTGAAGAGCTTGGTCCACTGCCTCCTGGATGGGAGATCCGAAATACAGCAACAGGCAGAGTTTATTTTGTTGACCATAACAACAGGACAACGCAGTTTACAGATCCACGGCTATCTGCTAACTTGCATTTAGTCTTAAAGTAAGTCTGAAGTCTCCAGCACTTGTTGAGTGTAATAGAGGAAAGAAAGTGACTCCTGAGGGGTGCTAGTTTCTATAGCAAGATTTATTTTGCCATCCAGTAGTATTTAACATATAGTAGCGGTGTTCTGTAACACACCACCAACCTACTGTTACTCAGCAAAGACACAGGTTTGACTATTCTTGAAAAAACAAAATCTCTACCAGCATTTAGGCAGGAATGTGGCTGTTGTGATGCTGGGAGTCGGGGGCAGCAGGGGGGAAGCAGGTGCTGTCCCGTGGAAAAGATTGGCTCTTAGAGTGTTTTCTGTCTTCAAGAGAGACACTTTCTTTCCTTTCCTTTATACATCATACTGCTTTTAAGTTACTCACTACTTCTTTTAAAATACGACACTGCATTCAGTAGCCAGTGATACGAAACCCTGATGAGTTAAGGTAGGGTGCACAAGTGCCCTGGTGTAAAGGATAAATAATTCAGGTCCTGTCTTCAGTTTAAGAGTAGGACTAGTTGAGATGTTCTCAAAATAAGACCTCAATAATTTAACTCAATATTTTTTTCCAAAAAATAATAAAATAAAATAGGAACTGTATTTTTTTTTTTCTTTACCTTAGTGTTCTCATAGCACATTTTTATACAAAAGAGAAAGGGAAACTCAAAAGGACTCTGGCTCTTGTTTTTATTCCCTAAGCACTCATTCCACACTGGGGGATTTTCCTCTAGAAATGGAAACCAAAAAGCAAACAAACATTTCTTTTTTTTGTGTAGACATGGCTATCGGTTTGTCCAAACTATTTGGGAGTTTGACTCTATTGTTTCTCCTACTAACACGTTTTAATACTCTTGGGAAACACCTGTAAAGTACTGAGTAGGTGTTAAGTGGAAGAAACAATGAAGAGCTGGTCAGATAGAAAGCCCCGCAGCCCTGGGCAAGGAGTGAGTAGGAGGAATAGTCCTTTTAAGGAAGTGAATCATTGGGAAGAAAAGCTGAAGGGTAGAATAATGGGAACAAGCACTGAAAAGACAAAACCGAGGAATGGAAAGTAATATCCAGGAGGTCAACATGTCTTTTGTGTAATACATAAAAGCTGGCTAGTCTGTGTCTGCCCAATATACATTTGAACTTAACACCTCGAGAGGGAGAAGAGTCTGAAGACTGACAAGTATTTTGTGTAGAGAAATCATTGGTTATGTATGTGTATGTTAGAGAACTAAAGTAAGCTGCCATCATCCAGACACTTTTGGCTTTTTGTTTGTTTGTTTAGATTTAAAACAAAGAAATAGCTACTAATTTTAGCTGGATTTAGGTTGGTAATTTCAAATGAACATGATCTTGAAAAAAATTTACCAGTGGAGGAGTGTGTTCATGTTTGAAACCCAGAGAAGTTCATTGCATAAAAAAAGAAGAAAAACTTCAGACCCTCTTAGCTACAACAGTGCAGTTCTTGAACTGTAGAAATCTGAGTTAACTGGACTGTATTTGAAAAACTGCCCTTCACAAGCGGATTTATTTTTAAATGGCAGTAGGGTCATAGTGGCTAGTTCTACATGTATTGTGGAAGACAGATACATAACTAGCTTGATATCTGGAAAATCCAGTTTGACTTTCAAGTTCTAGAATCATGGAACCATTTTGCATTTCTTTAAAGTACTAATACAGTGTGCTGAAGTTTTTCATTTGTACATCTGTCTTTTATTAGGGAGGGATTTCAGAAATTGAACCAACAGTGTCATCAGTAAAGTCTGCTGCCTGATAAATCTTTTCTGGTGTTTATTCTTTGTTGCACCAAACAGGATGTGTGAAAGCACCCCCCCAGCCCCTTCATTATTTGTTCTTTTAAAAAAAAAAAAATAAAGTAGTTTGCCGTAGGCCTGTCATTTTGTGAATTATCTGAGAAATAAGTTGAGTATTTGGGTGGGATGGGTGTGATAGAGATATAGGTTCAAAAGCATAATAAAAAGTTTGCTGTCGGTGATACTGAATTTTCTATCGAGCTGAGTAGAGCAGTTTGTTCTTCCAGTGATGACACTATAAGTTATGGCAATAATCAAACCTGTTACCAGTTCTGGTTTAAAATATTGGCCAAGAGTTTGTGATAGGTCTTGGTAGTTAGGACACCTGAAAAGTACTTAGCTATGTCCTTAAAGCACCGTGCAGAGTCAAACATTCAGCTGGGAAAACAAACTAAGAAATTAGATTTAATTACTTTAAGCACTGCAGATTGTTTAGCTAATACTACACTGATTATTTTTAGTCTAATATGGAGGATGGCATTTCATTTTTCTCCTCCTAGTACTGCCCTATTTTAGATTGGTTTAATTTGATGCATAGATGGTAAGTTCATGCTCATTTCAGAGACGACGTTTTCTGTAAGAGTGACATTGGCTGGCTTTGCGTTTAGGGGACTTCGAGGTCGTATGCATGTTACTCACTTCAATGTATAATTATAACCTTCTCTGGTAGGCAGATACAAAGAATATTTTCACATTTATCCTTATGGAATTAGAAAGTTCATAAGGTAGAATAATTATTTTGCTTTAATTTTGTATATCAAGTAAATAACCCTTTAATTGAGGTTCATATTTAATACTAATGACAAGTGACGAGAAATTAGCACGCACATAGCACAAGTGACACAGAGCCGTACTCTGGAACCACATCGGGTGTGTGTCTCTAAGTTACTGGAATGACTTGGTTTCTCAGGAATGACCTAAAATAACTGTAGTTTGTTGTAAGGCCAATGTGATCAGCTTGAGAATAAAGTAAAGGTAGCTTTATTTAAAAAAAAAATAAACCACAGTGAAACTAACAAAATCCATAAAGCTAACTTCTGAAGTTCTGCATCCTGGGGGCATAGTAACAAAGTGGGATTTCTGTGAATTATTCCCTCCCTAGAGCCCAGGAGTAGAGATATTATTATTAATATTAAGCTTTGAGTCATTGCTGAAGTGACCCACAGTATGTGCCATTGCAGGGGCTGCTAAATGTTGTGCTTGTAAGACTCAAAGATTTCCTGGTCGCCTGGAGTTAGCTTCCCTTGAGGCTGGTTTGTGCAACATGGCTTTAAATGGAAGGTTTGCAAATAGCAGCCCAGCTGTCAGAACCACAAGGCAAACTGGGAGCACCCCCACCCCTTTTTTAATGGCCAGTTCTGAGTGTTCCTGTGGTGAAAGCCTGCTGGAGGTGAAGTTGGGTTGGCCAGGAGAGCCTTGTTTCGAAACACGCAACAGGCTGAAATTTGAAAATATAGTCAACCTGTGTTTGGTTCCATCTCATATTTTTTTGGTCTTTGATGTTGAAAAAAACTCCACTTAATTATTACCAATCCACTGGAAAACATTCTGAATTGTAAGCTTTCTTATTTATCCAGTAAATCTCGGGTATTCTCGTGTGTTCCACACAGATATTTTTCTCATGGTTTAGGTAAAATCTAACTTTTATCCGGTGTTGTTTGGAAATGCCGTACTAAAAAGCTATAAAAATATCCACTTACAGCGTACAAGAAACGACATGAGAGGGGACATCCCTGCAACATGATTAATTTACTTTTCCTAGTAAGAAGTTAGATTTACAAAATCTCTCCGAATTGCTAGTAAAAACACTTGTTTATCTGTGCCAACGAGCTCCATGCGAACTCCCGCATTCCTGTGGTCCAGACGAGGCCAGGTACAAGGGACAAGGTCCCTGCCAGGCTGCCAGCACAAACATCTTTCTGTAAGCTTACTCTTTTTCAGACAAGCCATTTAAAACAGACTATGGTATTGACCGTAGATTAGAGGCGTAGCGGTTGGCAGATCCCTGAATTTTAAAATGGAGGAAGGGAAAACACGCAAAGGAAATATGGAAATGGTATCTGAGAAATTCGGTGTCAGCAGCTTAGGAAGGGATAATACCTTCCTATATAGTGCTGAACCTTTTACATATAGTGCTAATAGAAATAACAAACCCTAAAAACAACCGATAGTTGCCAGGAAAGACCGAAGCATGTGTCTCTACTCAGGATAAAATCTCTCTGAATTTATTTTTCACTGCACCCGGACATTTTTAGCGTAATCACAGAAATAATCATAATAAATTGAAAGTAGTTTAGTTACAGTTTTCACTTTTAAGAAACGTCTGAAGAAAAGAGGGGACGTATGACTTGAATATCTGCAAACAGCTGTGTTTGTTTCTAGCCGCCAGAATCAACTTAAAGATCAGCAGCACCAGCAGCAGCAGCAGGTCGTGTCCCTGTGCCAGCTTCCAGACGAGGCAGAGTGTCTGACCGTGCCGAGGTACAAGCGGGACCTCGTGCAGAAACTCAAGATCCTGAGGCAAGAGCTGTCACAGCAGCAACCTCAAGCTGGCCATTGTCGTATTGAGGTCTCCAGGGAGGAGATTTTTGAGGTAATTTGAGAATTTGACCCGTTTCTTAACGCTGAGGGAAGGGGAGGAGGGTTGTTATGAAGTCATTCAGTTAGATGAGATCTTGGAGTCTGGAGATAAAGCTGGAATTTTACCGGTGGTGAGTGGGAAAAGGCAAGCATTTCAAGGGGATGTTAAGAACAGTTGTGTGCTTAAAGTAGATGTATTTACGCTGTAAAGAAGAAGAAAAAAGTGAGGAAAGCTTTCCCTGTGGCTGGAGATGTACAGACTGTGTCAGGGGCTGAGGAAGGAGTCCGAGCGCTTCATGTGTCTGGAGGTACTGCCTCACTTCTTCCTTGAATATCAGAACACTGATGTCTGGCGTAGAAGGAACGTTACAAATTGAAAACTAAACTGTTATTAATGATGTTTGATCTATTGTAACTCGAGTAAAATCGCTATTGAACAGCATTCATCTTTAGAGTTTGGATTACCTAACATCTGTCTCAATTTAGGTTTTTTTTTTTTAATTCAGAATCAGACTATTTTTATGAATTGTCTATGCTTCTGAATGACCAGAGATGCCCACAGTAGGATGTCTGCGTTTTATTTTGTGACATTTCTCAGCAGAATAATTCTGCTGAATTGATTAAACACAATTATAGTTCATTGGCTTTTTCCGAGAACAGTCTGTCTTCTTGAGAACTGTCACCCATCCCACCCATCCCTGCTGCATTTTTACCCCACCCACAAACTTGACAGTCCCACTGCGTTGTCACAGTTTTTCCAGCCAAGAAAGATTTGTGTTGATCTTCCCTTTGGAGACAGTCAAATCACTTCATAATCAGATAAAAAAGGAGAGGGGGGAAAGGCTGCTGTACAGCAGTGAAGATTTATGATGTTCTTGTTCGTACGCTGGGTCCCAGGCACACCTCCCTCTTCTGCAAAGCCAACGACCGGGGCATTGATACAAAGTAGACTTTTTTTTATTTAATTCCTTTATAAAAAATAGCATTTGTTTTGCCTCTTTCAGCTTTCTTTTTCTGTTCTTGATGAAGTCTTACTGATAGAGGAATAATTTTATAGATTTAAGGGGATGGTATTGATGCTTCTGTTCTTAAGATGCTTCTTGAAGGTTTGCACCTGTGTTACACCCAGAGTAGAAGCTTCACTGTTGGCTTTTCAGACTGCAAAAATTGTGAGCCTTTATGCAAAACAAAAGTTTATTGACACAGATTTTAATTTTTTATAAGTTATATGAGAATGAGAGAATGTTCTGAGCACTGTGCACCTCTGGAAATCTAACGGAAGGTGGTTCTTCTCACGTGTCTGTTTTATTTAACAAGTGTTACCACATTTGTAGAAAACTGAGGAACAGTCTGTGATTTGAGAAACCAGTTAGTATCTAGGAAAATAGCATCCCCTTTAGTAGTGTCCCCTTTGGACTGGGAGGCTGAGACTCCGTTTCTAACAACCAGTATTAGCTTCTTGTCTGTAAGTAGCAGTTAACGAAGCGTTATGTGTTTGCAGGAATCCTACAGGCAAGTCATGAAGATGAGGCCAAAAGACCTGTGGAAACGGTTAATGATAAAATTTCGTGGGGAGGAGGGCCTCGATTACGGAGGTGTTGCCAGGTAAACAGTCCTTCTGCCTCGTCCCCCGCACCCCAACCCCACCAACTACACCTGTGCTTTGAATCCGAAACCAGCCCTCTATAGGCCCTGTTTATTTATTCTTATTTATATTTATGTAACAAATTGTGTGTCAGAAGAATGTATATTTTCAGATAGTCTTTTAAAGGAAAAAACTGCATCAAAAGAGAAGGAATTTATTGGAAATAATTCAAAATGCATGTTACAGATCACATCGGACATCTATCATCTATCTGAGACAAGCTTTTGGTACCTATTGAAATTACCGTGTTTTTCTTTGGTTAGTAAAGCTTGGGTATTGAGAATTTACACCACTAAATACTTGGCTTTGGGGCAGAACTTTGATCAAAAAATGGGCTTTATTGCGAATTCTCACTATTGTTTGAAGCAAAGTGTTAAAAGCTAGCAGTTAGTAGGCAGCTAAAATCTACCAATAGTCTGAGGTTATTTTTCACTTGATTATAAAAAGTGACATTGATTGTATGAAGATATCCTTCACATTTTCAGACAGTGCTCGCAGGCCAGTTGCACAGATGTTGTTTTACTTCACTGACAATATTCCCCACCTCTGGCGTGGGGATCTGCTCTCTCTAAAGGAGTGTTGACTCATTTAGGAGTGTTCGCTGTTTGCGTTGCATTGCATTTTTTGGACATTAGTATTCATTTCAAAATACGGCCGATGCTCCCAAACAGCCCATCTTCTGCATCTGTGGTTGGTGTCTGGCGAGGTACCCCTGGGACGGGGCTGTCAGGGTACGGCTGTCTTCGGGAGTTTGAAACGGCCACCTGGAGTTTCACTTAATCCAGTCCAAAATATTTTAACATGCTAATTAGCCATAAGTAGTAAACAGTCTTGTTGAATCAATTACTATTAATTGTTTGATGATGATAATAGTGTTCAAACTAAAGCAGTTACAGATGTTAGTGTGCACTGGTTTCCAAAGTATCTGCTGGAGTCTTTCGGCACGGGTTTTGTTTCCAGTCTGTGTGCTGTGGAGCCTTTGCCATCCTCTGTACACGAATACAAGACCAAGCTAGGAAGCGCTGTGGTTTCCCAATTCTTAGACCATTATTTGCTGCTTTGTGAACAAGTAATTACAACTGTAACTAAACATGTCCATTACCTGTAGACAGTTTATGTTGAAAGCTTTGACTCGAACATCTCAGTAGCAGAGTCAGTAGAACACAGTGTCTTGTCTTAATGGGTGAAGGAGAATCACAGCCAGAAACTCTCTTGGAAATAAGTAACCTGGCGAAAAATCTTGGAAAGCTGGGAAATACGTCAGCTGTCAGGTGCTGTGCAGTTGCTAAGCCAGTAAAAATAATTCTGATTTCAGTCTTATCTGAGCACTCTCAGAGGTAGCTTCCTTCCCATTTCTGTTTAACAGCAAGATTTAAAACCATACTATTCTGAAAAGATTCTCAGTGTAGGAATGCATTTGTCTAAAGTACATAATATGTAATTTTATTTTCTTCAGGGAGTGGCTCTATCTGTTATCACACGAAATGTTGAATCCATACTACGGTCTCTTCCAATATTCCCGAGATGATATCTATACACTGCAAATCAACCCAGACTCTGCAGTCAACCCGGTACGACTGGTAACATGAGTTCTGTAAATGATCGTTTTGTGAGTAGAAATTAAATACATCTGGAGAGAGTTCTAGACTCAGGAACCTAATTCTCACGTTAGTATTGCTAGAGATGGATTTGTGCAATAATATGATAATTTCTTTTTACTACTGATCAAAGAAACTTCTCAAATGTGTTCTTAATTTTCTGTAAGATCTCGATTTGTGTTTCCTTTGGGAGAAATTAAGTTTATTTTGATTCTTAGTAGTAAAACTTCTGGACTGGAAGCAATATACTCAGTGTGCGGGGTATAAAAACAAACAAAACAAAAGCTCTGGATATGTTTTCAGGTTTGTTTTGGTTTTCTTTTTTTTTTTTTTTTTCTTTGTATTGGAATTTTATTTCGTGTTCAGCAGATAGAACCTGCAGGTTTTACTTAGTCGAATGGCTTAGTCTCTTCTTTCTATTCTAGGAACACTTGTCGTATTTCCATTTTGTTGGACGGATAATGGGGATGGCTGTGTTTCACGGACACTATATTGATGGGGGCTTTACGTTGCCTTTCTATAAGCAGTTGCTAGGGAAGCCAATTACGCTGGATGATATGGAGTTGGTTGACCCTGATCTTCATAACAGCTTAGTCTGGATCCTGTATGTACTGTGTATTGTGTCTTGTAACGCTAGCTTTCTGTCTCGGTTAGCATGTGATAACGTTCCTAAATCCAGGTGAAAAGGAATGAAGTGTATTTTGATTTCCCGCTCAGGCAGATTTAAGAAAAATCTTTCTTGTACAGTTCAGCTTCCTTAAGGCTTAACATGCTCAGGGTATTCGAATTTGGGGAGCAGGGGGGAGAGAAGTGGTTACTGAGCTGTAAAGTGCTCAGGTCATAAATTTTAATTTATTATTTTTGCCTATTATTAACAGTAAAATGTTATTAAAATATAACAGTGAACCTTTGGTAATGGGTTTAAAGTATAACATAGTAAAAATGAATGTTCACCTTTTACTTCAAAGACGTAATTAGAAATGCTTTTGAAAAACTCAGTTGTGATGTCTGTCATCCCATTTTGGCTGTGATGTATTTGCAGAATGTATTTTCACTGAGTCACTTGCTTGTTTCTTTCCACCAGTGAGAATGATATCACGGGAGTCTTGGACCATACGTTTTGTGTAGAACACAACGCATACGGGGAAATTATTCAACACGAACTGAAACCCAATGGCAAAAGCATCCCTGTGACAGAGGAGAACAAAAAGGAGTATGTCAGGTACGTCCGTACCTGTTGCAAAGTTTTTTTATGTTCCTCGTAGTGGGGAGGAACTTATTTGAAGTAATTGACAGTGTTGTGTTGTGTTATTGGCTTTTTTCCTCGGTGGTGGTGGTGTGTGTATTCTTGTCAGTAAGGCCCTTTTTTTTTTTTCTTTTTTTTTGGCTGGATAAATTGCAGGTTTATTCTATTTGAATACATCTTTCACAAAACCCATTTGCACTTGCTTGCAGACTTTATGTAAACTGGCGATTTTTACGAGGAATTGAAGCTCAGTTTCTGGCTCTACAGAAGGGATTTAATGAAGTAATCCCACAACATCTGCTGAAGACATTTGATGAGAAGGAGTTAGAGGTCAGTACACCAGTGTTAGGTTATGTCGTCAAGTGTAACAGTGAAAGCCCCAGGCGTTCTTCTGAGGCTGAGTAACATGCGAAGCTGTGTCCCCAGTGCTGGAGGGCTTTGCAGGTGCGATGTTACGAGAAATACCGTCAGTGTGAGGGGTTACCGGGTCACAGAGTCACTGGGACTGTGTGCCTTCCACTGAGAGCTGCGAGCGTGTTTCTCAAGGTGACATTTCATCACAGCTGCAGACGGGGTGGAAGAGGAGCCCCTCTCCTGTACCTGCAAACCCCGCTGAACCTGCTGAGAAGTGTCTGCAGGGACCTCGGGTTGTTTCGGAGAGCATTGCTCCAGCAGAGCTGGTGGTGGACGTTTATCACGGTGCACTTTAATATTAAATTCAGCGCTGCCAGGAAAATAGTCTGTCTCCCTTTCACCTTCCACCGCCCTGCACTGACTGTCGTGTCAGGCAGCTCTGTGGTTTTGCAGAGCTGAGGTAAGCCAGGCTGAACTGGTCCTGTAAATACAGCACAAGGAACGGTGCTGTCACCGATAAATGTGCTACAACATGTCAACATGGGCATCCAAACAATATCCTCTCAAGGCAAATCCCACAGATCCCAAGCTTGTTTTAAAACTGAAATCTAATACACAGTCTGTTAGCTGTGGAGCTGAGGCTTTTGCCGTATAAAATGGCCACAAGGTGAATTATTCATGGTTTCTTCTGTTCACTGTACTCCAGTGTCAGTGATTGCTCGTCTTGTATCCCGAGTGTTCTCATCTGACACCACTGCGCCAGCCGTGCCGTTAGCCCAGGATCGTGGTGCAGATGCAGGATGAGAAAGGGGAAGGTCCAGTGTTCTTAGTCACAAGAAAATGTCTTCATAATCATATCCCTTCTGGGTCTCCGTTTTAGAAATGCAGAAAGCTCTTCCTCAGGAAAGACGTCTGATTGTGTTACATAGATGGTATGACAAGAACGAGATTACTTTTGGGGGTCCAGAGTCGGACCAGCCAAACTATACCCTTAGCTGTGCTCTGGAAAGAAATAAGGAGTTCAGAGGTGAACTATGCATGTGCTTCCACACGTGGGGAGAGTCTGTGCTTCGGTTATTTGGTGACCGGTCAAGACACTTTCATATAAGCTTATGAAATGGTTTTTTTTTTTTTTTTTTTAATTTGAATTGAGGCCATTTAAGAACTGGCTTGTGTACAAAGGTAAGATTTAAAAAAAGAGTTCTGTTTCTGCAGTGCTTAAGATTAGTGGGAGGTTATAATTTGTCTTTGGTATAAAATATGTTGATTTTTCAAAATCAGTTCTTTATCATCTGGCTAGCTCCAAACCCATATTTATATTGATTAATCATTAAATATTTCATTATATTTTAAATTTATAGCTCATCATTTGTGGACTGGGAAAAATTGATGTTAATGACTGGAAGGCAAATACGAGGTTAAAACACTGTACCCCAGACAGCAACATCGTGAAATGGTTCTGGAAAGCTGTGGAGTTTTTTGATGAAGAGAGGAGAGCGCGACTGCTCCAGTTTGTGACTGGCTCATCCCGAGTGCCTCTGCAGGGCTTCAAGGCACTACAAGGTAACGTTCTCCACGAGTCCCTGCGAGCGCCTGTGCGTGGAGGGAGCCATAGGAGACACATCACAGAAACGTGCGCTGGAAATGACGCTGGCCGGCTGCACTGGGACTTTAAGAGCAATTTTTAATGCTCTGATGAATAACAATCACAAATAGTCTTCTGTGTGTGTTTATTACCTTTTTATTTATCTGTACAGAGCTCTCTTGTTTCAGTTATGCGCTTCCAGCTCTAGCAAGAAGCTCTGATCAGCAGAGATCTTAGTGGGTTCTCCTGTGTTTTCTGGAAGCCTGCTTTTTAATTTGTCTTTTACGAGCCCTCATCACCTGTACAGCTCTGGGGCCAGAAAACGCCAACGTGCCGTGTTCTTGCGGTTCTGACAGCAGAGCCGCTTCCTAATGCTACTTTTATTGTAAGAGCAGCACAGTCACAGCCAGCCCCGGCGTCAGAAGCAATCACCTTAATTACCCGCCTGGCTCCTGAGCCTGGGTGGAAGCTCTGGGTCTCTGTCGCAGTAGCTCTGCCCGCAGCCCGTGCTGCTCTGTCGACGCACGTTGCCCCGTTTCACCCTCCCACAAGATGGTAGAAAACTGCCGGGGGGAAACATCGACCGTTTCAGCAGGTAGAAAATTCCAGCAGCACACAAACGCGATGGTAACAGCTGCCGCGTACTAAAGCCAGTTGCTCTCGAAATCCGTTTCTTATTCATTATCCCTTGGTTACAGGATAGAAGCCCTTGTTTTCTTTTTCCTCTGTTCCTG
Source organism: Pterocles orientalis (assembly GCA_011057875.1). Taxonomy (NCBI): domain Eukaryota; kingdom Metazoa; phylum Chordata; class Aves; order Pterocliformes; family Pteroclidae; genus Pterocles; species Pterocles orientalis. Next base: position 1,737,311 of record WKFP01015200.1, on the reverse strand, counting down.
AGTTATAAAATGTTGAGGCACGTTGGAGTTACTACAAGTAATTATCGACCCTGCCACTGATGCACTGTTAACGTAGCGGAGCGAGGGTGGGGAGAATGGTGATGGAAGTAACAGCGGTTAACTTCATCCGTGCTGCAAGTTTTACTGTGAAACAAGTGAGCAAAGGGAACCTGCTTTCCTACTGATCGGAACGTGAAGGTTGTCAGGTTTAGAGCGAGTTGTCCTGGCACAGCCCACCAAGCTCACGTTCTTGTTTAACAGCAGAGAGTCCCCACGAGAAAGACTGACCCTGGGGATTATGTTCTTGGATGTCTGTCTGCTCAGGAACTCCGGTTTTGCTAAGGTTAGGGCATTGGTAACCTCCTTGGGAAATCTTCAACGTTTAAGTCTGAACGACTGCTGTGCTGCAGGCTTTTTTCTTTAGCAGAGAGTTTAAGGGATCTCTGTAAAGTCAGATCATAGAGTCATTAAGGTTGGAAGAGACCTCAAGGATCATCGATCCAACCCCACCCAACCCACTAACCCATGTCCCTCAGCACCACGTCCACACGTTTCTTGAACCCCTCCAGGGATGGTGACTCCACCGCTTCCCTGGGCAGCCTGGTCCAATGCCTGAGCACTCTTTGAGTGAAGAAATTTTAATTTAACAAAATTAATTAACAAAATTAAACAACATTATAGGAAGTTGGTATTGTGACTCTTCTGTAGAATTTGAATGGAATTGGCCGCTACCCCTGTTACAAACTGGGGACAGGTACAGCTGCGTAAGTTTTGTTCTCTAGGAAGGGCAAGAGGATTTAAATTAAGAACTTTTAGAATTACACAGTGCACTGTGTGAAACAGGTATTCTTCCTTATCAATGCTTCCTTCTTGTTTATCCTTCAGTGGTTATTGGGGTGGGTGGAGGGGAGGAGTCGCTCTGGTAGGCACTGTGAGTTCCGTTTAATTTTTTTTTCCCTGCCAGTTAACAATTTTAACTTCTCTCTTTTTGTGGCTTTAGTTAATTTTTTGTTGGTGTTGCAGAGCAACAAAGAAATTTCATATAATGCAATGCAGTAGTAGCAGAGATCTTTTCTGGGTTTTCAGGTGCTGCAGGCCCACGACTATTCACAATACATCAGATTGATGCCAGCACTAATAACTTGCCGAAAGCTCATACCTGGTAAGACTTTTTCAGGTCTTAATTATGATCTATCTCGGTATTTTAAGCAGTCTTTTTTTTTCTTCTTCTGTTTTTTTCCCTTCTCCTTTTCTGACATAATAGATGGTGTCCTTTACAGAGCAGTAAAGGTGTGAAAACTAGAGATGGATGTTATTTATATGAAGCCCTGTTGGCCCTGATAATTATTCTTTTGTCAGTGTTTCAAGTACGTTAAATAAAGTGTAACGGGACTGTGCTCGGGGATGCTTGAAGTTCCAGATCGCTGAAACCTTTCTGCCTTCTGTTCACAGCTTTAACCGAATAGACATTCCTCCTTACGAAAGCTATGAGAAGCTATACGAGAAGCTGCTAACTGCCATTGAAGAAACTTGTGGGTTTGCTGTGGAATGACCCTTCGCAGCCTTACCTGGGACTCTATTTATACTCCTGTCAGCCAGAAAGCCCTTCCCTCAGCCAAGACTCAAGAAATGCTTGAAATACAGGAAACTTTCCCTTTTCTACACTAGGACACTGGGAGGGAAAGGACAACTTTGGAATTTTATTATTTTTTTTTTAATTTCAAGAAAATAGGTTCTGTGGCTCTGCCATGGGATCATTCAGCTGCTATTAAAAACTAATATCTTGAACATACAGAATGCTGACTTTTCCTACATTTCAACAGTTAAGCAGTATTCTATACTTAAAGACTACTACTATTTTTGTAAAAGGTAATCTATTATATTTGCCTACCTGATTTCTATTCTCAGATACCAAGACACAACTTCAGCAGTCGGTACAAGTCACATTTCAGCCTGTTCTAAATGTATGATACTGAACAGCATCTATACCTGCTATTTTTGGAAAAAATATTTTGGATTATTCTAACTTTGCATAAAATTGGCTGAAAGAATCATTAATCTTTTTAATTAAAGCCACTTACATGTTAACTGCATTTTCTTATAGTAAAACATTATATTCTGCAATGTAAATTCAACTTAAATGTTACCACAGGGGACTTTTTTATATTTTTCAAGCATGAATTACAAATACGATGTTTTGGGGTTCTATTTATATCACTTGTCAGATTCCTGAAACAAAATTTTTAGTGCGAGTGACACATACACTGTATTTGGTACAGTACGTGTGTGAACCTTTTTTAATGAACAGTAGGCGTTTTGATTTTTTTAAAACAGCATTTTTTATAACAAGTCTGTCAAGAGTATTTTTTGTTGCTTTTGACTTTAAACACTGCATTTTGCAATTTTTTAAGCATGCTGATGAGGTGATATTTGACAGCGCAAGCCTGTCAGCAGTTCATTTCAGAACCCATCCTGTCCAGTCAACCAAAGTTTGTTCGAATGCAGCCAAATCACATTGTGTGTATTTGTTGATGCTCAAGATTTATCAGGTAAAACACGTTGTAATCTTTGTCTAGCTGCTCATGACATGTGGGTTTAGGTTACAGCTAAGGAAAAATGGTGTATGAACTGAAATACGTGTGATGTGCTTCGAAAAGGAGGTTTTAAAAGCACATAATTTATTGATTGTAGGGATGGAAGTAAGTATATATATGAATTATAACATGGGTTGATCTCTTCAAAGGGGAATAAAATGCACTACCGGTAGAGGGAACGGAACTTTGACGTTAGTTTGGAGATTCTCAGTTATGTAGGATCTGCTCGTGGTGTGTAGATGAATCACTCTGCTCAAGAGATGGTGGCATTCTCCTCTCGGCGCTGAGAATATTTGGAATAAGTAGCTTTTTTTTTTTTTTCCCAATCAGTGTTGTGTGTTTTAACTTAGGTTACAATCAATCATCAAATCTGCACTATTTTTACACTGCCAATGAGAAGAAAGTCAAGGGTATGGGAAGTGCTAAAGGAATGGGATGTAAGCAGCTGTTCCATTTTTGCAGTGTCAGTCCCGCAGTGCGCTGGCTCATCTTCTGTCTGCTCTGGGGAGCTTGAGCTCAGCTTTGTTCTGCCAAACCTGACTGCCCCAGTGAGTAAACTACTACTGGATGTTGTGTATTAGCATAGTGGGCAATGGACTACTTTTGTAGAATTGTGGTGAGAACCTGGTGAGCCAAATCCACATGTTCGTTGATTATTTTTTTTGTACAGCTGTTGCTGGAAGGTTTGTTCTAAGAGACTCGCTTCCCGTTCTGGGCTGGCTGCTGAGATGAGGCTACTTAGGGATGGAAACATAAAGCCAAGAAACTTGCTTTGACAGCCAGGTTTGAAATGTGTCAGACCCTTTTTTCCTTCAGTTCAAGGGACTGTTGCACTCACACCAAAAGGCTGGTGCCTCTCCATCTACAGTCGGGATCCCGGATTCACGGCTTCGCAGAGAAGCTGCTGCTACATCAGTCCGGGTTTCCTGGGAGAGAGCAAAGTAGGTTGTTGCCCAGCGTGTGTCTTAATTCAGTACTGCTGCCTGTGGTCGGGACCACTGCTTTAGACACTCCCAAAACCTCTCCTTACCCCTGCGAGTTTTGAGGTATGATGTGAATTACCATGTACAGACAGGTTCTTCTGACCACTGTTCACAGGACAGATCCTCCAGCGTCGTGTAAGTGATTTGTTTTTTTTTTTTCCCCCTGCTCTTGCTCAGGCTGTGGCTGCAGCCTCCCTGGTCGTGAAACATGGAAAGTGTAAAATCCCGTTTGCTCCAGCCGTGAGGAGAGGTCAGGACTCGGGCAGGTGATTGAAGGGGGAAGGTGTGCTGCTGTTCCCTTTGCACCAGGCAGCTCCCCTCCTCGAGACCGTCTCTGTAGTGTCTCCTGACCACAGCATCTGCACCCGCCTCCCAGGAACCTTCTCCCTCTCAAGCCCGCTTAGATTTATTGGACAGACAGTTACGGCCACCCTTGTGTCACAAAAGCCTTTAGGAGGAGGGAGGAGATGAGCTCTGCAGAATCCAGGCTCTAGATCAGTCCCATCCGTTTCCACAGCAGCCTTAGCAGTACGTCTGTTTGTTACCAAACATTTTGGTATGGCGTAGAGAATTTTTTTTTAAAGGCCACAGATAAATATTGTAAATTTAATATATTCTAGGCAAAACTAGACAAATCTACATTGGACTCTCCATAGCTGACAGATGAGGATGAACGTTTCGAGTGCCTTTCCTCCCTTCACAATGACTGAGAGCTTTAAAGCGCCTCATCGCCTATCAGGTGTTTATCTGAAAACGTTCAAGGGTTGATTCCTTTGCAAAATTTAGTTTCAAGATCATGTCAGCTACTTTCCCCTCAAAAAGGTGCTAAGCCTAATGTTGCATTTTAACCTTGGACTTTCACCCCATGATTAATGTGAATATTTATTTCAGTGTGTCCCTCTTACTGAGTTTTACTTTATCCAGTCTTTAGTTGTTTTAGAGAGATGTCACATCATGGTTTTATGCTGTTGCTTTTCATGATGAATGTTTAATTATGAACAGTGACTTTTGTAGATTTCAAATATACAGTACACAGTTGAGTTTCAGAGGATTTAATTTCTCGGTGTAAAGAGTTTTGTAATGGTGCTTTGTACAGTATGTATTCTAATTTTTTTTTTGCACATAGTTTCAGTTTCCCTAAACTGATTTATTTGTACCAAATTTTTGTGTTGTACTAAAGTCCAGAGCACACAAACCGTTTTAAAATTCTCGTTCTACAACACTACATCTGTATTGAACTTCTGGTGCGTTTAAACTGGCTGCATTGATGGAAGTAAGAGCTTTGCTTCTATACCATAAGTATGCATCATACAGCTTAATGTAGCATGCTCCAACTGCTTCAGATTTTAAACAGCACCATCTAGTTAACAGGTGCCATTGGTTGTACTTTACACTATGTAGTAGGTTTCCGGCTCTACCACATCCTCAGAGCTTTGTCTGTAGTTGTAATTAGTTTATACAAGTGTAATTACTCCTCCACAAACTGACAGTTCTTAGTTTATCATTGCCATTGTATTTATTACAGAGTGTTTTAGCATTGGTATCAGTGTATTTTCACCCAGCTGTTACATGAGCTTTAACAAAAAAAAAAAATCTGTATAAAATGGTTTTTAAGTACTTAATGTATGTACCCATGCAGAAGTTGAGCAATAAATTGTATGCTGTTTGCACTGTCACAGCATCAATGGTTTTAAAAGTTTTAAGTTTTTCTTAATTAAATATTTACTTGAAAAAGTAACAATGTCATTTTTAAGTAACTCAACTTTGTTTCTGGAGAAAATATTTAAAACTTGGTGTCTGTTACCTACACCCCTCAGCGTTGTGCTAAATGTTCAGTCAGCCAGGGTCTGACTTGGGGTGTTCCTGTAACGGTGTGTGTCGCAGCTCTGGTGAACGGATGTCTCCTCTCAGCAAACCCAAACCGTCTTCCTTAAGGCAAGAACAAAGGTAAACAGAGCTGGTCAATATGTGTTACATTTGCACAACTGAGCTGGTCAATATTGTCCCTTGGATAAAGACTGTCACTGAGCCTGGCTTAGAGCAAGTCCCTGGATAAGGGTTGTTAAGTCAGGGTGTGGGTTTCTGTTTTGGGGAGGGTTTTGGTGTGTGTTTTGGGTTTTGTTAAGTGAAGTAGATCATGCTCTGACAGCTGCTTTGTTTAATCTGTAGAGGAAGCATCTCCAGCTGCTGGGGGCTTTTTTTTCTGTTTAGTTCTTTTTTCTTTTTTTTTCCCTTTCTTCTCCCTGCATGAGTTTTAACTCACTGAGTGGTGTTAGTTCCATAAGAGGCACCATCTCAGGGCAAGCTTTAACTATTGTATGTACAGTGCAGTTAATTCCCGTATGTTTATGCAATTTTAAGCAAGAACTCTTCTACTAGAGCCTGTTCAAAACTTCACTTTAGTTCATCCTCATTACCAAGATAAACTACTTAAAAATTGCAGTTTTGTCACGCAGAGGAGAATATCCTGGTAACATCTGGTATCGTGGGCTTCACAAATTATCAGCTTGGTTTTCTGTAACTTGTTCTCAGGTTTGGTATTCATCCTTCTGTGTTTGCATCTCATAGGGCCCCTAATGCCTGGCTTCTGAAACTTGACTTTTCTACTAAACAGTGTACAGTTTATAGCAGATGGTGGTTCTACATCAGGTGTGGTGCCCAGAAGCAGACCTTACAACCTCAAGTAAGGTAAATGCTGAATTTTGCAATTTTTAATCACTCTTTACTCTAGCTTCACACTGACAGAACTAGAACTAATCTGCTTTTCCCTAAAAAAAAAAAAGTACTAAACACAAGTACCCTTGCAAATCTTTTGTCCAAATAATCTGCTTCTGAGAGCAAACCTGGTACAAAGTTGTTATTGCCTGTCCGTTTGTCTGTAGCATTACTGTGAGTCCCTTTTGAAACAGATCAGCGGAACACACCTGTTTCTCCATGTGTGGGCTTACCTGGTTTTGAAAACCCTGCGTGAAACCCACCAACTGAAATACCTGCAGAGCATACACCCGTTAGCACACCTCTGCTGAAAGTACGGAGGAATGCTCTCCACAGGTCCTTCCTAGGTTTAAGTTCTTGGAGGAGTTTGTATTTTACTGCTTCAGAAGAATTGTCATTGTTTTCTATTTAAAACTACTTTTTCCAGTATGTTTGTAGCACAGGAAGTAGAACCGTAGATGCTTTGCCCTTAACAAGCCAGCAACACCGAAACTGCAACACCGTACTGCGTGGGGTGAGCAGCCCTCTGTTTGGTGTAATGAAATTCCTGATTTTTATGCCAGGTTTACTGCAGGCATGCTCTAACTTGTCCTTTCACAGGAAACTTGAACCACTGATGTTCTTTTAAAGAACGATCTTCTTGTCCTTTGTGAGCTTTCCAGTCCACTGATTTCTGGCTAATGGTGTAACTGCAGCTTTTCAGCGCCAGCAACAACAGACCCAGCACCGGCGTAGAGGAGACTCAGCATTCAACTGCTCCACTAAGGTAACCTCCCTAAAGCACCCTGACTTCATCCCACTTCCTTTGAGCTCAACATCATCTCAGCCCTGCTAAGAAGGTAGAAAGTAGTTTAAAAACTTTATTGGTGATCATAAAAGTGCTGTAGACATCCCAGCAGCAGCACCTCTGCCATGTCACAATGCTTTTAGAGAAAACAGCCCCACACCACCTTGCTGCTGCAGCTTTCAAAGGTTCTCACCATCTTAGCCAGAGAGAACTGCAGCTGCGTTTACCATAGGTCCTACAAGAGACGGCTTTTGCTGTACTGGAAGGAAGCCATCTGAAGTCTAGATTTCAGTCTGTCTGCTTCTAGTTCTTGAAAAAAGGTGTCGTCATCGTTCTGCATTATTGCTGCTTGCAGTTGCTGTATTTCCTTTTCCATCCTTGATCTCAGTTCTCTCTTGGCTTTCTGTAGCGCCTAAAGAAAGTACAGACGTTAGCCACAGGACGTACAGAGAAAAGACATTTACACAAAATTCAAAATACTTACTTGCGCTTGTGTTTTCTCTCTGGTTTGGATTTCCTGGCGTTCTCGAGATAAAGCCTCTGCTAGCATGGAAAACTGAGCATAACACGTGTTTCAGTTGAACCAATTAAAGAAAGGGAAGAGTTACAGTATAAAATATATGAAGTCTTTGATGCAGATTAAGCTTTACCTGATCTTTGTAATAGTTCTCCATAGACTCCAACTCATTCTGATGCTCTCTCCTTTGCTCAGCTCGCTTCTCTTGAGCATATGCTCTCAGATCCTTCAGTCTTTGCTTCTGAATTTCTAAGCCTTCTTCAAATAAGTGTTTAAATATCTGCCAACAATTAAAAAAGCAAACCTTAAACTTTCCCAGAAACTTTTAAGAATACATTTACATTTAAGAATACATTTACGTTTTTCAGCTGCTTTATCTCCTGATGGAATGGTGACCACAGGAAGACAGGTCATTGCCCATCACCAAGTACACAGTTCGGTATCTAGTAATGGTGGGACAGAGGCGCCTGAGCTGTATTTGTATTATTCATTTGGCAGAAATTCCGATAGATAATTTTTTTCATGTCAGTTATTTGACTAAGAAAGGGGCTAGAACACAAGTGTGTATTACATCTTAAAAATCATTCTGACAACCTGACAATGCAAGCCAGAGTTTTTGAGCACACACGGTGATTTCCAGCTGCCCCTATGTTCTGTTGTCGAACTTCAGGACCTTCATCCAGATTTCCAGCAGCAGGAAATCCACCCTGCACTCAGGCTTTCCATTTGTACAAGAGAACACTTCCCAGCACCAGTGCAGCTTGAGGCAAACAGTTCTCAAATCTCTAACAGTGGCTTATGCCCTGAACCTCTAGTCTTGTATTTTAAAAGGTGCAAGAGCAGGTACACTGTTCTGAAAGGGCAATAACTCAACTCCACTTGCTGTCCTTAGCTCTGATGTCTAGATCATATCTGTCAAAAAGCCCACTTCGTTTAACAAACATCACTGGACAACAAAGCTGTCTTTTTGATCAGTTTCCTTAACTGAAGATTTAGATTGTTTTCTTTGGATAGTAACTCTAGGAACAACTTCTTAATCCTACTGTTTCTGAAAACCCATTTCCCCCATTTCTCATGTTACCAGCCCTGTTTTTCCATACTGATACTTCACTTTCTCTCCTTCTCTTAACCCCATCAAGTTCCTTTCTTGTTTTACAGTCATTTGCCCTAAACTGTATCACTGTTTCCAAAGAAAGAACATTTTCATGTGTGGCCTTGACTGACCAACCATTTAATCCTGGCCCCAATGCTCTGTTCGTGTAACTTTCTCTCCGTCCACTTGTACCATTGTTTGAACTACTGGACAGCACAAAAAAAAGAATTCCACACTTGCAGAGCAAGACATCTTGTACTTACCCTTTCTTCCCGTGTCCTAGCCCGCATCATCTTGGCACGCAGCTGAACCCGGTAATCTTCATAATATTTCCTGGCTCGTGCAATTTGCTGGCGTTTCTCTCTCACTTTATTCTGAGCCCATTTCTGGCGGCAGATACGTTGCTTAAATTCTTGCTAAAGGGAGAACAGTAGCTGTAAGACCACCAACCTTCCAATAGATACCGCTGCAGGCAAAGCTTTGTTAATCATGGTTAAATAAATAGGGTCCTTCACTAAGGACCTTCTCCCTACCCCTATTTTACACTGAATTTATGGTTTCAAGCTTTAGTCACCCCTGACTGAGCAAACTGGTGCCATCAAGAGCACTGTACAACTAAGGAGTCAGCATTGCCGTGGTAGCTGGTGTTTTTACCAGCAACACCAGGAGCCTGAAGCTTCTCCTTCTTGCACATTCTTAGAATTTGTTTGCACTTCTAGAGTAATAATAATATTCTATTCCCATGACCCCAGCAGCCACACAACAGACAGATTATGTGGCATTGGAGACGAAGCTACTAAAGAGGCATAAAATTGTAAAAAGCCACTTTCATGGACCAGGGAATATGCGTTCTAGCTAGTTCAACATGAAATTTTTGTATTATGTAAAAAATATCCTTCAAAGAACATACCAGTCTCTTGTTATGTTCTTGATCTTTTTTAATAATTGCAACAAGAAGCTCGTGCTTCTTCAGGGCTTGTTGAACCTGGAGGTTAAAAAAAAAGCTAATTACTTCCATCATCCTGCAGGACAGGCAGTTGTGTGTAGGAATTATAAACATTGTTCCTCTGCATCTATGCTGCACACACAGAGTCAGGGTGATTTTATTATTATTTTGTCATGCAGAACAAACTGATGACTGCTCAGAAGGTAAGAACAGGAACGCTCACTTCATTTTGGAGTTTCGGTCTAGTTCTGCCAGAAGCTGCAAGAAGTTGTTCAGTCTGTGCAAGCTGCTGCTGCCACATTTTGTTCATAGTCTGGTGGGAAATATGCAGGTGGGGAAATTCTTCCAGTAGCTGAAGTAGGAGGTCATCGTCTCTTACTTTCACTACAAGGTAAAGACAGATGTAAGTAATAAATTCCTGGAGAATACATTTAGCGGTAAATTCTTCCAGCCAGTGTCAGCCAAGGTTATGAAATATTTCAGGTTGAACACTACACAACTACCATGGTGGTGTTATGATGTCAAGCTAAACCCAGCAGGACACAACATCACTCTGTCAGTACAGCAGCAGAGAAATTAATCCCAAGTTTTTGTCGTGTTGTTTTTTCTGCTGCAGAACTGTTTTTATAGCTCAGGCATTATTTCATGGTCTTATACGTAAGCACACACATTTGCCATTTACCAAAACGGAGACTGGGATTTGCATGTTGGCTGTTCCTGGAGCATCACTTGCTCAGCAAAACCAGTGGCAGTGTTAACACCACCCTGGCAGGGTCTGGAAAGGAAGACGATAACAATTCACAGATTTTGCTCTGTTGAGCCTCCTCAAGCTAAAGGCCCAATTTTAAATCTGATACATGCCTGGGGAAAAAAAATACCACCAAGAAAAAAACAGCCACTGAACTCAGACTACAGTGGAGCAAGCACAGGAGTAGCAGTAATGGAAACAAGCCTTGAAAATAATCCAAGGGATTTTAAGGAGGTAGCAAAAATCACAGTTTTGATTGTGCATTGGTGGTTTACATTCACTTAAAGCATTATCTTCCCTAACAAAAATCCAGACATACAGAGGTCATAAGAAGGGGAAAATGCTACAGCTGACTGGTATATGTTGGACTGATGCCTTTATTCTTGGAGTTCAACACATGCTTTCAAAAGATGCCAGTTTTCCACCAAGTATAGTTTTGCAGTTCTTACTTGGAGCTGCTTTCTTTGGCTTCACAGTCCCTCGTTTTGGAATCCACTGGCTGTATTTGGGATTCCGAGGTGTGGTTTTTCTAGAATAAACTTTCACTGGCCGAGGCATTTTTGGAGGTTCTTTAAAGATGTTTTCTTTGTATTCTTGTTCCTTAGGAGCAGATGTAAAACAGATGGAGAACAGGTATGAGAAGGGAAAGACTGATAGATCACATAGTTTGGATATCAGAACTTAAATATCTTTGAAACTTTAGAATGAGAATTTGGACATATTGAACTGGATTCTCCAGAAGGCCAAGATTTACCAAATGCAGGTCAGGGTTCAAATAGAGGTTAAACCTCACTATTGCATAATGTCAGGTCTTCTGCAGCACTTAACACTACTGCTGCAGCCTATGGACGGCTGCTGCACAGGTGGGGAGAAGGGCTGGTGCAGCCAACACTGGTACAATGTTGGTACGACAGAGGCTCTTTGCTGTTCCACTAGCATGGAAGAAAATAGCAAAAACCCCTTTGTCATATTCATAACATTAGAGAACCATCCCTGCACAAACCCAGCTTTTAGAGTAGTTAAAAAAGACCACAACAACCTTAAGCAGATTTAACCTAGCTGTTGGGGATGTGTGCGCAGGAAGAAGTGCCCGTCTGTGCAGAAGTTTAGGCCGGTCTATGGAAGTTATTTACTTGCTCACTCAGCTTTAAGTCTTTAAATCTGAGTGTCTTGAAGTTACCCCTTCATGGGAGAAGCATGGTGGTTAAGTTACCCTCAAGAGCAGGCATTAACTTCTGAAACTACTTGTCCCTTGGATTTACTCTCTCAGGAAAAGCTGTCCTTCTGTTTGCTGCTTTAGGAGCATGCAGTGCTGTGACTGTGACACTGGAAGTCAAAGAGTTCTTTTATCCAAAAGACATATCCAGCGTCTGGACAGATCATGTTGGACAAATTTAAGAAGAAACAGGCCACACAAAAACCAAAACACAACCAATAATCACTGTAGAGCATCACATACCATTTCCTTGATGACTTCTCTGAGCCTGGAAAGTCTAAGCCTCTCCCTTGCTTCATAAATTCTTAGCTCATCTTCATAAGCTTTAGCGACCATCTAGAAAGTAAAAATAAGAGGAGAAAATAATCAGTCCATATGGCCACCTCATTAGCTTGTTCAGCATATGGGTCAAAGTAGCTTCTTCCACTTTAAACTCCCCTTTTTGCAAAATTTGGAGTTGATGTCTTTTCTTGGCAGTCTACAGATACAACAGTTAAAAATTTCTAGAGTGGGCCAGATGCCCCCGTTAAGAGCAGTCAGTTTTAATGCTTTTAGTGTAACTAGGTAAGAATGACCAGTAGGTCTAACCTAGAAATTACCTTTGCTTTTTTTGTTCTTTCATCCCTTTCTTTTTGCAGCTGGCTGCGCATTTTCCTCATTTGGCCTGTTCTGTTACTGTGAAGCTTATCTTCCAGCTCGGAAAAGAGCTGATGCTGAGATGAGGGTGAGGATGGAGAAAGGGATCGTGGCCTGCTTGGGTACTTTAAATGTGGTATGTCTGTAAGGAAAGGGGATTCACTGAGTACCTAACTTGAAACAAAAAAACCCTCCTGCCAAAGATAAGGAAAAAAAGCCCCCAAAACATATAGCATAAGAGTCAAAAAGTTTATCACAAATCATAAAAAGCTAAAGCCTTTGCCTTTAGAATTATCCCTGCCCCAAATCACAAATTTGGGGGTTTATATAATAGCAGAGGTGGCAGGAGATATTCAAGATCGGAAAGGAAAAAGCAGCCGAGGGTAGCTCAAGGTGAGAGACTGTCTATATGCCAGGGTCACAAGCAGCTCCATCTTGCAATCTGATGTTGTGCGTGTGGATTAGGTCCCGCTATAGGACAGGTTTGTAGCCCGCTGTATATACAGGGTGGTTATTTAACCATAGTGCCACCAACACACTGCTCAGGATGTTTGTAGGACACCAGACACACAGCTGTGTTCAGCACAGAGGGATCTGTGCACAGCCTCTCATCTGAGAATCTCGGTCCTATCCCTGGGCATGTATTCTGTCCCTCCCCCCCTTCATGTGTTTTTTACTGCACCTGCGGTTGCCTTGTGTTTTCTGTAAAGTTTTACCATAGCTATTTAAGTGTTAAATGGGAACTTATTTGTAGTTGTTACTGTTGCTCAGGTTTGGTTCTAAGACAAAATATAACTGAACAAACAAAACGTGGTAACTAACTGCGAGTGGTTCAGTGTATCAGCTTTACACAAGAAGGATTTCTTTATAAATTCCTTTCCATCCTAATACTTAAGTGGCGTAAGAATCGTTACCTCGTTCAGCTTTCCTTCGGCGATAATCCATGACACTGTCACTGTGCTGGGACAGGTTGTCTTCATCTGTCAACTCATCCCTGGTGTGCCCACCCAGAGCGCTCTTTAACATCTGTTGGATAGATATGGGGGGGTCAGGTTCCATCGTTCATGCAAAATTTAGAACTGTCTGTAGTCGGGTGTTAGTGGCAGATATCCTCTTCATCAGTATTACATTTATATTCTCTCCACTATCATTACTAAGGCTAGCTTGCTCAGATACAACAAAAAATAGATTTCACTTACTAAATCTAGTTCATTTAACCTGCGAGAGAGTTTTTCTGACACTTCATGAAGCTCTTGCTCAGATAGCTTTTCTGTTTTTCTGTGGGAAAGAGACTCTTCAAGTGAATCTGTGGTAGAACTTTCATATCTGTTAAAAGAGAAAACGGATTTCATTTCTATTCTAAAAACTTGAAACTCCCTTGTACAATTCTAGTTCACTTTTGCATGAGCACATTTTTACAGGATGAAGTAGAAACTGAATGTGTAAATGCCTATAGCTATGTTTAAGAAAATATGCATATATAGCAGGAGAAACAGGAAATCTTTCTGTTAAAATTAATCTTTCACTGTCATGCCGCCAAGGAGGAAAAGATCTCACTTTAGAGGCGGGGGCCCTGGGTGGCCATGTGTATGAAAGTGCTAGCTTGGCTCAGCACTGACAAACGGAACTTGCCTTTTCTTTCTAGGCAGGTATCTAGATTCAGGTCTTGGAGCCTGTGTTACTGGTTCAGCATGTAGTGAGAGTTCTTGAGGTGAAGAGGAAGCAGGTGTAGAAGTCCCAGACACCTGAGGAACCTAGGGAAACGAGTAAGAGTAAATTCAGATGAAGATCTTCACAGTAAAGCTCAGAAATACCATAGATCATGTGAGTAGAGAGATATTGCAACAGCTTTTATAGGAGAACTATCTCAAACCCTAGGATATATACATATATATATATGTATGTATGTTTGGGGGTTTTTTTAAGTAGTTATATGTCCAGGTCCTTGACTGAAGATAGTGTCCTACAGAAAGATGTTCAAATAAATAGACTAGCAAAAATATGGATCAGTTCAAAAATAATCTACAGCTAAACCACTGACTCGGAAGTACAAGGTCAAGGTTAAGTTCTGTGAGGATCCCTACATACGACCTCATCGGCCTGGGATCAATGCCAAGTAATGCCAGTAAGCTGACTCGCACCCAGTACCGACTAAGCTGCAACTCGCCAACTACAAGGAAACACGTGTGTCCTTATGCCATTTAGTGACACTGGGTTAGTACTGCCTGCCACTCATCTGTCTGAACTGGAGCAGTTCAGGGCTGGAATGCATCTACACGCACCATACAGCGGAGACGATGTTTTACACGGACAATGCAGAAGGAAGGGCTGTTGAAACTATTGGAACAAATGAAGTCTGTGAGTACCTCTTGTGGCTGCAGGAGGCAAAAAGAAGTGTTTCCCAGAGAAAGGAACTTCCTACATGAACATGTTTCTACAAGTGCAGAATGGCATCTGCTGATCAGTTTGTGGGTTTTGCATTATTCAGTGTTTGAAATGCAAGGGACAATGCAAGGAAGTAAAATTGAAGAATACAGGCAGGCAGTTGAGTGATCTATAGGAAGGGAGCAAAATCTGAATTTTACTGGAGTCTGAACAACCCCAGAAAACCAAAATTCGTACCAATACTGATACACTTTGGAGAAAGGACAGGACTGTATTCTTGTGTTTTACACATCTTTGACTAAAACCAAGATAACCAGTAACTGGTTGACTGTGATAAATTAGAAGTCTGAAGGTACTGGCACTTCTTGTAAGCAACCACCTCCAGAAAGAATTGACGTGACTTAAACTGCACACAGCCATAGTCTAACACCATTGCATCACCGATGGTATATTGAGGAAAGCGGGCCAAAGGCAGGTTGGAAAAAAAGCCCAGAAGTGCCACAAAATATCAGGAGAATTAAACACTAACTGAATTTCCACAAATACGGTAAAGATGCAATATCTACCTTTGCCACACCATCCTCAGCATCACTTGATGCCACCTTGTCTCCCACTGCAGAAGCAGACGACAGGTAAGTGTCAGCGGGTGGTATGGACTGGACTGTGCCTACTAACGTGGGGAACAAGTGAAAAAAGATGTGAGCCATGGCCTTTGGAACCAAATTATTCAAAGAGAATAGAATGACAAAGCAACTGTGGTTATATAGTTGTGACATTCATTTTGGTAATTTCTCAAGTATTGAATGTTCAGTGTCATGGGAA
>WKFP01015200.1:1545578-1721849 GCA_011057875.1 Pterocles orientalis | reverse complement strand
CTCGTTCAGCTTTCCTTCGGCGATAATCCATGACACTGTCACTGTGCTGGGACAGGTTGTCTTCATCTGTCAACTCATCCCTGGTGTGCCCACCCAGAGCGCTCTTTAACATCTGTTGGATAGATACGGGGGGGTCAGGTTCCATCGTCCATGCAAAATTTAGAACTGTCTGTAGTCGGGTGTTAGTGGCAGATATCCTCTTCATCAGTATTACATTTATATTCTGGTTCTCTCCACTATCATTATTAAGGCTAGCTTGCTCAGATACAACAAAAAATAGATTTCACTTACTAAATCTAGTTCATTTAACCTGCGAGAGAGTTTTTCTGACACTTCGTGAAGCTCTTGCTCAGATAGCTTTTCTGTTTTTCTGTGGGAAAGAGACTCTTCAAGTGAATCTGTGGTAGAACTTTTGTATCTGTTAAAAGAGAAAACGGATTTCATTTCTATTCTAAAAACTTGAAACTCCCTTGTACAATTCTAGTTCACTTTTGCATGAGCACATTTTTACAGGATGAAGCAGAAGCTGAATGTGCAAATGCCTATAGCTATGTTTAAGAAAATATGCATATATAGCAGGAGAAACAGGAAATCTTTCTGTTAAAATTAATCTTTCACTGTCAGGCCGCCAAGGAGGAAAAGATCTCCCTTTAGAGGCGGGGGCCCTGGGTGGCCATGTGTATGAAAGTGCTAGCTTGGCTCAGCACTGACAAACGGAACTTGCCTTTTCTTTCTAGGCAGGTATCTAGATTCAGGTCTTGGAGCCTGTGTTACTGGTTCAGCATGTAGTGAGAGTTCTTGAGGTGAAGAGGAATCAGGTGTGTAAGTCCCAGACACCTGAGGAACCTAGGAAAACGAGTAAGAGTAAATTCAGATGAAGATCTTCACAGTAAAGCTCAGAAATACCATAGATCATGTGAGCAGAGAGATCCTGCAACAGCTTTTATAGGAGAACTATCTCAAACCCTAGGATTTTATATATATACATATATATATATTAGTTTGGGGTTTTTTTAAGTAGTTATATGTCCAGGTCCTTGACTGAAGATAGTGTCCTATAGAAAGATGTTCAAAGAAATAGACTAACAAAAATATGGATCAGTTCAAAAATAATCTACAGCTAAACCACTGACTCGGAAGTACAAGGTCTAGGTTAAGTTCTGTGAGGATCCCTACCTACAACCTCATCGGCCTGGGATCAATGCCGAGTAATGCCAGTAAGCTGACTCGCACCCAGTACCGACTAAGCTGCAACTCGCCAACTACAAGGAAACACGTGTGTCCTTATGCCATTTAGTGACACTGGGTTAGTACTGCCTGCCACTCATCTGTCTGAACTGGAGCAGTTCAGGGCTGGAATGCATCTACACGCGCCATACAGCGGAGATGATGTTTTACACGGACAATGCAGAAGGAAGGGCTGTTGAAACTATTGGAACAAATGAAGTCTGTGAGTACCTCTTGTGGCTGCAGGAGGCAAAAAGAAGTGTTTCCCAGAGAAAGGAACTTCCTACATGAACATGTTTGTACAAGTGCAGAATGGCATCTGCTGATCAGTTTGTGAGTTTTGCATTATTCAGTGTTTGAAATGCAAGGGACAATGCAAGGAAGTAAAATGAAAGAATACAGGCAGGCAGTTGAGTGATCTATAGGAAGGGAGCAAAATCTGAATTTTACTGGACAACCCCAGAAAACCAAAATTCGTACCAATACTGATACACTTTGGAGAAAGGACAGGACTGTATTCTTGTGTTTTACACATCTTTGACTAAAACCAAGATAACCAGTAACTGGTTGACCTTGATAAATTAGAAGTCTAAAGGTACTGGCACTTCTTGTAAGCAACCACCTCCAGAAAGAACTGACGTGACTTAAACTGCACACAGCCATAGTCTAACACCATTGCATCACCGATGGTATATTGAGGAAAGCGGGCCAAAGGCAGGTTGGAAAAAAAGCCCAGACATGCCACAAAATATCAGGAGAATGAAACGTTAACTGAACTTCCACAAAGACAGTAAAGATGCAATATCTACCTTTGCCACACCATCCTCAGCATCACTTGATGCCACCTTGTCTCCCACTGCAGAAGCAGATGACAGGTAAGTGTCAGCGGGTGGTATGGACTGGACTGTGCCTACTAACGTGGGGAACAAATGAAAAAAATGTGAGCCATGGCCTTTGGAACCAAATTATTCAAAGAGAATAGAATGACAAAGCAACTGTGGTTATATAGTTGTGACATTCATTTTGGTAATTTCTCAAGTATTGAATGTTCAGTGTCATGGGAATGCTATGGAAACCAGAAAGGTAAGCAGTGTTTCCCAGGCAACAGAGAAAATAAGCACTGAAAACTAGCTCCTAAGCCTTCTCTACAATAACAGTTAATGGCTTTTTCCCTGTAGTTAAACTGGCTTGTTTGGTCCGTGTTTCTCTGCTCAAAATAGGCTCAGCCATGGGAATTATCTGCTAGGAGAGCTTTCTGTAGTATAGGCACATCTTAACTGGATTAACTAAAACAGGAGTAGAACTTGGGACACAGATTATTTTTTCTCCAGCACAGTAGACAGCTTAAAAGTAACCTCTTTTTGTTTCTCTGTAAAACAGAGCTAGAAATATGCGCTTGTGGCTGAATTTAAAAAAAAGTGCAGCAGTAGTTTCAAAACCATGTTTCTTGTAGTGCCAGTAAAAATAAATTAGTTTTACAAAAAACATTGAATTATCCTATAGGAAGCAAAATTCTCTCTCACCAGGGATTTTCCTTGTTAGACGAAGACTATCAGAAACATCTTCAGATTTTTGTGTAAGTGACTTTTCAAGCTGAAATAAAAAGCAACGTTCTCTACAAATTCACAGGAGAGCACTGATGGGAAGGTCATATATTAGGTTTGTTTGTGTATGGAAATCAATGCTAATTTTATAGATAAAAATACACTATAATTATTTTGTTTACAATATTGTAAGCTGTGCAGTTACACTGATTTTGGAGATGCATATGTATATCTGTATAAAATGAATACACCTCAGAGTAATTTCTTCTCTGGGCCCTCAGTGAGGAATGAATCCCCAATCCAAAATTCTTTGAACTGAAGATAAAATCTGATGCATTCAGAAAGGTTTCTCAGAGACTTACTCCCATTCTGCAAGTATACTAACAAGTTTTAAAAGGAAAGCAGTATTGATTACTAAAAAAATGTACATATATATAAATCAAAGGATAGGTTTTTACTTACAGTAGGGATTTTCACTCCGTGACCGTTAGCCAAAGTTGCTGCCTGGCTGGCTGAGCTGTGAGAATCTCTCCATCCACGATAATGAGGTCTGGCCTCCAGAGGCTGAAATGGTGGTAGCAAAGGAATAGCCTGCTGTATAGGCTCCCCAAGTTTTATAGCACTGGCACTCAAAATCTCTTTTTGAGGTTCGGGAGTATGAACAAACTCCACTGATCCTTAGAAGACAAACATGAAGAACTTGAATTGTTATCTGTGTATATTCTCCATATTAGATGGAAGTATCTAAATATCTCATGTTAGCTACCCTTGTTGGATTGAATAGAGCAGTACTGTAATATTTTTATGCCTTACAATGTTATTTTTCTTCTGTTCACAAGGATAGATACTGCAGCCTCTTCCTGCCTCACTACTTTTCTAAGAGCACCTTCTCTACACTACCTTAGTACCCTACATCCATTAGTCAAAATCAGGTAGATTAGATATCAGAAGCCAGAATACTCACCATCTTCCTTTTCCGCCACAAGGGCCCTTTCATTTCCAGAGAACTGTCCAGGCAATGTTGCAGTGGCCTCTGAGTTTTTAGATTCTTCCACCCCCTTTTTCTTCTCTGCTGGTAATAATCCAGGCAACTGGAATTCTACAAGTGGTGTTTGAAAAAGATGAAATTTAGAACTATAATTTAACTATTTCATTAATAAACTGAAAGAAATAGCTTTTAAAAAACTAAAAAACTAAAACAAAAAAAAAAACACCCCAAAAAACCCTAGAAATGTTACTATAGAGTAATCTTAATTTTTTTCCACCCAAACTCACCTTCCTCTCTCTTGGAAAATGAATAAGCAGTATCTCCAAGTCTAATCAATTCACTGGTAGATTCCGATCCATCTACATCACAAGATGGAACAAAACATTCTGACTGGGACCTACAAGGAACATAAAGCCACAGAATATTTACTCTGAAAGTCTTTGCCCCTTCAGTCCACAAGATGGGGCTGCGGAAGAGTGGCAACTCTACTTCAGGGAGCTGGCAACTACAGCAGAGGGCATAGAGACCAGCTTCTACAAAACAAACCCATGTAGAAGTCAGGAAGATAAACAGAATGCAGTTTAACTAAAATACAATAATTTGAGACAAGTTTTCACCTTTTTTCATTCCATGTGTAAAGTAAACTTAAGGGAAACAAAATGCCATCTGCACTCCTCAAGACCAAAAAAATTCTGGATCTAATTTTAGCCTTCTTGCTGCCTGACTAAAAGAGAAAGTTACCTCGCATTCCCTTTGAGGTATGTAATCTGGATGTTTCCTACTTGCACACTATTAAAAACCTGCTAGTTTCTCTACAGATACACAAAAAGATAGTCAATCAGTATATCAATGCAAATATTCAGAAATGTTCTTACCCTTCAACGGATGAGACTATTGAAGGTTGCCTAAGTTGACCAGCATTGCTTTCTAGCTGCTCTTGAGATGCAATCTGAATGTCATCATTGAATGGCACATTTCCCTCATCTGTTCATAATGAAGAGGCAATTATTTTCAGGAAAATTACTTCTATCTATTAACTAACAGGTATTATTGCCAATATCATCAAAACAGTTGTTTAGTAAAACATTATAATGATGATATCCAAAATGATGACATGTAATGCCCCCTTTGGGGGGACAACTTTTATGGTAAGTTTTGAAAAGCGATACAACTGTCATATACCCTGTTGTTTTAAGTACAAATAACCCCTTTCTTCTTCCTCAAAAGAATTAAATTCTGTACTTATAAATGGAAAATTGGAGCCACTAACACCTGGTGGGTAGCAGCACTGCCAGCCTGAGAGAAGGGAAGAGCAGAAGTACAGGCACTGGAAATTGCTCCTGCCCTCTTTCTGCCACTCCCAGGGAACCAGGACAGGAGGCAGTTGTCTCAGCCACCAAGTGCTCTCCCATTTACTCACAGGTACAACAGCCAGTGACGACAGCTTTTATTAGCTTTAAGATATGAAGACCAGTACTCAGTCTGCAGCAGTAATGATGCCCCTAAAGGACCGAGTAGCTTCTCTTCCCCTCTTTAGTATTTTCCTCAAAATAGCCCCTGCTATGGATCAGCTCCCAAGACCCACTTCACAGGAAAGCTTAAGTCATCCCCGTTTGTCTCCTAGTAAGTAAAAGTGGTATTTGCTCACAGTTCCACTTAAAGTCAACATTTCCCTCCCTGAATCCTAACCATAAATAATCCCACTTACAAGTTGAAAACCAACATCATAACATAGGATGAGTTTTCTGGAGTGGGCTTCTGCCACAAGAACAAAGCAGAAAGGTTATGTTCTCCAGTTCTTGCCTTTAACAAGTTTTGGGGAAAACAATTTGTCCTCTTTTTATCATTACTGTTTATGAAAATAACGAATGTAAATAGTCTGGCCACTTAAATTTCCTCCCCCTATGGTCAGTTTCAGTCTTTCTCCTCCTCTGCACTTTCAAGGTTAAAATAAGGCAAAACCACCAAACAAATCTTTGCTACATTGAAAACACCTTGCGGATCCCAAAACAAGGTTTCACAAATCTTATGTCTTGCAATGGATATCACTCCCTATAGCTACTACTGACAAGAACAGCAAAGAAGCAGTTTTTACCTATTATGGGAGCTGTATTCCAGCCATGGACATTAAGAACTATGGTCAGAGAACCTAACAAACCCCTCAGCAAGCTAACTTGACAGCAAACAGGAAATAGCAAGCTGTTCATAATGTAGTAGTAGCAGAACATAATACCTTAAACTAGGACATCTGTCTACTCACCTCCATTCTGAGAAGATTCACTGGCCTCTTCTGTCAGGTACTCTAACAAACCGTCAAATATTTCAAGGAGGTTTCTGATAGATTCCCTTTCTCCTTTCACAATGTTCTCACCTTAAGAGAAGGTACTGCCACGTATTAATAATTCGTACTTCACAGCAGAAAAATTCTACAAAGCAGTTTCTCTGGAGAAAAGCGTTTGGAAATTCTTGTGACAATGTCAGCTCAGAAGACAACTGGTCACTCATTTATGGCTACATATGTAATCTTGAGGTATCTTAAAAGTTCCCTAAAGTTGCATATTTTCAGTTATAATGAGTGTAAATTTTTTGATGCTATACTTGCTTCCACAAAAAAAAAAAAAAAAATCAGGGATATTTTCAGGGATAGTTGGCGTTTTCTTATAAGATTTTCTTATGCATACTAGCTACAGCATGAACCAAGTCACTGGACTGACAGCCATACTGTACAGGTACCAAATTGGAAAGAGTTACCTCATATCGAGCAAGCAGTTTTCATTCTTTCAGGCTATGTTGTATGAGACTACACATATGAACATCCAACAAAAGCTATTATCTGTGTGCAAAGGACAGACACAACATGGTTCATGTTTTTACTCACCAACTTGTAAAGATTCAACAAATTAGAAATTCAAGACTCATGTTTTAAAACCCAGTCTCCAAGCTTTAGCTGTACACAGGAAAATACTGACCCAGTAACAGACTTCAGGTAACATGTGAGCACAGTGAAGTATGACTGACGGTTAACTTTAACATTTGTTACAGGTCTGTGTCATACATGACAGCTCTTCTCTGCTTGCTGTTTAAATTTACAACCTGATGTCCAAGGCAAGGGTTCCCTCTTTGATTACAGTCACTACAGGAAAAAGACCTTTCATGTAAGTATGAAAGCACGCTTTCTAACATGGTTCTTACAAACTGTTCAAATCAAACTGCACAGATATTCAGCTGGTGTTAACATGAGTACTCACCAGTGATGTGTGACAAGCTGACCTGCAAATAGTCCAATGCCAGGGAATCTATTACTGCTTGTACATTATGTGCATCATCCTCTTGGCTTCTAGGAGTAGCTATGAAATCTGTTTAAAATAAATAATAGATTTTAGGTTATCTAAATGGATAGCTTGTTGCAGATGTTTTGACTAAACTACTTTAACTTTCACTTACAAGTTAGTATTTTTTCAATATTTTTTGTACTTGGTGAAAAGCCCAAATATCATATGGTTGTATGAAATCTTTTATAAATACCGAGTACAAACGCAGAACACCCGCTGGAAGACGTGAGGATTTTATCAGCTGAAGTATTAAATTCAAGAACAGACACTACTATTTTTCCCCCTTTGCTCCCAGCACACAGATCTAGTTCAGATTGTCAAACTGGAATTGCAGTTTGTGTTAAGGTCTCTTCTTCCCTGTCGGAGACTAGCTGGACTGCAATGTGTTCTACTTGGAGATTAGGAGCAACGTTACTTTTAGTTCTGGGCTTATATTTAACAGGACTTCTACCTCCAATAGCTGCCAGTTACCTCAGTGCTATTAAAATCTTCTGCAACTAGGAGTCTAGGCAAACACAACAGTTTGCCATAAAGCAAACAAATACACAACTGTACAGCCCTTGCTTAATTGTGGTCACTGAAGCCAAAGGGAATTGGGTTAAACCAGAGTTGAATCACAGCATAGCTCTTAGCAGACCATAAGCATTCAGTATTAACACTCATTTAAGATAAATAAGCCAATCCACACCCTTCAAAGGTATTATGCCTGTGTATGGCAGTCAAGGCCTAATTTACAATAGGAAAAATTTTGCTGTAGCTATACTAGTGAACCCCCCTCATAGCTGCCCTTCACACCAGTCAAAAAAAACATTGGCCAGTATTACTTACATCTTCTTAAAGAACGACAGTCTTATGTGTTTGTCTTCGGAAGGACACAAACACTTTGAAGAATCCCACACCTGTAGTAAGTTTTGCAAACTTGGATTTGTTCATTACCAAACATAGAGAGACCAAAAAAAAAAAAAAAAAAGCAAAGCAGGTTTAGAAATTATCATTCCCACCTGGTACCTTTTCTCCTAAGATTGACTCATAAAGACGAACAAACACATCAGCACCACATTCTGAGAGACGCTTTATGTGCAGGTTTATGTGGCAGCTCCTTAGAAGATCGTTGGCAATGTCAACCCAATCTGTTAAGAGGTAAAACAGATTAACATCAGAACTGTAAGACACAGAAATAAAGGCAGGGTTAGTTACAGTGAAAGGCAGAACTCTGTTAAGTGTCTTTGACTCCACCATAAGTGGCTCCCAGTCACAATATCCCAATCATCCACTATACTGAAGATGTTGTGTGTTTTCTGCTCCATCCCTGTTTACTTCAGACAGAATCACAGAATTATGTAGGTTGGAAAATATCTTTAAGCTCAGTTTTCTGAAAAACACGAGCTTCTCCTTTACAAACCCAGTTTCTCTAATACTCTTAAGCAACACCACTGCTAATACAAGTGTTCTTCATTCAAGTTACATTCAAGGACTACTTCTGTCAGTTTGCTGTTCAGGGATTACAAGAACGGTGGAGCTGGTCCCACCACGTTTATGCTGCGCTGAGCACGATGAAGTGTGTGTGAACAGCCTGATTGTCCCAACCCTCCTGAATTCAAGGTGCTTTGAAATACACGGATCCTCCACAGTCTTCCCAATTCCAATACCAACTTGAAAGAACAAGTGTCTTTATCTCTGTTGGTCTGTGATCCCCAAAGGTTGGATTTTCTCTCTATGTGTTGTTTTTGCAAACAAAACAGTATTTTAAGCAGTATTGTCAATGACTTGAAATTACGAGAGAAGGGACAAGTCATTTTTGGAAGGAGAGAAGGACACAGTGACTAACCCGACACCAATCTGTACGGGTTTTGCTTTTCAGTACACAGGGAGTGGTACTGCTCCATCGCTCTGCTCTTCACTCAGTTCCAGGGATCATTTTAATAACTTCAGCTGTGTGAAATGTTAACATCAGGAGCTTAAAAAGCCACAAGGCAGCTTTCAGGAGACACGTCTGAATGAAACGGGCGGTGGCAGCGCCGGGAGCAGGGGGCCGGGAACAGACAGCTCTCCCCCGGGCCTCCCCCCACAGCACCCCCTGCACCCCCCAGCCCTGCGGGGTGGCAGGGACGGCCCCGGTCTTGCCCCAGCGGCGGGCAGGGCACGGCGAGCTCACCAACCCGCCCGCGGCCTGGGCCGGCCACTCTCCTCAGCCCCCGCCCGCCCCTACCTCTCTCCTCAGCGCTGCCCATGGCCAACGGACGCTGGGGACAGCCCCGCCCCCCGGGAATTTAAAGAGACCCTCTCGGCTTTCTCCGCGCTGATTGGGCAGGCTGCGCCGGAAGGGGCGGGGCTGTCCCGACTGCCTGCGCCGCAGGAGCGCCCGCTCCCTCTTTCCCTCAAGTCTCTGCTGCTGGCGGGGGGGAGCAGCCGGACGTCATGGAAAGGGGCGGGGCAAGGAGAGAGCCTGGGCCTCAAAGCCACGGCGCAGCGCGGGTCACGTGGCTTTCCCCTCCCCCGCGTGTCTGTCACGTAACGGGCGCCCCTCGTGTCGTTCCGCAGCTACCCCCCACTCCCGGCTTCGCCGCGGGGCCGGGCCGCTCCCCTCTCCTCCGCCCGGCCTTCCCGTGGCTCACGGCTGGGGCCCTGTGGGCTGAGCTCCCCGGGCGGGACAGAGGCCTGGCCCGGAGCGGGTGGCGGCAGAAGATGGCGGCGGGACGAGCCCCAGTGTGTATCACAGCTGCGGGGCTTTCCCGGGCGGTTCCGGCTGTCACCCCGCCGGTGCCGAAGTCCTCACAGTTCAGACCAGGCCGGGCTGTGGCGGGGGCGGCGCAGGGAGAGCTGTAGCGCCTGACCTGGCAGGCCTGGCCCGGGTGTGTGGGGCCGTGGGGCCGTTCCTGGGGTTGTCACACAGATGGTGGGTTCATGTTGAACCGGCAGGTGATGGGGTCTGCCTGGGGCCTGCATGGATGGTAGGGCTGCTAAAACCTTTATTAAAAAATTCAGAAGGTCTGCTGAAGCTTACTGTACTCCTAGCTGCTAGCGTACGGGTTTTTGGAGACAGTGGAAGGTGGAAGTGTATTCCTTAGCGAGCAGTATTCCGTGCTCCTTAGGAATTCTGGAATTGTTGCATCAAGTCACCCAAAACCAGAAATAACGGTGCCCCTTCTCCTTAAACTCTTGGAGCGTGACAGAAGCAGCTGAGATCCCAATTACGACTGTAAGAACAACTGGCAGCAAGTAAATGTCAGCGACAGTGTTCCCTCTAACAGTATGGGGGTAATTTGTAGATCCATAACCCAAACGCACATCCCACTGCAATGAACACAAGAGTGTTTGTGCATATATGCAAATGCATATTAGTACTATCAAAATTAACACCACAACGTGGATTTCAGTTTGACACGTACGCAGCTCTGCAGAGCTGTGTTGATGTGCTTCACATATGTTGGTTTAAAGCAAGAACACAGGAAAACCATTGATGTTTAACTTAAAGGCGTGGAACGCAAAGATTTTTTCAAAGAGGAAATGAAAAGGAGTTACTTGCAGACTAAATGTGTGCAGGCGAGACAAGGTTTTGTGTTTGTTTAGTCTTTTAAAATCTTTAAAACCTTCGCAAGATTAAACAGCACAGTAACAGGAACCACTAAGTTATATTAAAAAAAAATGAATGTTAGGCTAAATGCAATAGGCAACAACAAGAAAAGATCAAGCAGTTTACTATTTTCATAGCCTTTGCCAAAACCTTTTCAGACTCATCAGAAGCAGGAAGCCTATAGGGTCAGTAGGTTAAAAGGAGTGTTTTGAAAGAAAAATATTTTTAACGAGCTGTATTAAATCAGTTACTCCTACTGAAAAAAAATTGAAGAGGATCCCCTATTAGAAATTTACAGGGGATAGTATTAAGGAACCTAATCAAATTGAAGTGCTACTAAAAGAACAAATCAATTAAAAAAAAATCAAGGTGGTATTCCAAATTGCTGAGGGGGGGAAGAGCTGTGGCTATTCATAAACAAAGAGAAGGTTAATAGAGGTGTTACTTTTGAGGAAGAGGTCATGGAAACATGTAGTGCTATTGTTTGAAAACCTTGCTCCGTTCTTAGCAACAATCAAAAAAAAGATAAAGGAAAAAATAATGAGGAAATAATACACAGCAGATCAAAAACATCTTTATGCCGTCATTATGTAAATCTGTATCGGGCCCAGATCATGAATGCTGAGTGCATTTATTGCCAATACAGAGAAAATGGCAAGAATAATCAGAAGTGTGGAATCGCTTTTAAAGAAGAAATTAGATAGACTGCAGCTTTGGTTTGCAAAGGAGGTGACTTAGAAGATCTTAATGTTCACAAAGGATATAAATAAATAGAAAATATTATTCACTATTTCTGATAATTCATTTTGCTTCCTGCCTCTTGTTCTTACCAGGCAATGTGTTGAAAATGAAAGGAAATGTTTTTCAGGTAGTGAACAATTAAACTGTGAAACATGAGAAGTACCTTGTCATGGTATCTTATAAGCTAAGAGCATAAATAGAACAAAAAATGGGAAGAAATGGGCATAAAATACTTTATTTTTGTCTCAGAAAAGCCTTAAAGCACAGATTGCTAGAAGGTGGGAGGATGGAAACGGCGAGTGTTGTTACAGCACCTCTCCTTCCTTATGTTGTTTGCATTTGCATTCGCCACTGCTTAGAACAGGTGGTCTGGCACTATGGCTGCTTGGATTTATGCTTCAAGCTCTACTTTTGTGTGTTTAAAGCCTCAGGTAGCAAGATTACTCTTTGAGCTAGCAAAGCAGGGCAGATAAGCAACACAGTACCCACTGCAGGCCTTTGATGTTTATTACACATCTGCTTTGCAAACAGCCCTGTCCTTCAGTGCACCGGTACACTTCGTGTGACCTCTGAATTGCTCTAGTAGCCCTGTTGTGGAACTTGAAAAGATAAAAATAGTAATTGTTTCTAATGACAGTATTAAATATTTATAAAAGTGTCCAAGCAATGGGCAGCAGTCTAAAGGCACTGCTTAAAGTAGCAATAATGATCTGTCTGCTATGATTGTGTCCAACCTGTCAGCACCGTGAGGTTCTCCACAGCTCCTTCAGTCTCTGGGAAGGCTCCGGTAGGTGTAGGGCTGGAGCTGCCATTCCTCTGTCAGTTACTAGTTAGAACACGGCAGCGCCGCCTGAGGCTGGGTTTAGCTGTTGGAGCACTTGCAGGGGGCATTGCACGAACAGTTCACAGGGCTGTGAGGCTCTGTGAGGCTCTGAGCACAGGGAACTCTGCCGCAGGCTGCTGGACTCGCTCTGCTCTGCCAGCTGCCCCCCGGCCCCAGCGAGGGCCCAACTGAACCAGACTCCCTCACTGCTGCACCCGCACTCCAGCCAGGGGTCCCGCGGGGCTCTCTGGACAAACCGTAACGGGGAAAGGCATCGCGGTGCGCTTATAAAGAGCTGTGTGGGGGGAAATCCCCGTTCCCATCAGGCCCAGGCCCGATCCCGGGCCCGCACAGGGAGAGGCCTCAGCCAGGGGTCGATCCGGCGCCACCAGGCCGCGGGCTGCCGGCTGCCAGCGGCTCTGCGCATGCGCGGCCACTCGCGCTCTTCCCTGCGTGGGCGGGAGGGGAGGGAGGGGGGAGCACGAGCCCGCCGGGCGGGGCGCTGCGGGCAGTGACGGCAGCGGAGGCCACGCCCCAAGGAGGAGGGGAACTTCCGGCCGCCAGCGCAGAAGCCGGTCAGTCGGCCGCGCGGCGGTCACGCCCACACGGGAGGGGGCGGGGATTCCGGCCAGTTCGGGTCGCTTACATAACAGAAGGGGCGGGATCTAGCGCTTGCGTCACCAGCCGGTTCCCAGCAGCCCCCGCGCCCCCTTATATAACCGGCATCCGGGCGGAGGGGCGCTCTACATCCAGTGGCCCCACAAACAGCGCGGGATCGTGTCCTGTCTTCCGCCACCCGCTTTAAGTGACCGGGATCGCCTCGCCCACCGCCACCATCACCATGCCCGGGTATTCCAGCGACAGGGATAGAGGGTGAGTCCGGGGGCCCGGCCGGCGCTAGCCGCCGCCAGCGTCCGGACTCTTTAGACCGACCGTGGGGTTCCGGTGGTTGTTTTTCAGGCGCTTAAAATGGCGGCGAGCGGCGGGGTTGGGCCCTGGAGCCCTTCTCCTTAGCTCTTGCCGTCTGGAGGTTTCCAGAGCTTGGGGGAGGGGAGCTGGCTGTAGGAGCTCTTGGCGCCGTGAGGGCGGCCCCTGTGCGTGGGTGGCTGCACTGCACGGGACGGGGCTGGGTCCATCCGCCTCAGCGCAGCCCCGGCTCGGGTGTGTGATCGCTTACGAGGGGCGCGGGTAGTATTTTTTTTGTGAGGGAAAAGGGATTTGCCCCCCACCCCCCCAGGGACCTACCCCCGGGTACGGATGGTCCGCGCAGAGCTCGATCCCCCCCAGCAGCGGGGGTGGGCTGGGAGTGGCGCGCTGGCTGGAGGTTTGTGGGTCAGTGGGTTGGCCGGGCGCTTCGTGGCTGCCGGAGCCTTGGGGAGCTCTGGGTAGGGCGGTTCCCTTGTCCTCCTTCCCCTCGCCAGGGACGGCAGCGCTGGCTCTCGCTGGCAGAAGCCGGCCGGCTCCCGCTTTGTGTTGTGTAAGCGGATGTTAATGGCCGGCCCCGCCATGCGGTGACTGAGGGGAAATCAAAATGCCGGCTGCTGCTGCTGCCTTTGTTCCTCCTCCCCCCGCCCAGCTCAGGCTCTAAAATGGCAGCGGCTGGAAAATGTGGCGTAGACAGAAATGAGAGACAAAGGAAACAGCGCTGGCAGGAAGCAGCGGCCGCTCAGCCGGGTTCCCCTCTGGGAGCGCTGTGTTGTGCCGGGAAGGATCGTTCCCAGCGCTGCCCGGGCAGAATCGGGGAGCAGTCGGGGCGCGGGGGGAGCCCCGTGCTCGGATCCATCTTAGGGATCCTCGGCGCATGGCTTAGCGCTGCTGTGAGCCGCGCCTCGGGGCTGCCAGGACAGGCTTTTGTGCGCCTTTTGTGAGCGGAGGGACCTAACCTAAAATGCTGGTGTAAACCGCATGGCTTTGTCAAGCATAATTATGGAGAGAAGTCTGTCTTTTGGGGTACAAGAAAATGGCTTATAGGGAGGTTATCCCAAGGTTTTGTAACTGCCCCTGCCCACTTTCGGCAGGCTGGCACGCAATGGGGAGTGTCACTTGGGCAGGAAACCATTTTGATCATGGGGTAGTACAAAGGTTTTAATGTCCTTACTTTGCCTTTGTTCTACCTTGTTAATAGGCCTTTCGGTTTCATTTTATGGAAACTGTGAAGATAGTGTGACTTTAGCTTCCAAATACAAGCTGTAGCTAGGCAGATTGTGGCATCTGCCACTTAAGTAGGTTTTCTGAAGGTTCAGGATCCTGTAGGTGGGGTTTATAAATCTGAATTGTAAAGTTACAGGATGCACCACAAAGGTAGTGGTTAACTTGTATAAGAAGAGGACCAAAATGTTTATCTCGGATTCTGTGTTATGATCTTCTCTAGGTTTGGAGTCCCCCGTTTTGGAGGAAGCAGAGGTGGACCTCTCTCTGGGAAGAAATTTGGAAACCCTGGGGAAAAACTTACGAAAAAGAAATGGAATTTAGATGAGCTGCCAAAATTTGAGAAGAACTTCTATCAAGAACATCCTGATGTAGCTAGACGTACTCAGGTATGTACCCAATCCAACCCATGCAAAAGTAAACAATAAGTGCAAACATGCTGAGGGTCATGGGGCCCAACAGGCACAGATGGGGTAACTTAAAAGAAAAGTTTGGTATCAAAGCTTATTTCCAATAGTGGAATTTTTGCCTTGCAGCAAGAAGTTGAACAGTACAGAGCAAGCAAAGAAGTCACAGTTAGGGGCCACAACTGTCCAAAGCCGATTATAAATTTCTATGAAGCTAACTTTCCTGGTAAGTGAGAACTAGTGTACTGGTTGTTCTTCCAGGCTTGATTAAGATAAAGTCCAAGTTAATAAGTTTCAATTTTCTCTTCAAGCAAATGTTATGGAAGTAATTCAGAGGCAGAACTTCACTGAACCAACTGCTATTCAAGCACAAGGTTGGCCTGTTGCATTGAGTGGATTGGATATGGTTGGAGTGGCACAGACTGGATCAGGGAAAACACTGTCTGTAAGTTCTGATTGTAGCCTGGAATACTGCTGGATTCCAGTGGTGAAAGTACAGCCTGGCATAGTGCAGGCTGAACACTTCTGGGAAGAGATTGTAATGAGACTTCTCTTTCTTCCAAACAGTACTTGTTGCCTGCTATTGTGCATATAAATCATCAGCCATTCCTGGAGCGAGGAGATGGACCTATTGTGAGTATTCCTAAAAGAAAGCGAATCTTAATTTCTAGAGAATGTGATTTTTTTCAATTTTTTTTTACAGTACAATTGTCTGTGCTTGTAGGAGTGCACAGCTGTATTGTGTTTCCCTGTGTGACTAAAGTGATTCCATGGTTGGATGGTTTCCCAAGAACATTCCATAAGTTCTGATTGGATTGTCATTAAAATTGTACAGAACAGGGCTAGATGTCCCACTTTGGAAATTGCTGTCCCCTGGAAGCTAGTGACTTCCACATACCTTGCCACACAGAGGTCAGTGTTGGTGGTCATGGAGAGGCTAGGTAATTTGATTTGGGCTATTTAAGTCCACTTTAGTCATTCTGGCACTGAAGTAATAGAAGATGACCTTTCCATGTAAAACTAGTGTCAGACTAGAAGTTTCAAATAGGTTTGAAACTTTTTTTGAACTAAAAGCTGGGCATCTTATTTCTAGTGTCTTGTGCTGGCACCAACTCGTGAACTGGCTCAACAAGTACAGCAGGTAGCTGCTGAATATAGCAGAGCGTGCCGTTTGAAGTCTACATGTATTTATGGAGGGGCTCCAAAGGGACCACAAATTCGTGACTTAGAAAGAGGTATGGATAAGCCTTGATGCATCTCTAAATGAGGCAATGTGAAAACTACTTCAGCTGACTTCACTGCCTGGTTTTCAGGTGTGGAAATCTGCATTGCAACACCTGGAAGACTTATAGACTTCTTAGAAGCTGGAAAGACCAATCTCAGGAGGTGTACCTACCTTGTCCTTGATGAAGCTGACAGGATGCTTGACATGGGATTTGAACCTCAGATCAGAAAAATTGTGGATCAGATAAGAGTGAGTATAAATGGTTCATGTGTCTGTTGCTATTGCAGAAACAAATGCTGCTATGCTTATTAAAGTAAGGGCAGCACAATTAACTCTTTCATGCTGGTCTGGGTAGGTTTTCTTCTTTGGTTGGGCATTTGACTATATATTGATCTTGTGCTGATGTAGTCTCCTTCTCCAGCCTGACAGGCAAACTCTGATGTGGAGTGCTACATGGCCAAAGGAAGTGAGGCAGCTGGCTGAAGACTTTTTGAAGGAATATGTACACATCAACATCGGTGCATTAGAATTAAGTGCAAACCACAACATTCTTCAGATTGTGGATGTGTGTCACGATGTAGAGAAAGATGACAAGTAAGTAGTCAATGAGGGCAAAGCATTCAATATGCTTTTTTTGATGGTTAGTTTTGGTTTGTGAACTGTAAAAAGAAATTACCTTGATGAATTTTTGACACCAGTCTGAGACCACTAAAAAAGAAAAAATAAACCAGGCTGCTAACTAAACTTGCATGGTACAAATAAATCCCAGTTCTAACCATCATCTCTTCATTATAGGCTTATTCGTTTGATGGAAGAAATAATGAGTGAGAAGGAAAATAAAACAATTGTTTTTGTGGAAACCAAAAGACGGTGTGATGATCTTACCAGGAAAATGAGGAGAGATGGGTGAGTCTAGTCTAATGGCTTGAACTCGTGATTCTTCATGAGCAGCCACTTAACAATGGTGTCAAAACTGTCAAATGCAGTGATACCAGGTGTCAGGTTAAAATGCTAAAACTAACTGTAGAAGCTTTTTGCTAGTAGCCTGACCTTTGACTAATGGAACCTACTCATGCAATGTTCTGAGGTCAATCAAGTTCTGTGTTTTCAGGTGGCCAGCAATGGGTATCCATGGTGATAAAAGTCAGCAGGAAAGGGACTGGGTTCTAAATGGTGAGTACTTCAGCAATTTCTACAAGTGTCTGACCTGTGAGTAATGAAGAAACTGACCAGTTGCTTGTGTTACAGAATTCAAACATGGAAAAGCACCAATCCTGATTGCTACAGATGTTGCATCCAGAGGTCTAGGTTAGTACAACTCGTAATGCCAGTTGCCCAAAGCTATTTAAAGAAAGTCTATTGCTTTCTTTAACCTCTGCATTTTTCTAAGTTTTCTTCACATAAAGGTGCAGTCTTTGTGGCAAGGCCTAGGCATGACAATCGGAGGACTCGAGGGGGATGGAGGACTAGTGGAAGTGATCGGCTGGCTGCTTCCAGTCAAATAGAGAGGTGAAAGCTTGAGAGCATTGTGTGCCAGTAATCTTCAAAAGGCAAAGATCATCCTTTAAACTACTACCCCATAAACTGTTCTCTCATGAAATAAGCAGTTTCATTCACAGTTCACTTTGCCCTGGTATTTCTCTTCTCTCCATGCTTTGCATGATTTGCCATGGTGCAGTACTGTTAGTTTTGTGCATACTGTCTGCTGTGATCTGTGGGTCTTTGAATTTCAGTGAGTTTGCTGAAATGTCGAAGAAAATAGTAACAAACTTCAATGAAATTTTTTTTCAACCATGAAATGGAGAGAGCAGCTTTAAAATGTACTAAGCCTTGTACAAATTGGTGAGTACTGGCACATGAAATCTGAGAAAAAGTCCACCTCTCACTTTAGCAAGTGGGGCAGGAAAGCAATGGCTTTTCAAATGCCTTTGAGAGTCGAAGTTCCTCCACGTATACATAGTCGTCATGTCGAGACCTGCCAGAGAGAGACACATTCTCAAGTGAACCCTGGCTTCTTGGAAGCGCTTGCCTAGACAAGACACAGTGCATAAAAACAACTTGGTGACTTTGGGGGGACAGGTATGTTTTTCTTGCAGCTGCGGTTCAAAGGTCTTGGCAAGACGAGCAGTGTGGCCCCTTTTTTTTGAGCTTCTAATGAGTGTGTATGTGAAGGACCTTGTATGTTTTTACTCTAAGGTCCTCAAATGAGCACATGAAGAGGCTGCTGTGAGCTTTAGTGGCCCTACTGCAAGAAGCATTCAGATGTCACTTGATGATTTGTAAAGGGGACTCTTGAGTTGGGAATGACAAGCAAATGCATACTCCTTTATGGTAAGGTTTTGGATCACAGGGTGGGTGATGAGACGGGAACAGACGGAGTGTGCATAACTTTCTCTTCCACAATACTCTTGCAGAAATGGATAATTCTAACACTGTTCTTTGCAGCCGTTATTTCCTTTAAAATACCCTTGTCTAATATTTATCTTCGATTTGGCTGTTGTGGTGTGCAAAACTTCGTACCTTGCTTTTTGCCACACTGCAACACTTTACAGATGTGGAAGATGTGAAATTTGTCATCAATTATGACTACCCTAACTCCTCAGAGGACTATATCCACCGAATTGGACGAACTGCCCGCAGTACCAAAACAGGCACAGCATACACATTCTTTACTCCTAACAATATTAAGCAAGTTAATGACCTCATCTCTGTGCTTCGTGAGGCTAATCAAGCCATCAACCCCAAATTGCTTCAGTTGATTGAAGACAGAGGTTCAGGTAGGTGCTGTTCTTGACCACAGTGCATAGCTTTCCTCTCTGAACAAAATGAAAATGCACATTCCACCTTCAGCCTCTCCAAAATGGATGTGGAAGGTGGTTTAGCTACCAGTTGTGCTGACCTGGAAAGGTATTTAACACCAGGTACAAAAAAACAGCATTCCCTTTCCCTGAGTGCTCCACACTCATGCTGTGGTGCACCTAGAGCTAGTGCTGGCCAAAGATGCACATCTTGGTATTTGCTCTGAAATGAAACGCTTCAGGGCTCAGTTTTGTGGCTTTCTCTGATGTGGCTAGGAAGGGTGGATATGACTCTCTTGGCAAGATGAAAGTGACTTCTTGCCTTGATGCCACCACTTGCGTTACAGGGGAGAGTGTGAGACTCCTCATGGCTTAGACAGCTTTATCAAAATAGTCCAACTAGAGTCCAGTTAGCAACTGGAAAGCTTTTATAATAGGTGTGCATTTGGTGATCTGTAAAATGGAGCCTTTAGGATGCATGTATAACTGTCTTGTCTTTTTTAATAGGTCGTTCCCGAGGTGATCGACGTGACAGATACTCTGCGGGCAAAAGGGGTGGATTTAGTAGTTTTAGTAGAGAGAGGGAGAACTTTGAGAGAACCTATGGTGCACTAGGAAAGAGAGACTTTGGAGCAAAAACCCAGAATGGGGCCTATAGTGCCCAAAGTTTCAGTAATGGAACACCTTTTGGAAATGGTTTTGCAGCTGCAGGCATGCAAGCTGGCTTCAGGGCTGGTAACCCTGCAGGAGCTTACCAGAATGGCTATGAACAGCAGTACGGGAGTAACATTGCAAACATGCACAATGGCATGAACCAACAGCAGTATGCGTATCCTGCCACTGGTGCTGCTCCTATGA
The DNA here is from genome assembly GCA_011057875.1 of Pterocles orientalis. Taxonomy (NCBI): domain Eukaryota; kingdom Metazoa; phylum Chordata; class Aves; order Pterocliformes; family Pteroclidae; genus Pterocles; species Pterocles orientalis. Next base: position 1,702,184 of record WKFP01015200.1, on the reverse strand, counting down.
TAGGTTACCCAATGCCGACAAGTTATTCTCAATAACTTAGTGTATTTAAATGTCTCAGTTTTTCATAATTGCTCTTTATATTGTGTGTTATCAAAACAGGATAGTTATTTAAGAAATGGGAAATGCAGAAATGACTGCAGTGCAGCAGTAATTATGGTGCACTTTTTCGCTATTTAAGTTGAATATTTCTCTACATTCCTGAAACAATTTTTAGTTTTTTGTACTAGAAAATGCAGACAGTGTTTTCAAAGTAAATGTACAGTGATTTGAAATACAGTACCAGAAGGCAGTGCATGGCCTTCCAATAAAGATATTTGAAGACCGAATTTTCTTTCAGATGGCAATTTTCTCAACATGTGCACAACTTTACATTTAATGGAATGTCAAATGTTTTTATATGAAATTCTAGAAAGGTTTCTCAACTGTGTCTGTTAAACATTTAGGCTTATACAAAAACCAGCCTTGCCTTGATTGAGCTAGATTGCTTAGCATGGCAGGCTCTGCTTTGATGGGGAAGAAAAGTAAAGCTGGCTTCTAAGTAACTTGGAAACAGGACTCTTCCTTGTCTCACGAGTGTAGGGCCAGGGTTTGGAGAAAGATCTACTGGAGTAATGGTATAGCAAAAAGTCTTGCTAACCAGAACTCTGCAGTGGGGTTGCTGATGAGCTGCTACGAGCGTGGGAAGCTTTTGCAGCACCATAACTGTCGCCTTCACAGAGCATATGTGCAGACTAGGCTTGGGTGTAATGTATCTGCAGCTGTCAGGCCTTGTGAGTTAGCATGCAGGCTTACTCTGAGCTTCAGAGAACTGGGAAGATCTTAGTATTAAAACTTCAAATTATACTTAAACTGGTATTGAGCAGTGATTTCTTTATGGAAGGTGGGGGGAGGGAAGTGGGCTGTTGATCCATGAACATACTTCAGGGCTTGTTTTTGTGTGGGTTTTTTTGAGTCTTGTAGTGTGTACAAATATCTCAGTAATTTGAAAGCACTGCCCATGCTGAGTGATGAAGCAGCATTTCCTTGATTAAGAGCATAGCTCAAATAATAATTGATCCTGGGTTTAAAATACTTAAATGTTTCCAAGTATGGTACATTAAAGTTCCAGTTAATACAGACTTTAAGTTCCTTCCTCTCACTTGTTTATCAGTAACAAGGACTAGTTTTAAGTTCAACAGTGCTTAGCTACACCTTGATGTATTCAAGGTTGAATCTGTCTCTAATAATCCAAATTTGTTAAAGGGAGAGGGGTGTTTACATTCTTAGCTTTTGCACATACACTGAAACAGAGCTCTACTCCAGCTTTGGCAGTAGTGTCAGAGCTACTCTGGTAGAACAGAGCTCACTGCAGATCTGCATTAGGGTTTACTGCATTTTATTTCTATCCCTGCTTCTGCAGCTGGGCTGGCCTTGCAGGGGGGTGGAGGAGGTGCTCACTGATCTGTTGTCTTTCCAGTTCTCAGTCTCTCCCTGACTGGGTTGTGCAGTGAAGGGCCAAGGCTCAGATTATTCCACTCGGTGGGACTTGAAATATCTAAATTCTTGGTGAGGGCCAGCTCGCAGAATGGTTCCTCCTCTCTCAAGCTCCACCTTCTGGCGCCAGTACAGGACCGTGATGAAGCACGTATGGAAATTTCCACTGCGCTGCCGCGCGGCTCCGGGCCAGCTGCCAGCTGCGGCGGGGTGAGGGCGCAGAGGGGCCGCCGCGGGTCTGTGGGAGGTGCTGCAGGGTGGTGGCTGGAGCTCCGCTTTCTGCCTGGAAAGCCTTTATGTGCTCCAGACCCTACAATGCAACGTATCCAGCTCTGATGAGACCTGTACGGGCTTTTCCCCGGGAAATCTCCCCGTGCAGCTGTGCGGCCTTCCACCCCTTCTGGGCCAGGCTCGTGCGAGGGAGCTCGGGAGGGGGGGAGGCCTGGCGCTACCCCATGACACAGGCAGCCTCAGCCGCGGGAAAGCCGGGGTCCCGGCTGCCGTGGCGGTGGGAGGGCTGACGGGCGGGCGGTACCGGCGGCAGAGCAGCCCGCGCCAGGCCGCAGCCGAGTGAGGAGGAGGAAACGGGGAGAGAGGCCCCCGGCGGGCCCCTCCGCGCGCACACTGCCAGCGCGCATGCGCGGCGCCGTGTCCGCGCTCGGCCCTCACACGCCGCGCGCCAGCTACACTTCTTGCGGGGGGGGGGTGGCGCATGCGCAGTGCCCGCACAGTTCCCCCCACCACCCGCCGTGAGGGAGGCGGGAGGGCAGGAAGGCAGGAAGATGGCGCTGGGCTGCCGCCACGGGGGCCGCTGGTGCCGCTCCTCTCCCTTGAGGCGGCCCGTGCTGAGGCAGCGGCCGCCCGCCGCGCGGCTCGCGGAGGGGGTGGAGGCCGGGTTCCCGGCGCGGCCCTACGCGGCGGCCGGCGGCGATGAGGCGGGAAACGGGGAGGAGCTGCTGGAGGTGTGCTGGCGGCGGCACTTCCTGCGGGGCGGCGCGGAGCCGCGGCCGGTGCCGCCCTGGCGCGAGTACCTCAGCGGCTGCCACCCGGGCTTCGGGCCGCTGGGCGTGGCGCTGCGGGACAACCTGGCGGCGCAGTGGCGGGCCTGGGCGCTGGTGTTTCGGGAGCAGGTGTTGGCGGTGGATGCCCCGCTCCACAGCCCGCCCGCCGCCGGCGCTCCGCGGGCTGGGCTCCGGCTGCTGCACTCGGAGACGCTGCGCGAAGCCCTCCGGGGCTGCAGGCAGGAGCCGGGCGGTCCGCCTCTGGAAGAAGTGCTGGGGAGCGCGGGGATGCTCCGGGAGAGCCTGCTGCCCGGTAGGTCCCTCGTCTGTCCCCGCAGCGGGGAGGCGGCTCTGCACAGCCTGGGTGCCTGGTCGCGTTCTTCTTGCCGGGAACGAAGCAGCTGCGTTTGAGGGGTTTTCCAGGTGTGTCAGGGCGCTGGGAAAGCTCCCTCGGCATGCTGTTCGTGTCCTTTTCAAGGACCTGGGCAGCCTGAACGCCGAAGGGCTCATCGGATGCTTTCCCGTGTAGTTAGGGGAGAGGCACGTTCAAATCACAGTTGCCAGAGTAGCCGGAGGAATTGGGCTACAGACTGCTGAGCTAATTCCTGCAAAACATTAATGCTAGTGGGACTGTACATACAAACGTTATGTGTATTACATGTGCTACATTCAGTCTCAGCAGAATTTAAAAAGTAAACTTTTTCCTGTGGCTACTAAAACTGACACTTTGTCTCTTGACAGGTGCTTTGGCGCAGTATGTTAGCTGCTTAGAATTGCTGAACAGAAGACTGCCTTGTGGCCTCGCTCAAATTGGAGTATGTTTTCACTCTATTCCGGAAAGTGAACAACACAACAAAAACCTTAGGAGGTAGAGTAATAGAGGGATTAATCCCTTTTTTGTACATAAGCCAACTGTTTGTAGTTGTTTCACTTTTGGATTATTTTTGAATTCTGTCTCTTGCTTTTTCCCTGTTATTTTTGAAGGAGTTAACTTGCTGACCTTGCTATTGTTTAAAGAATAGGCGAAAGGACCACGTCTTTGCTTGCATGGTTTAGCTCTCCCAGAACTGCAGGACAGTGGCTTGATTACTGGTTACGCCAGAGACTTCAGTGGTGGAGGAAGGTAATATCAGTGTACCTGTGGGAAGTCTTGGCCTGCTCCTTTATATCCCAAAGAGAGGGGGAATAGGCACCCTGATGGGTTTTATGGTGTTACATTGCTTGCTGTTCTTGTTGCTGAAATACATGTATTTCTTGTGAGAAACCCAAAAATCTGTTTACATTTATGACAAGTAGCTAAGTAGTTTACAACCTGACTTGCAGAAGGGCAAATGTTTTGTGTCTGTAAGTGATTTGAGATCAAAATGCTGTAAAACAACAAAGAGATTCAGGCTGTAATTTATAAAAATATTTTGCTGAAAATCACAGACTTTGGCTTGCATCACAGACGTGTTCTCTGTAGTTAATACAGCACGTGCAGTAGTGATCACCTCTTACATCTTCTATTTTCAGTTTGCAGTAGGCCCATCTAACTTCAGCAGCAGTGACTTTCAGGATGAAGAAGGGAGAAGAGGATTTAATTTACATTACAGCTTTCCCTGGGGGACAGAAACAATAGAAACATTGAAGAACCTTGGTGATACTGAACTGTTACAGATGTATCCAGGGGATAGTTCAAAGTTACTTGTAAGCTTTACTATATTAAAAACTTTTTCTGATAAAGATGATAACGTGTGAGAGAAATGGTTTCTTTGCTGGTCCAGGTGCTTAGCATGTGATGGTCTTTTTATTCTTTTGTTGTAAAAGCAGTATAATTGTCACTCTGCAGTCAGACCTTCATTTTCAAAAGGAGATAAAATAGTGGTTTAGATTTTTTTTGCAAGGAGCTGATTCTTTGGAGTTAGAAATGAGCTGTATTGACAAGACAGCTGTTGTTAGTTGCGTAGCCTTTCCTGTGTCTGTGAGTAGATGTCAAGACAAACCCAGTCTGTGTTTTGCAGTGTTAAGTTCTCATCAAAAAGAATCTGTAAAAGTTTTTTGTAGCTTGTCCAATTCCATATATGTAGAAGTATATGTAGATCAATGGATAATGAAACACTGCAAATGGCTTTATTGAAGTTACCACATTCAGAAGGGGGAATGGACCAGAGGGAAATCTTTCTACTGAATATACTGGAGTGGGGCAAACTTCTAGCGAATGGCAATGTTTGAAACATATAGGCTGAACATATACAAGAGTAACTTGGTATTTTACCAGTAAATTGCAACCTTCTCCTGCTGACAGTTCCGTTTGTCTTTCCTGGTTTTGCAGCTTGTTTCTATACAGAAGGCAGAAGACAGTAACGTAACCTACAAAACTGGGTTACGTAGTGATTTCTCAAAATGTGGGGATGAATGCTTATGGTCACTTTAGTGATTAGATTATTAAAGTAATTGCAGATCTTCAAAAGAAGATGCAGAGTTTCAAGGGTATTGGCCATAGGTTTGAATTTATGACCAGGGAGGCAGGACTGGGTAATAGTTCATCCTGCTCTGATCTTCTGCTTTCCCCAGTGTTACAGTCTTATTTAGTTATTGTTATACTTTTAAGATTGCTGGTAATTTTAAAAAAATTGCTTTTATGTACATCTGACTGTATTTTAAATGTAATAAGGGTGCTTGAGCTCAATGCCTCATTATACATTCAAAGTAAACAAGAGGCCCTTTGGGACAGTAGTTGAGGTATCCCTTTGTGGTTTTCTTTCTTCTTCAGGGCCGAGATGGAAGGAAGAATGTTATTCCTCATGTTCTGTCTGTGAGTGGAAATCTGGACCGAGGAGCATTAGCGTATCTCTTTGATTCTCTACAGCTATCTGAGAATCCATTTACAAAAAAGAAAAATTCACAGAGAAAGGTAACTGTCTGTAGCAAGTGTAAGGAAGAGTGGATGGTGGAAGGCAGGGGCAGGTCTAAGTACAAAACCTACAGACAATGGTAAATTCAAGGATGGAAATATCTCCTTTTTTCACATCTCCGTCCTCTGTTTTATGTCCCCAGTGGGTGCAGAGTGAATGCTTCTCACTGGGAGCAATAGGCTGGCCCCATGGGACTGCCTCTGCGGTCCTTTTCACCCACATAAGCAATTTTCCCCTCATTCTGAGGGACCTTTCCTGTTCTACCTTCTTACTCTCTGATCAGAGTAGGTAGGCTCTTGCCATGCAAGTGAGGAAGGAGTTAAGAGGAACTGGAATGTAGCTGCTGTGCATGGGAAAGAGGAGCTTGTCTCCTCAGCAACCTTCAAATGCTGCCAGAATAGAGTAGAAAAAGTGGGTCACAGGTGGTAGTGGGGCATTTCCCCACAGACCGTCATTATTCCCACTTTTACCCTGGTTTACTGGAGTTAGAGTGCTGGCTTTCAGACAGCGCTTGTTAATCAAACAGCCGTTGGTCTGTAAGAATGGGCGGTAGGTAGATGGGATGGTAACTGATGGGTGGTCTCTGCTCACTCCAGCTCCATTAAAGATGATGGAGCTCTGCTACCAAAATTTCATCTCTTTTCTGAGGCTCAGCAAAAACAGCGTAATTTCTGCCATGCTAACTTAGCTGGGATTTTGTGCTATGAGAAAATTTTTGCATGTTTCGACTTTAATTTCAGTGAAAAAAAATTAATACTTCCTAGGTCTGTTTAGAAATTCAAACTAAATATATTTAGTAATTTCTTGGTTTTTGTAAAATTATTAGGTACTTAAGCTTCATCCTTGTTTAGCACCTCTTAAAGTGGCCTTGGATGTAGGAAAAGGACCAACAACAGAGCTGAGACAGGTATGTTGTAAGAAAGTATTTTAATTTTGAGCATTGACTTTCCATGTAACCTTCTGTTATAATTTAGACATTGTGTATGTTGGAGAAAATCATGCTGCTACTTTGATTCTCAGAGATTCATGGTTGTACAGATTTCCCAGTGCTCCTGCTGTGCAGCTTGTGAGTCGTAGCTGAAGGAGTATTCCCCAGACAGTGGGTAGTAGCTGCCTTCCCTATGTTAACACATAGATTTTAGTACTACTAATAGAGTTTATATTTGTTCCATGCAAAATTAAGGAAAATAAATAACAAAGTCTCTCTCAGCTCCTTAATCTTTCAGAATTATCTTAACGCATGGGTCACATCTTCAGGAAGATTTTTTTAAAGTTTTTATTTAAGCCAGTCCCCATGAAAGGGAGGAAACTTAACTGGCGTGTTTTTAAATAGAAATGGATATTTAATTGCCGGGCTGCTTTCTACTTTGAGATTATTCCAGCCAGAAAATCAACACCAGCTAGGAATGCTAATAGCATGCATCCTCAAGTTTTAATAGTTTCTTTGTATAGGATTTCAAACTCTCAAAGTCTGTCTTTTAACTTTTGTTTTTAAATAAACACAGGTTTGTCAAGGATTGTTCAATGAACTGTCAGAAAATAGAATTTCTGTATGGCCGGGTTATCTTGAAACTGTGCAGGTATCTCTGGAACAGCTTTATACAAAGTAAGGAGAAACAGTCTTCTGTAAATTAAACTATGAAGGTAAAAGATGACTTTCTATGAACTAGGGAAAATATGCCTGTTTTTAGTAAGAAGTCACCGAGTGCAGTAACCACATGAATGAAGGCATGTATCCTGAACTATAAACTTGGATTGAATTCATTTTACTATGAAGAGCAATGTCAGATAGTTCATTTTTTAAATTAAGTATAAGCCTTTCACACGTTGTTTCTCCGGAGCGGTGAAATGCCTTTCAGAGACTCTCCTATTGACAATAAATTTTTTAAGATTAGTTATAAGCTTGCAGAGCAGTTTCCTACCCTTACCCCCGTCTTTGCATCTGGACTGGTTCTGTGTGTCACTCTTTAGTACTGTTACAAGTAGCAGCCTGTGGGTAGTCTTGAACTTGAGAGTTCTTCCAAGTCTGGAACTATTATTGTTAGTGTATGTGATGGAATTATTTGTGCAGATAAAAACAACTATTCCAGTTGAGGGCTTCTTATATGATTTGTTGATCAGGAGTGAATTTTGAGCATATCGCTGCTCATGTCAGTGGATCTTGAGCATATTGATGAATGTATTTTCCCAAGAGAAGATAAATATGACTTTGTTCTGTGCAGTAGTCTTCAAAGTAAGTCTGGCTATTAAATAACAGAAGAAAGATATATTCTGCTTCTAAAAAATACCCTGGTAATAGGTCACCAAATAACATTCTTTTTATGTACTAGAGTGACTAAATAATTTAAAGAAATGTAATCAGGAAAGTAAGGAATGACAATAAGAAATGTGGTGTCTTGACACAAGACTTAGTACTGTATAGCAAAAATAAATATTTACAACTTATGGTCAATTGTACATAACTTATCCGAATTTTTCATACACCAAAAGCAGTAATAGATGTGCTCTTTTCTTTGCAGGTACGATGAGATGAGCATTCTCTTCACCATCTTGATAACTGATGCCACTCTAGAGAGTGGAGTGGTCCAGCTGAGAAGCAGAGACACCACCATGAAGGAAATGATGCATATTTCTAGGCTGAAGGACTTTTTAACTAAGTATGTAACATCAGCTAAAGATGTGTAAACTTTTATTCAGTGAATAAAAGGAATTTCTTAAACATTTGGGCCTGAACTGGCTTCTATAGAGTCATGGACTCTGGTTTCTCTGCAGATGGTTCTGCTAACACTTGGTGGTTTATCTTCTTTTTTGTCAAATCTAGACCATCTGGGTCTTCCAGGTTACCTTGAAAAGAGGGAAGAGACAAACTTATCCCTCGTTAACAGGGCTAACCATATTCTCTTTCATGTCTTTAGTTTTATTATCTTATTGAAAATACTCCATCTTAACCTAACAATCTTTCATCTGCGTATTGCTGACACAGTTATCAGTCTCTGCTGGAAAATAGTATTTTAAAGACTTTGAAATCTTGAATGTTTTAGTAGCATCAGTAAATATCTTTCTACTATCTGTTTGTCAGAATGTGTTGTAATCACATGGCCTCAGTTCTTAAACATCTAAGCTACTTGATCTTGCACTTGATAAACATAGAAATCAGGTGTACTTTATCAAAAGTAACAGAGGAGATAGAAGAAATAAATTGTAAACAGTTTTTGACAAGCATTTCTGTGGACAAAAAATGTCTGTACATAGAAAATGGTGGAAAAAGACTAATATGTGACCGTATTTATTCCATACCCCAAAGTGTTGGAGTCAAAATCAGATACAAGAGTTTGCATAGATATGAAACTGATTCCGATCTTCTGTAGGTTTACTGTGCATGTACAGCTTGTTAAATACGGTGTATGCAACAAGGCATGTGGCCACAGATAGTCATGAGTGTCATAAAGCGCAAGAAGTTGCCTTAAAACGTTCTTCTGTTAACATGGTGCTTATTTAATTATAAATTGCTGCATAGTGTAATTATGTTAGATGTGATGCTAGGTTAGCATACGGTGGCTGTGTGACTTACTGAACACTCACAGATTCTACACAAGTTGGCTGTGGAATGACATTAAAAAACCCCAGAAAACAGCCTGTAGCAGGATGCACAATTGGGTTTTGAGTTAACTGTCCTAAAAGTTAATTTTAGCATCCTGTCCCTGCTCTGCGAGCTGAAGTAATGCTGAACTGAGAAATTGCCATCCTTGCTGCTAGGTAACAGTAGGTACAAAGGCCAAATATGCATCCTCTACCGTGTGCCTAAGAGGGCAACACAGTTGGGCTATTTTTTTCTTTTTAATACTTGACTAAAGCCTTTTGAATATTTCTGTTTGTATACAATCCAGTTTCTACTTCAGGAGCATTGTTAAACGTACAGGAACTGGGGTCTGGGTGAAAGCTTTACATCATTTATTCCTTTCTGTTTATTCACAGATGCATATAATGCCAGAGGTCCTGACTTGAGGATTTTGCTTGCTGGTAGAGAACAAGCTGTATTGTCTGTCTATAAAATAATTAGACCAGGAAACTAGTTGCTAAACATCATCTCTTTCTGTGCAGACTTGGTGGTACTTTTCACATCTGAGGACTGAATGATTCTTTAAAAACACGTAATTTAGTTAATCACAAAATTGATCTTACCTTGTACTTAATCCCTGATGAGGACCTTTGAATAGACTGTAGCATGTGCCACCTTCTCTGCTAAAAGCCGGAATAACATAATTCATAATTCCTTTTTTGGTATGGATACACAACAGGAGAATTACTATTCCATCAGCAACTTAATAACATCTCTTGCATGTTTTCATAATGAGGTTGTTCAATTTTTGGGTCATTGGATGGCAATAGGCTTTTTATTTGGGGGGTTTTGTTTGCTTTTTTCCCCTCAAAAAAGTCTTTTAAAGTTATTTTAATTTCTCCATAGTGAGTGAGCAATTTTGGTACGTAACTGCTACTGTCTAAACCCTGCCTCTCACAGCAAAATCCCCCCAAACCGTATTTGTGCACATCAAGTGTTCCAGTATTATAGCTTGAGATTTTCACCTTTTTCATCTTCTCTTCTAATAACAGAAAAGTTGACGTATTCTTCTTCTGGTTTAACAGGCTCTAGATTAAAGATGATGAACAGCTGTTAGCTATAAGAGACTGATCAGATTTTTTTTTTTAAATAATCTTGAAACAAAGCTGAGAGATTCCATTTCTGTAGTGTTCCTGGGCCTTATCTGAGTTATTGTCACTGCGCTTGTGGCCTACATGCATAGCATGGTGATGGGTATCTGGTCTGAGCAGCTCCACAGAGCACTGAGCTAACACAGCAGAGCAGCTAGAATTCTGTCTATACATGAACAGGAAGGCAGATTTGTTTGGAGAGAATTATTCCCTTTTTGATATTTAAAAATGGGAAACATAATACCTTTGCTTCTGGTTTGTTTTAGGGGTTTCTTTTTTCCTTGAAAATATTGACATTCCAGGTATAAGGCAAATGTAGAAAACTACAAGTTAATGGCATCATGGCTTTCATGTAATGTCTTCATTGTTTATTTTCTGTAGTTGATTAGTACAATGTCTTAACATAGTTCAGTTGCTTTGTTGTCTAGCATTACTTCATAATTTCAGTTTGAACTGACTTTGAGTTTCGTCAAAGTTAAAAAACATGGAATAAAGAACTACTGTGTACTGAGCAATTTTGAACAGAATGCAGGAGCTTGCATATGGTCCACTTTTGTCTCCTAGTAAATGGGCATTGCACCTCTGGTCTACTTACTGTCTTAATTTTCTTTTTGTCTCTAATGGCTATTTCAGTCCTTACCATGAGCTGCCAAATGCAATCCTTCATTTTACTCGTGTTTACAGTAGATTTTTGTATAGGTTGAGTAGATCTCAAGGGACTTCAGATAATGCCTCTGCCAGGCATGGGCAGTAGGAGTCTTAGTTCACTTAGTGAATGGTAGTAGATGTCCCCTTCTGCTGCTTTTGCAGCACCTGAGGAAATTTGCCCATACTAGCTACAAATACTGGAATAGCATCCTTCAACCAAACTCCCACAAGTAACTTTCATGACTGCATGGGGAGTAACGTGAACTTACCAATCTCTGTGTATATGACGTAGTTTTCAGACTCTTCTGCATTCACTGTTGAAGTACGGCCAGCTGAGGACCTATAAGACTGAAATTTTTCTGCAAATTGTAAAAGAAAAACAAATGCATGCCTATATACATACATCATTTTTTCTTAGAGGGAAATAAACAGCTCAGTGATATTTTTTGAATACTTTGAGATCTCAGATAATGTTATTGTCATGATAAAAATTACCAAGGACGTTTTAAATATAATTTCCTTTATTTACTAAGAACAATAACATTCAATTCCTTCCAACATTTATGTGTATTAAATTAGATGTTGTTTTGCTTCCTCCATCCCAGACCTGCCATCTAAAACATAGCTCAGACGTTTTGCCTTGTCAGTTCTGTTAAGTTGCCTATGACAATTAAGAGGAGACTTGCCAACATCCTAAAATACCGAAAGCATAACTCTACTAGTAGCATGATGTTTACACACTAAAATGTATTGACAACATAAATGAGCTCTTCTGCAAAATGAAACAGATTCAAATAACTTACTTGCTTTATATGAAGGAATTATGAAAAATTTAATTGCCAGAGCAAATCCTATTACAAATAGTAGCAAGATCAGGACAAGAGAAATGATCAGGGGTTGAGAATGGCTTCTTTCTTCTGCTAAAAAGAAGAAAAAAAAGGTGTTTATGCAATGAAATGTTTCAAATTTTAAGTATTTTCTGTAAATTAACATCCAGACTTTGTAATTCTTTCAGCTTTTGGATTAACTGTGTTTAATGTAATTGCTCAGGAGAGTCCCGACAGCACACTGCCACAGCAGAAGGAAGGGAGCTTGTTGGTGCCAGTTGACTCTCCCAATTCTAGGACCAGAGACAAAAATGAAACTAAACTCTCCCCAAGGTGGACCCGGGGTCTCTTGTAAAAGTGAATCTTTCACAGTCATCCTTCATGGTCACTTCCACTACTATCTAGGCTGCACACAATTCCATCTTTTTGCATTGATTTTAAAAACCACAATTGTTTTTTTTAATTGTAAAAAAAACCCAAAAACCCCAACATTTTTAATATTACAATGCAGGAACAAAATTCCTGGCTAAAAAACTTGCATTGTTAACAACATTCTGAATTCTGTGTGGTAAACTGTTTCATATATGCATACCTGCTAATGTAAAGTTGAAACTGTTGCTGTATTTTGTATTATTGCGAAAACTATTTTCAGCTCTGCATTTATAGATTCCAAAGTCACCAGAGGAATTGATAAATAGAAAAATCACAGCTGCTTCCCTCTTCTGCATCTTCATTGGGAAAGAGATGCTTTGTCTTCCTTTGAAGAATATGTATGTGATAGGAAGAGAGCCATTCTCTGCGAGACAAGACAGGGTCACGTTCTGGCCTTTCTTTGCTTGAGAAGTGGGTGAGCTCAGCACTGGTTTGGAAATTGGCTCTGTAAAACGAAGACTCATCTGAGCACAGGACAAGCTCCACACATCTGAGACATCACTGAGCACAGGACAAGCTCCAAAGCAAGACTCGGAGTTAAGTGGCAGCATTGGCAAGTGAGATGGGCATCAAGGCTGAAGAGCTCAGTGAGCCAGGTCAGAATAGCACTGCCGACTCCGAAGGAAATAGTAGGTATTTGCAGTCAAGTTCAACTCTGCAATCAAGCCAAGCATACACTGCATCCAAAGCAGTACCTGCCACAAACAAAACCCTTACTCCTGCTGCTGCAGATACATCGCATCAGACATGGCTACGTGCCCCTAAAATAAAATATGCTGAGAAGGTATTCAGCAAGACATACCTATAAGGGTGAAGTTGAGACTGTTGCTGTATTTTCCACCACGGGTGTTGTTATTCTCAGCTTTGCATTTGTATTCACCCACATCCCTGGCAGAGTTGATAGTCAGGTTAAACAAACTGGGGGTCAAGTCTGGCCTTTTTAAAGTGGATACCTTCTGATTGTGTTTAAACAATGTGTATCTGACAGGTGGAGATCCAGACTCTGAGTGGCAGGAAAGGGTCACGTTCTGCTTCATCACTACATTCAAAGTCCCCTGCACAGGTATGAGCCTGGGATTGGACAGCAACTCTGGAAAGAAGAAACTTCTAAGTGAGTTCAATGCACCTACCATCAAAGAAACTCTCAGATTTTTCCCAAAGTATGTTGATGACAAGGCTACACTTATTTCTGTCGAAATAGGGGGTTATATTTTTTCTGCCTCTGGTAGTGGGCAACACAATGAAAATAATGGGCAGCAATGAAAATAATAGATGTACAAAAGATAAATATAAATATTATGGGTGTTAATTTTAGGAGAAAGTAACCTCATATGCTAGTTGAGAGGTAACATGTGAACGTGAAAGTAAAAGCAGTATTTTATTTGCTGCCATATGTAAACAGGCAGAATTAAACTTGTATAAGTAGACTGAACTTTTAAATTGTAGCAGCAGGAGCCTTAACGGTCTATCAAAGTAGTTTGCTTTTATGAGATAATACAAAAAAATTTGTAATAAAAACTTGTAATGTCTTTTCATAGAAAACAGTAATGAAGCAGTAATGACTAAGATAAATTATGACACATCTGGAGGGGAAAAAGTACATTTTAACAACTTAAAGCAATTTTGACTTTATATACAAGTCAGTGAAGTCACATAGAGACAATTAATTTTGTGTAGAAACTTGTAAACTGTGTCACTGCACAGACAGGGGCAAAGGATTTAATTTTACCTTAAGATTTTGGACATTTTAAAATCCCTCCCCCTTTTTTTTGTTGACAGTTGATTTCAGCACGTATCCCAAAAAACAAAAAAAACCCCAACAACCTACCTTTGCCATTTGCAGTAGTTTTCTGAATCTGCTGAGACGTTTGAACTAAGATAAAAAAAGAAAGGTTTCAGACAAGAAACAATTATTCTTGTTTAGAAAGATTTTAAGAAGTATGTCCTTGGCTTACGGTAGGAAAACAGCAGAATAGTGAGAAAAAACATCTTCTTGATACTGAACAAGACAACTGGTGGAGATACACTAATAAGATCTTTGAGGAGTGGCTCTAGGGGTTGAGGAAGTCCTAAATATGGAAACAGGGCTGATCTTCACTGATGTTTGCGTAAAGACTTTTGTTGTATTCCACTTACATTTAGCCTATGTCAGACGGAGTAGTGGGCAGAAGAAAAAGCTGTGGAATGAGAAACAGCAGTTTGGGATACAACTGAATGTTGCATGGAGTTGTTCTGGGATGTGACCGACACAATCACCAGTTTTTCCATGGGAGAGCTGTGTGGCAGAACCACGCTGCCTTGCAGTGTACAAGGCTGTATGTAATTTTTCTAGCACTGTTCCTATAAAGGAATGAGATCACTGGTTCGTATCAAACAGCCACGTCTGCTAGAGACAATGCAAGTACATTTGATGACTAAGTTACCAACCTAATCAGTAATACAGAGCTACGTAATTACAGCTACAGCAAGAACTGTCATCGTACCCTGGGCAAAGTAAATGTGATCTTTAGCTGCGTGTGGGCACTGCCTTCTGAAGAACTCTAGGCCCTGTTGTACGTGAAGAAGAAACTGCTTATGCAATGAATGCCTTAAAAGTGTTGTTGTGAACCTTATTTCTTTGTCTCCAGCTCGTGAAGGTACCAAGACAAGGCCCTACAGAGGCTGTCCTCTCCTCCTGTACCACACAAAACCCCTCCCGAAGCCTGGTCTCTCGCAGCATTGCGAAGTTTCCTCACAGAATTTTGGGTGCAACTTCCTTCCTCCTTGTTTCGTTTTGTGTGTGTGTGTGTGTGTTTAATTTCTTTTAAGACAACCTCCACCCTGCCCTCGCAAATGTTTCTGATGTGGAAATGCTGACAGCTAACCACAAGACTGGAATATTTTTTTTGCAGCTGGCAGGAAGCGTGTAAAAATGCAGCTGTCAGGAGAAGAACTGGGAGAACTTCTACATTTTCCTGTTGTGGGAGCCTGTTCTCTGTCAGAAAACCACAAAAAACAGTCCTTAAGACGTTCACAGCCAGGTGACGGAGGGGCAAAACTGCGAAGGAGCGCGGTGTCCAGCGTCCTGTCAGGAGGAGCCGGCTGCCGGCCCTGGGCTGTGGGCGCGAAGCCCGCGCGCAGCTGCCTCCCTCTGCCCCTGAGGCGCGGGCAGGCCCGGTGTGTGGAGGCGGGAAGGGCTGTGGGCCCCCAGCTGCTCACACACACAGCTGATGGCGGTCTGTGGAGATCACATGGAGGCGTTCAGCCGCCGGCCGTCCCTCACTCCTCCTGCTCGGTAAAGCCCCTGAGGGACTGGCTGTTCACCTAGAACTGAACGCTTTACTTTTTCTAAGAATCTGATTCATTTTGTATGTGTAATGACGACTAGTTATTGGGAGCTGTGAATGTGCCGCACCTTTAGGAAAGAGAAGTTTAGTTGTCGGCAGGATGTCTCCGGGGCAGCAGGTTGAGGTGGCCTGTGGGCAGAGGGCCTGGCTGGCTCCCTGGGGAGGCATGGCCCGGGTGTCGGGGAAGGCAAGTGCTGGTTGGAAGCACTGGTTTCTGTTCGGGAAGCGAGGAGGGCTCTTGCAGAGCTGTTTGTGCCTTTCTTAGCCAGTTTGGACTGTGCCAAGCAGCCCTGCTTTCTCTCTTCCCTCAGGTGGAGATCCTGTGGTTCAGTGCACGTACATCCTCAGTGTTTGAGGTTTGGTTTGTTGCCTTTAAATTTGTTTTTAGGGCTGAAATAGGAGGGAATATGTTGTCTTTGCACATCCCATCCCTCTCAACTATACATGTAGGATTGTGGGGAAGAACTGCATTTCATTTAACTGTCCAATGCTTGTACCTAGCTGTTTCATCTGCACAAATATGTGCTTACTTTTATAATTGCTTTGCAGAGCATTAATAGAGACACTTCCTGTGTAAAAAGATCTTTGAACCATGATGATAGGATTTGGTAGCTGAGGCTTGCTGATGAAGTTTGTATGAAAACCAGACTACAATTGCTAGATTACCAGTAGGGGAATAATAACCTGTACTGGTTAGAACATGAGACTTCAGATTAGTGTCATAATGTAAATTATTAAGTTAGGTTGCTATAAAGAAGCTTCCAGAAATAATTACTTGACTGCTCAGTCCTACAGGGCACGGAAGAGCTGGATATACTGGAATTTAGTTAAAGTATAATCCAATGGACTGTGTGTACTCTTGGGAGTTGTGGGTGCCAATGATGCGTTAGTATCCTCAAGCACTACTCTTCTGTTTTATGTGAATATAATTGTGATGAGTATTCAACAGGTCTGAAGGTGGATAGCATCTTTATGGCAGCTTTATAAAAGGCCTTAAAGCAGTATTTTTCTACAGCTTGCGCTGGAAGTGTCCCAAAATTAAGAGAATGAGCTTCATTAAATCCTGTAGTGTTACTCTGAGACGAAATGTTGCTGTCTTATTTTGCCCTTCAGCAAGGAGAACAGCATCCATAATGTCCATATGGCATCCAGTTGGCCATATTGTCAATGTGAAACAGGGAAAAAAATGCAAAATTAGCCCTTGGCAATACCTTTCTCTGAGGTTTTGAATACTGCCTTTAACTCTGAATACTAACTAGCTCGTTAGTCTCTTGAAGAGTGTCCTGGATAGTAGGAAACAAAGTTTCTGGCAGAGTTGGCTATAATATTTGGACTAAAATTATGTTGATTAGTTCAGTGTGTATACCTACAGTTCTACAGCATCAGTAAGACATTGTGCAAGCTTGGAGTTCCCTTTTTTTTAGATTTACAAATTTCCTGCCTGAAATTAATGTGGTTCTACATGTAGGAAGAACTGAATAAACTTAACAAAAAGTAATGAACAGAAGTAATCCAGCCAAAACAAATAAGTTAGAAAGTCTGAAATGGAGATGTGTATTGTGCTGTCACAATATTCTGCCTCAGGTAAGCTGGTGGAAGAGAATAAAAGCCAAAGTGAGCTTTCATTCACGAGGTTCAGGTTCCTTGACTTGAGAATGAAAAATGTGGAAGGTTATAGCGTTCTGTAGTAAGCCTGTGAAGACTTTGCACTGTATCTGTCCTGTCATAGGCTTCCAGGGAAATTTGCATGTTTCAGCTGAATTATAGAAGTTATTCCCACCCCCAGTTTCTCATCCTGAGAGGTCCTCCATTCTGGAAGTGTGTCTGCTACAGTAGATGTCTGCAGAAGATTTGCTAGAAATCATCATGTACTGACAGTTGCGTCTGGTGATGAATTTAATTAAGAGACACCTGTCAGGGCTATGTCTATTTTCCAGCCCTTTTCAAACTTCTGTTTGTGTACTCTGAGTAGTATCTGCCCCTTTGTGCATCCTAAGCAGAAGTTATCAGTAGCGGCAATGGCTGTGTGTGGACACCCACTGCGATCAGGAAGCAGATAAATTCTTCCTCTTGATTTGTGTAAAGTCTGACGAAAGATTTTCTGTCAACTCAGATCAGCTTGTTGAGTGACTACCAACTGAATTTTACTTATAAATCTGATGTGAAATAATGTTTGGAGAATCATCAAGCAATACAAAAACAATGTGAATGTACAGAGAAGGAAAAATACTTCCAGAATTAGTTCCCTCTCCCGGCAGAAGGTTCTGACCTTTTCTCTGGCACTGGCTATACTCTGCAATGAATGTTACTGCACAGCTCAAGGCTGTTATTTCTGCTGCGTCCAGAAATCCTGGATGTTAAGCAAAACAAGTGCAAATTCTGGTAAGTTGCCAGATAAGCACACTGTATGATCGCAA
Source organism: Pterocles orientalis (assembly GCA_011057875.1). Taxonomy (NCBI): domain Eukaryota; kingdom Metazoa; phylum Chordata; class Aves; order Pterocliformes; family Pteroclidae; genus Pterocles; species Pterocles orientalis. The sequence goes on along the minus strand of WKFP01015200.1, from coordinate 1,684,456 downwards.
CACAGTCTGTGATGTCTGTTTCTAATCTGAGGAATTTGTTAACCCAGTAGAAGGCAGCAGTTAAAAATGTTCTCAAGATCAGTCGCTTACGCACCCTACTGGAACAGAGAAAGTTTGAGAGGTGGTATCAGAGACCACAGTCACAATGTAAACTAACAAATAGATTTCACACCACTGAAAGAAAGAATTTCTCTCCTCTTTTCTACATGGATTTGTAAGGTACATGGAAGTGCGTGCTGCATGATATACAATTCAAGACTTCAGATTCGGTCAGTGTTGCACCATACCAGTAAAGAAGCGTAAAGCCAAATAGTAATAATTAGCTCCTATTCTATTCAAAAGAAAAATTTCAGTGTGAAAGCCTCAGTGATATCCTCTCATTATCAGCTTCCTTCAGTTACTTTTCCAGATCTAATTCATATTGCCATTTGGAGGAGGTGTTGGATATCGGGAATCACAGGTTTAACTGCAGAAGTGAGGGAACCACAGTGTGCTTCGCTGTAGTGGCCATCTCCCAGTAGATGGTGCCATTGTGAAATGCAATTTATTCTGAGAAGCACAAACTTTCGGCCATCTAGAGTTTCTGTAAACTGTAGAACTTCCAGACTTCTGTAAAAAAAAATAATTTATTTAATGTTCTTTGTAAATATTCAAATCCAGAGATAAAATTATTTTTTTATTCTTTTCTAGGGAGATATAGAGTCACTTTTAAAATTAGGACAAACAATGCAAATGTCTCGCATTGAAGAGGAGACAATATACCCTGAAAATACATGTAGAACAAACTCAATTCATTCCCAGTTCCCCAGGGATTAGTCTAGATTTGTGAAAACAGCCACATTTGTTCTATTATCTAGGAGTATACTGAAACAGGAAGTGATATTTAAGCAAAGTATTTCACAGTTGTAAGGAACCTAAATTATTGTAAACACCAGGGATTGGGGGATTAGAAATCAGAACAGCTTTTCTATTCCTGATTTAGTCACTGGGAAGCTTGTGTTGACTTCAGTATAGATGGACACAGATCTCTGAATTTTTATAATTTTAAAAATAAAATTTAAAAAATCCCAAACATTTGTAGATACACCTCTATAGCAATTAGCTGTTTTTAAAACCAATTAACTTATGCAAGGAACTATATGGAGCTTCCGTTATCAGAGACAAGATTTAATGACCCAAAATGTTGTGTCAAGAGAAATGTTTTGTCAGTAAATCAGTGAGATTGAACTTGAAGGCAACACATGTAGAAACTTAATCTTTTCTGAAGAAAGTGAAAGTCCCATCAGCAACTGAGCATTTGCGAGCAGGAGACTAGAGGCCTCAGAAGATTTGCTGGAATCAGCGTGTGTTCTGTGAGGACATCAGATGTCAGTCTTAAAGATTGGCATTGCGGTGTGCTCTTTACTGTCATGCCAGCCAGCTGGAGAGCAAATGAAAACAAACAGCTGAAATGTGGTGTGAACTCTCGCTTCCTTTCCTGTCATAAGGGACTGGCTGAAAACGTGGTATTTGCAGAGGGAAAAAACTGAACATCTTACTCAGCGTTTTGCCCTTAGTTAGGAAAAAAGGCTTTGCCTCTGATTTTAGGCAAAGCTCTCTTCAGATGACAGAGCTGATGGTTTTTAGGAAATGACATATTAAGCAAGTAGCAGAGGACCCAGCCAGCAGAAACAAGGATCATGAATTCCCAGATGAGCACAACTTGAATGTTTAAGGGTCCGGTTCCTGGGGCAGTAGGTTAAATGTAATGATTCTCATAGGTTTCAAATGGTATTGCGTCAGATTATAGTGACTATTCTGTCTGTCTCAGAAGGTGTGTTGCATTTTTGACGTCAATCCTACTTTTCTCTGAAATATAAAGAACTCTATTCAGTCCCTATTATATGATGTATATTGGAATAACTTTGATCTTATGTGTTTCAGAAAATCATATCTTGAAAGATTACAAGGTGGTTGTTAGGAAAATATGTGGCTGTATTACTGGCACAGGTACTTTTAAGTCTGAATTCTTTAAGTCAATCTGTTTTCCAGTTTAACAATGGAAGATGGTCTCATGCCATTCTTTTGCATTCAAAATTATTTTCTCCCAAGTTTCATGATATTTTGTCTTAAATTCCTGCAGTTGACTTTACTTGTTGGATTTGGTCAATACAAGCTAGATTGTCCTCTCCAGGGCGATGTTGAGGGCTTATCAAGAATATGGCAGTCTAATCGCTGTGAGATCTTATAGAACATCCTTCACTTGAGAGTGACATCTCACAACAGCCTCAGGTTCCAGCACCATTAAACCTTATTCCTGACCTAGTTTATCCCAAAAACGGACCTTTCCACCCGAGTCTGAAACCAGCCTGGTTCTGAACTCAGCCATATTGGCTTGCTCCGAAGGCTCTTGCCCCACACTCACTTTCTCCTTCCCTCTCTGTGGCCTTTGTGCCCTCGTGGGAAAGACTGGTGTGGTTTTGTTGAGCTTTGTATGTCCTGGTGAATTCTTTTATGGGGAAAGGGGGAAATCTCCTTCCTTCCTATTTTTTGTTATCAATAGCAAACGTTGATCTACCTTTGTTCTCCGCCTGCCATGTGTCCTCCTCCCTTTTTCCTTTGCCTGGCTCTGGAGGCCATTGTTGGCAACCAGCCAAACCATCGGTGTTTTGTTGGTGGCCTATTTCAAACAGACTGGATTAGGCAGAACAAATACTATTGCTAGTTAACCAGCTTACTTCTTGGTTATAAGTTGCTGTGACTATTGTGCCATTCCGTACTCTCTCCCTGCAAAATCATCATTGATAGATGCTTGTTCATATTGCCAATAGATTGTTAAACAGATGTTTCCCTCCTGTTTCCTTTTGCAAAATGCCATGCTTACGTGTGTAATACAAGAATTAAAGTACATTTATAGCTTTAATCTTTTGGGGTTTTTATGAAAAATACAGTTTTCATTGACCCCTGGAGAAAAAAAAAAAGAGTTTAATATAAACAGAAGCTTATGAGAACTGTATGTCTTATTTATAGACTTCTGTGAATGTATTTAGTGTTGTTTTAAGCAGTGTTTTAAAAAGCCTGGAAAATGTTCCTGGAAGGAAAGCATCACCTCTGTCTACAAAGGGAAGAAACTAAGGGATTGGGAGTTTTCAAGAATAACTAAATCACTACTTAGGGAGTTGTGGGAGCCACAATTTGAGAAACTTTTTGAAGGGCATGATTTCAACTCACTTTATCAAGCCTATCGACTGAGTCAGTATTAGGGCTGAAGTGGAATGACTTAAGTCTGACTTAAAGGAATATCCTGAACAATTGAAAGGTACTGAATATTGAATTCCTAAAAGTTACAGAGTAAACTTTTTCTGGAAAAATGAAGTTGGTGCTTAAATCTGCCAGTTCTGCAATGTCAGATTATTTAAGATTAAAAGCACATTCATACAAAAAATTATAGTACCAAAGTAAGAAAAGTGGAAGAGGAAAGATATGTAGAGGACAGTATCTCTGTAATCCTCTTCCTTTCCGTGTTCTGCCATCTCCTCACCATTTGAATCTCAAGAAAGCGATCATGGTAATGCAATTTTGGATAATTATTACATTTAACTTTTTTTCACAACAAGTCATCTTGAATCAAAGCTGATGGCTAATGATTTGCTTGTGTTTACGCTTTCTTTAAGCTTTTTACTTTCTTTAGGCTTTCATCCATAATCAGAAAAAACCCACTCCATTTTGTTAAAGAAAGTTGAGTAATTAAAGTGTTCTGAATTTTACATCAGTTCCTTACTGTATCTCAGGCAGACCAGTGGAAAGTGAGGGCAAAATGCTGCAGCAGAATTTGTTGCAACTTCTCCTCCTCCTCTGATCACATTTGCTCAGTTTATGATTTCAGTGGTTTTGGATGCAGAATTAGTCCTCTCTCATTTCAGGTTGGCTGTCATATTGTCAGGCTACTTATACCCTTGCAAAAAATGCTTGCTCCAGAGTATTCTCCATTTCAGATTGTGCAAGTGCTGCTTCAGATTTCTGCTGAGAAATGAAACTCCAACTCGTGCTTTTCTTGTGGGGTTTCAGTTTTATGACTGTGTACATTTTGCACCATCCTATCTATATAAAATAAAATTTTGTGCAGTTCCATGTTTTTGATATATGATGGCAGTAGGAGAGGTCCGCCTGTCAATATTCTACTCTAACACAACAGTAGCTATGGTTTCTGAGATAATTTGAATATATTGTGCCTCCTATGGTAAAGCTGTTCTTTGCCACACCGAAGATGAGAGAACTAGCAGTGGAGGCAAAGGGGGAAAATGAATAATTATACACGTATTCTCTGAAAGAATTCTCTGTGTCACGATGAAAGGAAATATTTGCTCAAGGATCTGCTGAGGTCAATTTCTGTTCATATATGGTTAATCGTGACTTAAAAATACCCGTATTGACAGGAACTACAGGATAAATGTCATTGGAACTTCTTGTTTTTTTAATACACCTTAAGAAATTAAACAAAGCAAATGTATTTGGTGGCGCCCTCAGGAAAAGTCCAGTCACTTCCTGAACAGCAATCTGCCTGTGAGCAGCAGATAGATTCTCATTGTTTGCCATTTCCAGTTTCCAGTAATGGGAACGATTACTTGATCTAGCCAGTTTCTGTGGAAGATCTGGGAAAACATATAAATTTTAATGGCAAAGCTTTACCTGTTTCCATAAAACAACAACAGAAAAAATATAACCTGGTTTTGGTACCTGGAGGCATCACCTCTGATGATGAATATTGTTTTATTTTGGAATTAAGTGTCTGTTCTTCAGGAACGAGATGTATCTTGCTCTTCTGGTGATTTTCTTGCAGTGTAAGTTTGATAACTAAATATCTGGGTGGGTACGTGTATTTCTGGTGTGTTTGGGGTTTGTTGGGGCTTTTTACTCTTTGTTATTACTGTCTCTCAATCTGTAAGCTTTGAAAATAACATTTCTTTTGATCTTTTTCCAGGTTCAGAACTTTACGCTCATGAGAGGGGTAGGTAATGATAGAATTTTTTCACATACAAATTTAAAGTAAGTAATTTAACTAATTCCTCAGTCGGTGTGCATCCATAGTAGAGTTTTTCTGGATTTGCTGTACTATAGCTCAGTACAAAATTTGGCCATGTAAAGAAAAAGAAAAGGTATTACTTGGTGGTATTTCTAGATATAGTTTTTAAATGAGAGATGTGCTGCTCCTACTTCAATAAACGTTTTGGTGAAATCTTTCCTAAATTAATTTGCTTTTCTGAGGCATACAAGAGATGGAAGAGGAAATTTAATTACTGGCATTTTGTTTTGGACTTTAAAACACCTGCTCATGCCCAGAAATAAAGAGGTAGGATAAAATTATAGAGTCTATGTCAAGGGCACTCACTCTTTTTCTTGCAAAAGAAAAGATCATGTCTGAGCAGAGTACAGAACTTGTGTTCTGAAAGGAATGTGTTTACTTTTTACGCTATCATCTGCACGTACACTCTGCAGACTTCCTTTTTTCCATCACTAGGGAGAAATGTTTGCTTCTTGTTGTCATGTAGTCTATTCACATGCAAAAAACCTTACAATTTTTGTATTGGTTTTATGCCCAAAACTCCATCTAGCAAGGAGAATTTGCAAATAGCTGGTAAGTGTATGTGGCAAGGGACTTCTTTAGATGCAGGGAACTTTTCCTGCTCTAGTAGCAAATTTCTGATATAAATCCTGTCCAAAATGGGCATACTCGAAAGCTGTGAGTTCTAAATGAAGGGAAGGTGAATGAACTCATAAATCTTTCTCTATACTTGCTCATCTAGCTATGTGAATAAAAATATTAATTATACCAGGATTCTAATGATTATAAAATTTTAAGCTACAAATTATTTATCATTGCTGAGGTTATAAACACAGAAGCACTACATATAAATGCTATTATAAACTTTATTTGTTAATGTGATTATCAATTTTTAGGTTTTTTTTAATAAGAATATTGTATTCAGTGTATTTTTTCAGGGACTAACATATCTAAATTAATTGAGAGCATTGCTTCTGTGTATGATTCTGTATTTGAATTAATCAGAATATGATTGCTGAGGACTCCTGAGAGTATGTTTGCTGGACTGCCAACAGTGTAAAGTTAGGCATGTACGTTTGCTTGCAGAACCTTAACCCAAATGTCTTCTGTTATGCTCTAGTTGTCCTAAACTAGAGATTTAAGATTATCCCAAGCTTGTGAGTTACATGTTTACAGTGGAATTTGCTAAATGACATAGCCCTAACCTTGTTTTCAGATAAAAAATACTGGGATAACTCCAGGGATTTCTGCTAATTGGGGATTAATTGGCTTGGGGTTTAATACAAGTCTAAGCAGGGGTTAACTGTCATTTTTCAGTTTATTCAGACATGTTGAAAATTTTGTTCACCTCTCAGATCTCCTGCCAATTTGAGGTGAAGACAACAAATAATGAGAAATACGGAAAACCAAGAAGTAGCTGCAAACTTGTTCCCATGTCGTCTGTGTATTTTAGGGAATTTAGTAGATCTGGCCGTGGGCATGGCCAAGTCAATGATTCTCTCATTCCCCTGAGGCAAAGACTGCGCAGGTGGACAGTGTGTGCTGTGACAATCAGTAGTTGCCTCTAGCATCTCTGGGCAGTGGAAGGTAAAGCTGCTACCACTGTCAACATCTGTGAGAGCTAACTATAAAAATTATAACACTCGCTACTAAGGTACAGTCAATTAATTTTTGTGATTAAAATGTCGCAGCTTGAGATAACAGTATTATTTCGGACTAATTGAAAATAAATAGAACTCTCTTTTTTTTTTTCCCATCAAGTTTTTACTTTCAACGCAGTTGAAATCAAGGTTCAGCCATCTGCCAAAGTAAAGAATGGAGCTCCTATGTCAATTGTCTGCCATGCTGATATTAGCAAAAGTACTGATTTCCAGCTGAAGCATAATTTTACAATTTTTAAGGATGGCAAGCGTGTGTTCATGACTGTATCAAACAAAGGAGATGCACAATATGAAATACCTGTAGCTAGATCTTCAGATACAGGAGAGTATGAATGTACTGTGGAAGCAGGTGGAAAGACAAAATCGAGTAAATCCTTACATGTTTGGGTAACAGGTGAGTATTCCTTCAAACACTGCAGTTTTCTAAGATGCAAAAAGATAACAGCCTTCCAGGGGAAGTAATAATAGTGCTAGATAGGGCATCTTGCAAAGTATTTTTTATCTGTAGACATCACAGTACTTTACAAGAGTTTAGTATTAAATCCTAATATTAAGGCACAGAAATGAAATAATGATCCCAAGGCTACATGGCAGATCAGTGACAGTCAGGCACGCAATCTGTGCCTTCTATGCCAACATCCCCTCTGTCCTGAGCCTCTGTTTCCTAGAGTAGAGAAAATATTATTTGTGAAAGCTTGTGCCTATAGATCATAAACATGATGGGGGCAGGTAGATTACTGAAAAAGCTGCAACTAATGTATAGAGATTCTCACCTTGTGCTAGCCATTGCCAAGGCTAATATCAGCTGTGGATTACTTCTGCAGACAATGTTACATCAGTCTTAATTCTTTCACCTCTTATGAGAACAGGGGCCACCTCCATCTATACTCTTTCTAGCCGTGTGTTCTTGACTGCATGTGACATTTTTCCCCTTAGAAAAGGAACTTGGAAAGCACTCATTCAGCATTAAATAGTTACAGGGTTGTGCAGGGCCAGTAATTTTTCTTTAGAGGCCTGCGCCTTTAGGTACCGAAGTTGAGGTGGCATTTAGTTTCTTGCCTTGCTCATTTCTGAGTGGTAATAGAAAACACTGAGCAGGAAGTGGTCCTGCCTTCAAAACAGCAAGTTTCATGTTTCACACATTGCATCAAGATTATATTACCTTCCTGAGGGATAGTTTGTTCTTCTGAAGGTGCCTTGCATGCACCCACACATCAAAGGAACTGTCTCCAAAAGCTCAGTTCTTGCAAATTATTTGCATCTGTTCATTAGCATAAATCACTACCGCAGTCATCAGAGATAGTGTTTGTTTCAGCATTATGCAATGTTCTATTTCTCTTCTTGTTTTCTCTTCTAAGGAATGACCAAGCCAACCCTGACTGCTGAGAAAAATGAAGTTTTAGAGGGTGAAGTTGTGAAATTACGTTGTGAGCTGCCAGAAGAAGTACCTCCTTTGTATTTCTTTTTTCGGAAGATAAAGATGAATTCAACACCTCAAGAAAAACATGTTTTTGAACCATACAGAAATTTTTCTGTAGTGGAATTTTCTGTTGAAGAGGGAGATAATATTTTACAATTTGATTGCTTTGGTAGGAGAAACGTAAAACTTGAATTTGAAAACTCAGAACACAGCAACAAAACACTTGTTACAGTCACGGGTAAGTTGCTTAGCTTTTCTTTTTACATTTTTTTCTTGCTATAATTAAAAAGTTGGGTCATGAGTTTATATGTATTCTCTTGCAGAACCATTTATAAAGCCTACTCTGAATGCCAAGCCCTCAAGTAATATTACAGAAGGAGACAGAATACAGTTCGAATGCTCAACTATGGTAGCCCGAATGCGTGACATTGAAATCATACTCCAGAAAAACAAAACAATACTGAACAGCGTACGAGATGAGAAACTTTTGAGATACTCTGCCATAGCTACTTTAGAGGACAGTGGTGAATACTTGTGTAAGGTGGAGCAAGGGAGAGCATCGAAAACCACCAAACTGAATGTTGTTGTGGCAGGTAACACCTCTATTCATCTTAGATTTTACTCAATGGATTAAAATTTAAATTTGGTAGAACTCAAGATCCAAGTGTAACCTCCAGATCCAAGTATAAATTTTTCCTAAGTTAAAGGCTATTTAGATTTAGGTTTCTGATTTTTGCCTGTCACTAATACTTTCCAACTAAAATAGTACTTCAAATAACACATATGAGGAGTGGTTTCAAGTGATTGCCGAGTTTCTGTTTTCCTTGAAAATATAATTGTTAAAGTAACATGATTGTCTTTTTCCCCGAATGTAAACTTTCACCATGTCCTTAATTCTGTATACTTTGGGGTAGGCAGTCATATTCCTTTAGGCTCAATTTGAATGATTTTTTTCTCTTCTTATTTTGCAGAGTTATTCCCCAAGCCAATATTGTCTGCTTCTATGAGTAAACTGGATGAAAATAAAGAATTAACTTTGAGTTGCAGCATTAGTGGTTTTCGGAAAGCAAACTTCTCTATATTACGGAAAAATTCAAATGGAGATGTCTGGTTGAGAAATTCTAGAAACTTAACAATGAGAGTTAATGTGAATGATACTGGATCCTATATCTGTAAAGCTGAAGTAAAAGGAATAGTCAAGGAGAGCAAACCTGTAAGGATAAATGTTTATGGTGAGTTGATACAGAGGCTTAGAACCCAGTGGTGGTGGGGGAAATAAAAACTGTAAGCTTATAAATAAGCACATCTGTTTACAGAATGAGTCTCTAGTCCATGAACTAGGTGAGTGTCTAAATTAATTTCTGTGAGATGTGCTTGTGATCTTTAGCTGTAGAGGATTTGGCCTATCATGATCTAATCAAGTCAGACTTTTCCAGGGCTGGCTCTATGAGAAGGGAGTTAGCATGTCTTCCTTCTGTTCTCTTGATTCTGCTAGGTGCCAAATAAACTCTCATTCATTGCCATTTGCAGGACCTGGGAATGTTCTGCAAACTGTTCACTCATCAGTTTGATCTGAAACTTTGTCGATGTCTGCCTTGAATTCTTCCCCCTGACCCTCCAGGCAGAAAGCCATGAGAGCCAGATAGCTCTTCTCCAGAAAAGCCAATATTGCTATCAATATAACCCCCTCATCAGCACACTAATTATAAACACCCTAGTTTCCTTCCCTCTCATGGAACAAGCACAGTCGGTTCTCAAGTCTGTAAAGGGGCATTGAGTGGGTTGTGACTCACTGTGCTGCAGAAACAGAGGCCCCTGATTAGGTGCTGCAGGATCCATGTCAGGTAATACACACAATGGTACTTGCAAATATTTTTCCTCTACAGACTTACTCCTTGGGTCAAAGCTAGTTCTGGAGTTTGGATAATCTAGAGCTGTGTCACTGATCCTTTTTTTGTTTTCCTTTACATTCTCCTTGTATGCTATTTTATTCTAAGTCATATATGTTTTACTATGTTTTTGTTTTGTTTGAGTCACCCCCTGCTTCCATTCTCTCAATGCAGAAAACCTGCACAATATAGGCTGTGTGCGCAGCCTAGCTAAATACTGTATGTGTGTAAGTTTTCGATAAAATACTATTGTATTTTCCAGCCTTATGCAGTGTAATTTGCAACATTTTTTTCCTTTCTTCACCTTTTAGCTCCAGTCTCCAAGCCGACTCTTTCTGTTGTCAGTGGTTTACCGGAGGTGGTGGTAGGGAAGCCTCTATGGTTAATCTGTCGTTCAGTGATGGGAACACCGCCAATAACATTCACATTCTACAAAGGAAATGAAATTAAGAAAATAGTGGTTAATGACACATATGCTACATTCTTGGATGAAAATATTAGACAAAATGACAAAAGAGGATACAAATGTGATGCTAGAAATAATCACTCCGGTGGTATGAAAACTAGCAATATTCTAAACATCACAGTAATAGGTAAGTCTGTTTAATTCTTCTTGTCTAACTTAGTATTTTGGTTTTTGAAACTGTAGCAGGAAATGATGGACTAAGCACAATGGATGTGAAATGTTTATAAATTTTTGCTCACTTGAATTAAAAATAGTTGATGTGTATCGGAGATTATTTGTCACTAAAATAAAAATCTTCATAGTAATCTGAATCAAGTTAATGCAATTGAGTTCATTTTAATGTTAAAAACAGATCTGACTTACAATCTCATAGAAGCTGGTTTAGTAAAATTAACGATTAAAATTTCAGGACAAGATCCACTTTCTTTGTGTTTGATTTTCATAGGAGTGGATTAAATGTATGCATAATGATTTTGGAGTTAGTCTGTGACTTTACTCACTAAAATAACTGAACTAGCTAGATTCCTGGTAAAAGATGTACGTCTGTACTTTTAATAATCTCTCTAAATATGTCTGTTATAGTTGCAGTCCTCAGCAGCACTGAGCAAATGCTGAAAAAGAGAAGCTTCAGTTTCTAAGTAGATGTGAAAGTTGGTCTGTTATTATGCCTTATTAGCAACTAGGAGTTACTACATACGAGCAGAATCTCTGCTCTACAAATACATGTGAAGCAGAAAGGAAAAAATCCTCTATTCGTGAGGAAAGTTGGTAGTTAAAGCTTTAAAAAGCAGATGAATTGGAAGTCCACAGAAGAAAGCATAATGTCTGATATACGTTGGGAATCTTAACAGTACTCCAAGAAGGGGAATCCAGTGAAAAAGCTGTGATTTGCAAGTGTGCTGTTGGCAGATAGGAAGAGAAACCAAAGCAAATAATAATTCTGTAAAGGCCACATAAGACCAGTGTCAGGACTGATAACCCTTAACATGTGTGTATGGTTTCCCCTTACGCGTGTAAGGGAGCATCTTGTCTTGGCAGGATTTTTTAACCAGTGTGCTGTGTTTCTGTAGATTTGTTTGGTGCACTCAGAGCCGCTGGTAGTGAGGTTTCATGTGACAGTTCCTGGTTTACGTCCCAGTGGTTCAAAGGTTTGACTCAAGAAAATTCTGTCACTGATGTAGATATGTTCTGTCCCCATCACAAGCAGTTTCCTCTGTGCCTAAAGAATTTATTTGTTAACAATAGGTTTAGCCACAAGGCATAAGGAAGTTACTTGGATATCCTGTACCCAAGATATGGATTGGACCTTGAATTTAATTTGAAAATCTAAGATAAACAATCGTAGACAACAGAGTATCTGTTTGAGGAGGCATACTGAAGCCTTCTGCACTAGATGAAGGTCCCTAACAATGTTACATGAAAGATATAGTACAGATAGCACAAAATAGCATAACTCTACATAACTATGAATTCATAGCTACATAAATTGAGCTATAATTATTTACACTATTGAACTGCTGAGTGTATTATTTCTGAAAATTAAATAATCCATAGGTTGGGGCTTAAGGGGCATCCAAAGGAGTTTAAGAAAACAGGCTGACTGACTTCTGTGGGATGGATATAGTTTCCTTCTGTTTCTGCTTTGTGTTTTTATAGTGCCCTCTCTCTCTGTTTCTGGGTGTATACAAATATTTACTAGAGGATGCTGTCTGGCAGAGACTGTTCAGAAAGATCAATACTGTGCATTGAGTTGCTGTTTAACTAAGGAAAATGGCATTAAAGCAAGTATTTCTATAATACAATATTTTGTCATCAAAGTTGTTTCTAACAGTGCTAATATTTGTTTTCTTTGTGCCTTCCTCTGTAGTACCAATCAGGAATGCCAGCTTGGGCAGTATTCCATACGGAGAAGTGGAGGATGGCAGTGAGACTGCTTTTCTCTGCTCTGTGAAAGAAGGATCTTGGCCAATCCACTTCAAGATTTTTAGAAAAACTGATCGTGACGTGCTTGTATTTGAAACAAGTGAATATGCAGACAGAGTCATGTGGCGCAAGGAAGCAATGTACAGGCAGGACATGGGGACGTATTACTGCATGGCTTCTAATCGAGCTAATGTGGATGTGAAAAGCCGTCCAATAACCATCAGTGGTAAGCTGACTTTTATGATAAGCTGCATACTATGCCAGTGTGACAGGTGAGGTCGTGTTATCTGGGATGTTACTAAGTATAGCTCCCTTACTTGTTTTTGTTCCACCATTGTCAGGTTAAACAGAGAGATCCATTTATAAACAGAGATTGTCTAACTTACACAGAAAAGTTTAAGGGATGTTGAAAAGCCAAAGGAGCCAGATGCAAGCTAAAAGCAACCATTGTTGTACAGTGGTCACATGGGAGAAGCTCACTAGTGAACTTTGCACGCAAGTTTCCTTAAAGTTCTTCCCCAGTGTATAAGAAGGGCAATTTGTAGTAAAATGAAAGGTCAGGAACTACAGAAGTTGATAATGATGACCTGTCTCTGTACTCTCTTAAACATGTCTTTCTTATTTCCAGTCATCTTAGCGTCTTGGCAGAAAGGAGTCATTGCTGCGTTTGTCCTAATACCTATCGCAGGAGCAGTAACTCTCACTTTATGGTGGTTTTTGTGTAAGAAGAAAAAGGGTAATGAATAGTTTCCTACTATTTCTTTGGTGATTAATATATTATAGTTAAAAACTTGCATTTTTTTCAGAAGCAAAGGCTTGTGGGGATGAGGCTTCAGCAGATGACTAAATACAGTTTTAAAAAAATAAAAATCTACTTTAAAATGTCAAGTGCCCAAATCAAACTGCAATTGTGCTGAAGCTTTCCAAGTATGTGTCCCTGCCCGCGGCAGGGGGATTGGAACTTGATGATCTTTAAGGTCCTTTCCAACCCAAACCATTCTGTGATTCTAGACATTGGACAGAATGGGAGCATCTACCCAATGGTGCTGGGAAGGCACTAGTGAAGCAAAGGGTATTGGAGATAGGCCAGAATTGCACTGTTCTGATGCAGTCCTACGTCAGGAATTCACTCCCATGCAACGCAGAGGCAGACAGGGCCTGAGGAGTTTTTTCATCCCTTATAGAGCTATGACAATTTGATTTGGGGTCCCAACTCAGGTGTAATTGAGGTGCTTCTCTAGTCCTCACAAAACAAATTTAAGATTATTAGGTTGTGGGGTGTTTTTTTTTCTCACCACACTGTAATACAATTCCACTTAGGGATTTGTCTTTTATCATTAAAGTATTCTTTCAGATCTTATTCTTTCAGAAAATAAGTAGATCTGGTTTGGAGTCTCCTTCTCTGGAGACATTCAAAGCCCGCCTGGATGAGTTCCTGTGCAATCTGATCTAGGTGTTCCTGCTCCGGCAGGGGGATTGGACTAGATGATCTTTCAAGGTCCCTTCCAATCCCTAGCATTCTGTGATTCTGTAATTCTGTAAATTAAAATCCTGTGATATGCGGTACATTGCAAAACATTTGGGAAAATTTGAAATATCTGAATGTCCTAGACTGCTTAAATTGGTCAGGCTAAAGTCTGGGGTTTGGGATCTTAGGTTCTCTGTGAAACAGATGTTTAAGGGACCTGCATGATAAACGGGATGCAAGACACTAGGTAGTTAATTTTGTGATAGCCAAGAGAAATTATTTTGGCTTGGGTAGATAATCACTATGTTTTTGTTTGGATTTTTACTTTCAAGTTCATTTACTTGTGCAGTCTATTAATAGATGCTTTTCTTTTTCTCTGTCAAGCTAAAGGACCATCCATGGAGATGTCTGGGTAAGATACCTTGCTTTATGGTAATGGTGAAGTATTTCTGTTTAAAGGGCTGGGGGCCTTCCACCATATGAATATAGTTTGTTATGGCACACACCTGCAAACAATAGATGGTTGTGTTTCATGCACCACCTGCAAACACAACAACAGGATGAGGAAATACACTAAAAATAGTAAAAAAGGCCTGCTGAGAGAACTAGAAGAATGTCAGGCCTGCATTTGAATGCATTTAGATATGGAATTAAAAATACAGAGGTCTTAAAGAACAGTAGTGCAAGAGGGGCCATTTTTGACCTTAAAGTTTGCTTTTGCTTCTCTTTAAGACAAAGACAAAATTTTTATTAGCTTCAATAGTTAAGAATGTGTGGTAGTCAGCATAGGCAATGACTGATCTTTGCATATCATCGTGCTGTAGTTTTTATTGACTGGTTTTGGATAAGTACATCAACTTTTATTGATTTGCTTTTCAGTTCTGCCTTGACTACAAACTTGACAAATGAAAAACTGACAAGACAACACAATGATGACTACTATTCAGGTGGGATATTTTTCTGTAAGGCTGTTTGTGAGTTGGCTTAATTAAACATTTATTTAAAGTTTTGGACTTACATGGTTGTTGTTTGGATAGGGCCCAGTGTTTTGGGCATGTAGAGGAATGCCAGTAACATTCTCCCAAGTATCTTCTGTAATTTTGTCTTCGTACATTTTTTTTCTGAGCACGTCTTATACAAAGATTGGTTCATAAGTCTGCTCAGACACTTCTACCAGGCAAGCAGTTAACAACATTACAGATGGCAAAAGAAAATCACTTTCTGTTTTTGACAGTTTTGACACATCTGCAAGAAAATTGTTTTGGAGAGGAAATTTGAGTTGTGTCATATGGTCCTGTGATGGAGCCACAGTATAGTGATGTTAACTTGTCATGACTGGGCACCTTCCATTTCAGGATCTCAATGCACTTTACAAAGATAGATGGACGTTATTTAGAACACCTGATATAAGCACAGTTATCCCTTGGGTATTTTTTAGCTGATTATTTAACAAGCCACATTCTTCCCACCTGTGTTATAAGAACGTCTTAGGTGTGAATCTAAAAGTAGAATTTCTTACATGTAAATAAACATAATGACAATAGGAGTTGCAGCTGTGTAACTCATTTGTTTGATTTACTATAATAAATTTTTTGTCAGCTCAACTTTTGCTTTAATATTTTAGGATCAGGTTACATTGAAGATGGTGAAAATCACATGAAATCATCAGATGACAGTAAAGGTAACTTCATACTTAAACAATAGCTTTGAAAATTATTTTATGATTGAAAGTTGTGATGTTTTCTAATGGTAGCAGACAGCACTCAGTAGGTCCAGTCCTTTCCTTCCTCTCTTTGATAGTGGGAAAGACTCTTTCCTTTGCTGAGCTTAGTTCTTTCTCCTTACGTGCAAAATGACAATGACAGGACCCGTTTAACATCTGCATTATGAAGTGTAATTAGTTGTGCTGGATTCCAGGCTGTCTAATGAAGGACAATATAAAAATACAACCTAGATTCAAAATTTTTAAGTTCTATACAACAAAAATTCAGACCTTCTACAGATTTCTGCTTCTTTTACTTCTCTGTCCTTTTTTAAGTTCTGCAGATCTTGAAATATTTAAGCATTAAACCTAAAAATAATCTGCAATGAAATCTGAACAAAATAACCTGCCAAATACCTTGAGACACCATGTGGGAGATATATATATATATATATCTATCTCCATTAAATCGTGTCATCAAGTACTGCACCATCTAGCATGTTATATTCTTCAAGACTGGTGCTTTTAAGATATTTAGTCAAAAATTAGTACTTAAATATGGGGGTATTGCCATCTGAAAGCATACTTTGTCTCATATATTTTTATTTTATATTGATGTGAAAATATTCTCATGGGTTAGATGCAATTTCTGATGGTTTATGGTACATTTTGACTTGGTTATTTATTGGACCATGAGTTGAATGATAGTTGAAAAGACATCTAGTGTAACTAAAGATCAAAGTTAAGCTAAAATTAATCCAGACTTAAGCCTGTATGCAACATAGGTGGCAGGAATTTCAAATCAATAATTCTTTGATGCAATTCTGATGTGCTGAGCAGCATTGTGCCCCAAAACTAAAAGAAAGGTGCTGCACTAAGTTAATTTCACTGGAAAACTTGGAAACAACGTTTGGAAACTGTAGCTCAATGACTCTTGTTTTTTCTGTTGTATCCTACCTGTTTCAGATAAAATGGGCTCTGGTCTAATGATCCGCACGTGTGCCAGAAATAAATGGGTTCAATCCTTACCTACTGGGGATTGGGCAGCTCTATTAAAACCAACTAGGCTATTGCAGATGTGAAAACCAAGCCTATTATTCATATACCTCTAAAAATACCAGTGTCTATTCTGCATTTGTGTGGCAATAGCTTTTACTTCAATAAGCAAAAGGAAGGAGCTTGTAGTGAGTGCAGGGAGTTATTCCATTGTGGCCTGAATAAGTCAAATTGGAACTAGAGAGACATTCTCATGCAAACCAGACATATACAGACAGCAGAAACATAGAAACCTAAGGCTGTATTGATCATTCAGAATCACTGCTATTGTAGGAAGAATATAATTTAAACTTTGCTATTAACTAATATGCCACCTTAAACACTGTTTTGTTCAGCTTTTGTTTTTTCCCTTCTCTCACCAATGCTCTTGGAAGGCTGCTCCAAAACTTCGCTGTTCTTATCATTAGATCTTTCTTTAATTTCCGTTCTGAAAAATCCACAAGCAGTTCTGCAGCATTCCAGTCTGGATGACTCTTGTGGTTCCTTCCAGATTTTACAGAAATCTAGTAGAAAGCCATCTCAACTCTAAGGAAAAGACGGAGTAGAAAGCAACAGCTGTTTTTTGCGACTGCCATATCTAGGTAGCCATTACTTGTCAGCCTAGTAAATCAGGTTTCTAGTAATTTTCAGGCTTTCTGCAGGCATTGTGGCAGAGAAGCATTTTCAGGAGGAAGATGGGTTGCCACTGTAGGTGTCCTATGGAGAGCTTCAAGGGCAACATAAGAGAACAATACTGAAATTGCTTATTGGCAAAGCAGAAATTAAGAGTATGAGAGATGATGAGGGAGGCCATGAAGGACTTAGAGAAGGCTTTAAACGTGAGGAAAGTGGGGAATGGGAAGTGTCCTGCCATAGCAGCCATAGAAAAGGAGGAAAAAGTAATGGCAGGGTGAGAAAGAGGGGAGAGAGGAGCTGGAGCAGGAATATGGGGAAATCTCAGATAATTCCTTGCTCCATTTGTGTTGTGCTGCTTTTGGAGGTGTTAAATTGAAAGTGAGAGCTTAGGCACAATTTGCACATCCTGCATTTTAAGAAATCTGGCTTGAGTTGGTCTACTGCCTTTCAGATTGGGATGACCCTTAGGAGTGGGTTAGCCTTAAAACTCAGCAGAGTAGCTCACATCTGCCGTAAGTAGGGCCTGATTCTGCATCTATCAAAGTCAATGAGGACTTGTCCATTAATTTCAGTGGCAGCAGGATCAGGCCCACAGCTCAAATGAAGCATACAGTCCTACAAAGAAACATCTTCTTGATATTTTTGGGGCAGGACCTGACCTTGAGAGTGCTGAGGTGGAGTACACTGAAGTTGAAGTATCAACGCTTGATCCTCACAGAGGTAATAAACTCTCTGGCCTCTATGGTTATGTTTTGGGAGCAACTCTGGGCTTGTTCCTACTCCCTGCCACTGGTCTGATAGTGGCATCTGTGAAAGTAAGAGCAGATTGTGCTTTGTCTGCGTGCCAGTTCCATGCCAGTAGTGCTCCTTAATCTAGATGATGCTGTGACAATCACGCTGTTGTTCATTGAAGCCCTTCTTCCCCTGGGATCCTCTCATGTACTTGCCCTTCCCATCCACACGAGGTCTGTGCAGAGCAGGGCTCCCAGCCGTGGATCTGAGCGGAAGGCAGCCTGCTTGGGAATCTTCATGTTATAGAGTCCGAATTCACTGAGAGCCATTTCAGGTTAGTCACAGGGTAGGATAATGGAGAGAACAGAAAGTAGGGGAATTTCCTCCTTTGTAACGGAACCAGTTGAAGGGTCAAGGCTGTAATTCAGTTGTGATAGAGAAGGAAGAGGCCAGTGTAGAGTTAGAATCTCGGTCTGGAGAGGCCTGGAGACCATCCTGGATTTTGTGGTACATCAAACAGAGAAATGAGAATATTGATACCCAGATAACTTTGGCCACCTACCTGTAGTTCTATGGTAACAGTAACCAGACCTCATAGCATGAGGCTAAGGTACGTGTCCCTGCAGCTCTGAAGGAGAACTATACACTGAAATTCATTCTCAACACCCAAATGCGCACTTCAGTCATTCTGTGTCATCTGGAGAATTGTGATATCATTATGCCTTTGCACTGAAAGCTGTTAAATCTTTCAGAAATTTACAAATAGTTTCAAGTAGCTAAGAGTGAATAAAATGCATGAGACACATTTACGCTATGCTCTAGCTTCTTTGCTTTAGCTGAATGAGAAGCAAACTGAGGAAGAAACAGACAAATTTGCTTTTTCCTGGTAGGAAGGACCACTCACTTATTTCAGAGACCAAAGACATGATTGTTTTATTAGTGATACAGATGTTTGGGCTAAAGTGCTCACTCTTTAAACCTGGCAGCAAAGCTCTCCTGGAACAGCCAGTCCTCCTGCTCTTTCTCTGTTTTCACTTGCTGGTATCATTCATCACAGTTTCCCTGGTGTTCTAAGCATACTAGTTATCCACCTCTGCTAAATTCGGCACTGAGATACCATAGTTGTTGTACTCTTTTCCAGAATAAGGCTAATAATTAATTATTCCAACAGTTTCTGAGCATATCTGTAAATATACGCTAGTGCATGATTATTTAAATTAAAAGCCCTATTAAATGCAAGATTAGCATCTCTAAGAATAGTCTTTTCATCCCATTCCTGATATATATCACTATTCCAGTATACCAGACTGAGTAATAAGATGGCATCCCTGCTATGTAGACTGAACCCCATTAAACCGCAAACTACAGAATAATATTTAAAAGATAGTGCATAAAGAGATCAGATTTAACTGAATGCTGTGTCATGTAACTGGGGCTATTTGGGGTAGTCACAGTGGAATGTTAATTTGTTATTTAAAGAGGTGGTAATTCTAGAGAATTATTAAATTGAATATTTAGAGATATTATATGCTTGACAAAAATATAGCGCTTATCTTTTCTAAAGCTTAGTTGTGCAAAAGGTCAGCAAAGCGATTTAGACCCTTTATTGTTAATCAGAGAAAAACAAAGGCCACTGCTAAAGTAAGATCAGGAAATATCCCTGAAGTGAGAAGGGAGAAACCGCCAATCTTGGCTGAGTAAGAACATACTCCTTCTTTTACTTTTATAGCTGGCTAGTTATCTGCAGGGTGGCACCATTAGAAAGTTAGTGGGAACAAAATGTCAAATCACCCAAGTAATTTCTCCTAGCACATTTTTTCAGTGCTGAGACAATTTTGGAAGATTAACAAAGAAAATAACATGGGCAGTGGCATTATATCACAATTTAATGAAATGGGTCCGAAATAAAAAAGCAAGCTAAGCAAATGTCTCCCACCCAGACTTTCCACAGAATCAACAGGAGTAGATTTAGGACAGTAATCTGCTAAAAAAAAAAATAAATAATAAAAAGTTCCAAATGAAATGAGCTACCTCTCATTAAATTTCAGAGAATATTACTTCTTCCTTCACTGGAAATTAGGTTGATCATTTAAGCAAGAGTCCATAAGCATATGAAATGCACTTCAAGATCTTCAGACTGTTTTGCAAAGAAAGTTCATGCCAAAAATGAAAGTTTGAAAGCCGTGATTAGGCACTTGGTGAAGTGTAACTCCTGCTGTAATTGAAATTAATAGCAGTTTTGCAACTCAATTCTGTTGTGTTAGCTTCCAACATTTAAACATTTCTTAAGAGGATTTTAAAAAATGAAGTTAGCTTTGGAAAATTAGAATGTGGTGCCAGAGACACTTAGGTTCTTCAGAGAGATGCAGGACAGTAACAGTCCTGATTCTGATTCTGGCTGCAGACCAATATATCTGAATTATTTAAATGTTTTATACAGGTAAAATACAAGACTCTATCAAAAAACGTGACTTTTCTTTCCAGTTTCTTGCAGAGAGGGAACAACCATTTACTTTTTTTCTAGACTAGAAAAATCTAACTTCTTGGTTTATTGAAGATCCACAGAAATTGGAGGTGATATTGATAGAACTCTGAGGTTTCCTAAGAGACTCAGTTTAACTGAAATGAATGAATATTCCTAAAGCACTTGAGATCTTTGAACAGCAAGCTCCAACCCCTGCCTGCGTAGGCCTTTACACCAAAAGAAGGAAGTGGTTTTAAATGCATGGAGTTCTGCAGCGCTTTGCTTTACTGTGGCTGCCCAGGGATTCTTAACCTACAACCATGCAAGAAATCAAGGAAATTGTTCTAATCTCCTACTAGCCATAGCTGTATTTACACTGGCCATAGAGAAACTGAGTTCTTGCTATTTTCAGGCCTTTAGACAAGGCTTTGCCTCTCCCCTATGGGGATAAGCATCTGTAGTTTGGTATCAAAACTCTGTGGATAGGTTTTCACAGATGTCAGGTAGGAAAAAAGGGAAGAGCCTTTTGCTTCCCATCCCATACAAGAGCAGAGGTTTACAGGGGCTTATTTGTAAACTTAAGTGTCTGAAAAGTATGTGTCTAAGACTAACGTGCCCCAGCTGTGTCGTTGGAGGCACAAATCTTCTCTGTCTGCTTTTTGTCCTTACTTTCTGTCTTTCCACAAGCCTTCTTAACCTTCATGCCTGCCGCGTCCACCTGATCTCAGTGCACTAATGGAAGAGTCCATCACGCTGAGGAGCTGAGAGGAGACCTTTCCTGAATAGCACCTAAAGAGAAGCTGTGCAGTGTGAAATCTGCAAATATTCTTCTGAGACATTTCACAAAGAACAGCAAATTAAATTATTTTTGTGCCCACAAGATTTAATCAGGCTAGTTGTAGTTAGTCTTCCAAATGTTAGATCTCCTCAGGTCTAGGATCCCTAAATCCTTAGAAAAAACTGAGGAAGCTCTTCAAAGTGATCCAGAGAAACTGCTCTCTAATGGTAGTGTTTCTGTAAAATTAAAGCAGTATCAATATAAATTGAGAAGATGATTAGAATATTAAAGTAAAATTTAGAAAGGGAAACCTATTTTCGTTATCATTTTTTATAGAGAGGGAGAGATCTCTCCCTCTCAGAACCTTGTAGTCTGGGTTTGGGGGAGGTGGTGTGGCTGCTTTTTTGTACAGACTCCACAGGCTTATTGCTGCTTATGTAACTACTTCCTCTGAAAGTAAAACAGTGTGTTCTGTTTGTTTAAGGAGCTTTTCATAAGGCAAACAAAAAAAAAAAAAGAAAGAAAAGAAATTGATTCTGTGCCAATACATTTTCCAGCTCCTGTACAGAAGGGGACTGAAACAGTTTATAGTGAAATCAGAAAAGCTAATAATGGTAAGTAAGCTAGTGAAAAATTAAACACATAAAGGAAGCATTTGTATAGAGATTAGGGATAAATTTGTGACTGAATAGTTTAGAAAATAAATGCCATAAAGAGCGATCCAAGTCTCATAGGAATAAACCGAACAGCAGATAAGAAATCACAGATGTTGATAAATTGTGTAACACCTTCATGGTTTCTCATAAACCAATTACATTTAATGCAGTGAGATTAATATTTGTAAGATCTACTTCATCAGTCCGTTTGCACGATATCTATTAAGTAGTTTGGCCATACATCTGGATCTGAATCCGGAGCCAAACAGGCCCTGTTAGGGTTTAGGGATGCTCTGTTGTGCCATCTCAAACTGCTCATCAACACTTTTCCTCGTAGTTTAGCATGTTTGCCATGTGTTCTGAAATATTACACTGGTTTTGAATATAACCCTAGCAAATATCTAGAAAACCTCCAATAACAAACTCTAAAAACCTTTAAAGCAATATGATCACTTCAGTAGGGTAGGTTGTTTGGTTTAAGTACCATTAAAAATTGTCTCGGATCATATGTGCCAGCCACTTTACCCTTCCACCTCCTGTAACACAGACTTTTCTGTGCAGGCATTAGCAGTTTACTGGCAATTACTGTCTATAAATGTTCTGCCAGTAATGAGTTCAGAGACAGTAGGTTAAAAGTGTTTCTTCATAGTTTGTCAAAGACTAAATCAGAAAGGATTTCCTTTCCTCTCTTTGTGTTAGGAAGTCTAGATTTGTAAGTGCTAGGGCTGTAAACTGTTCAGGTTTTGTCTGCATCCATATTACCAGCTGGGTTTGTTGTGTGCCATTTTAAATTTTTTGTCATTGTGTTTTAATTTGCTATTTTTCGGTTTTATTAGGGATTTCCCACCTGCTCTGACACAGTGTTCTGTTCCTAGGGAATCTTTCACATGAGGGTCTCCAAGTACTTTAGAAAACATTACTTAATTTTCCCTTGTGAGGACTTACAAGGCAATTTTTATCTCCATTTTACAGCTGAATAAACAGAGAGATTAGGTCATGTGTTTAAGGCAATGTGTTTAGAGAGTGACAACACTGGAAACAGAATTTTAGAATCCTGAAACCTGGCTTGGTGCTGAGCCTGTATGTCGTACCTATTTTTCACAGCCTTGCAGCGGAAAGCAGAACATCCTTTACACTGCAGAACTGGGCTAGGCACTTCACGTAGGATCGCCTGGCAGCATCATGACAAAAACCAGCTCACTTCAGGGCTGGACCCAAAGGCCACTAATGTTCTGAAACATCTTCCAGGGGTCTTCCAGGGAGTGTGAACTGGACCTGTAACGCTGCAGAAGCTGATTGTATAACCTCTTGCTTGCCTTCTGCCAAGATGTGAGGCTGATTATTGCACTTTTCATCATTCCTATTTTTGACATAACGGAAAGTGTTATATACTAGAAGGATGTTTTGTGAGTTGTGGTGTAAACTCAAGGTTGGTACAGCAGAGCTATAATCCAAAGCACTTAAAAGACTGTACTTGCATAAAGTGGGAACCGCAATAAAATGCGATATGATTGAAAGACTGAGCTGAATTAGCCAGATGATATGCAAACTCCCCTTAATCTTGCAGTCCACCTGCTCTTTTATGCATAACATTCTACAGTTTCGTTATTCTTGGAAACATAGTAACAGTTTATTGTTTTAATCACGTCTATTTTTCCTGACTGATACACAGGAAAAGTGTTTCAAACAGATAAGCAGTGCATCACATAGCTATGCAGTTGCTTTGGATAGCTACGTTGCAGCCTATTTAAGTGTAACATCTACTGTGATTTTTGATAGGCTGCGTGATTGCAAGGTGGCAAAGATAAATGCAGTGGAGGATCCCTAGGAAACAGATCTATCTTCTTGAGTACTTTAAAATCCATTAATACAAATACATTAAAGGCCAATTGTGAAAGATGCTGGACATTACTAGTGGGTGCAGAAGTTGGTTTACCGTTATGATTTTCACTATATTTGAATATTTTGAGATTTTTGAGCAAGTTCCCAAGAGTACAATCCACTTCAGGAATTTAATGTTTCAGACAGATGTGTCCTCTGGGGAGATTACATTAATTTGGGAACTGGTTTCAGGTATGCAGTTTGACAGATTTAACACCTAAGACCTACATAACATTTTATTATTATTTACTTGTGGGTATCTGTTGTGGTTTGGAATTAATTGAGTGCTTCATAAGCAATTTTGTCTTTTCAAGGAGTAGTCTGTGCATTCCAGAAATTTTGTCCACTGGAGAGGAAGCTGAAGAGCTGTCAGTAGTTGTTATGTCTGATGCAATTCTTTGTGACCGAGCTAAAATATTTTTCCTCTTCGTTTTTCTGATGGGTCTCACTGCAGTCCCCAGTAAGACAGATGCCACGTCAATAACCAACTTCTCTTGAATTTTGAGTTCTACAGCTATTGCTTGGCCTTATCCCAAATCGTGAATCCATACTGCAGATAATGCTCTGACCTTTCCCAAGGCTCAGGCCTTTGCCAGTGTGCTGAACATCTGCCATTATTCCTTTTCTTTTTATTTTCCTGGAATTGTCTATGTTATCTCCTGTTACTATCATTTTAGTGTCTCCATCACGCTATGGTAAGACTTCCCATCCTGCTGCTGTGCTGCTTCCCTTATTCTGAGTACCAGGCCTAAAGAGGTGTTACATTAAAGACAGACAGAAACAGTCGAATGCACATTTCAAATCCCAGAAGACCTGCACGTGGTAAACTATGGTTAACCCATTAACAGTAGGAAAAGCAGGTCATTTGCGAAATTCAAGTCTAGTCAGGTGTATTTTGATTGAAAGTCAAATAATAGTACTGAAGATGGATAATGTCAGTCTCTTCTGTTGGACTCTGGATTTCCTCTGATATCACAAGAGATTTAAGGAGGACGCTGGTCACTGGCATTATCTCTGGAAGCAATGCAAGGAGATGAAGTTGTCCTTGCACTGTTTTTGAATGGTTACTTTAACTCAGAGAAGGAGATTTGGTGTTCAGGAAGTTCACCCAGCTATGGGATTAAAGCCTTTCTAGACCATAGGCTGTTACTTTAGTATTTTACATAAAATACTGAAAACTTCAAGCCTCAGCTTTAAGTCAAACCTTACATCCAAATGGTAGTTTGGGGAATTGTCACAATTAGTACCAGTCAGGTCAATAACACCTTTGTCTAAAGGATAAACTAATTTCCTTAAAATACTGCTTTCTCTGGTTTAGCTATGAAAAGGTCAGAGTCTATTGGGAGTCGGGAATATCCAGCCCAGTCCCAGGGTTGTTGCTTTTTGATCAGAAAGAACTGAGACAGTATGAGACTTAATCAAAACAGCAATTGTCTAAATGAACATACTGCCAAGAATGGTAAAATGACTGTGGCCCCGCTGCCTACTTTGCCTGTGCTGGAGTCCCAACAGGCCAGGCTGGCAGCTGATGCTCTTCCTGAGGTCAGGATGTGTCAGACACTAAGTTCAGCTGGGTGGGTGGAGGCTCTTTTAGATGGATGATTTACTTCCATCACACCTTTCATCCTTTCGAGACGCAGTAGAGGCAGGAAGTCCAGGCAGCTCCATACTGGTTCTTTATCTCAGCTCCACCCCTTCCCTCAACATTGGTCCCAGTTCTTGGGGTAGCATGGTTCTGTTCATATTGCTGAGAAGACTAGAGCCAATGCCAGTTCACAGGTTTCCTTACATTTTTTTCAGGGCACTTTTTCTGGAAGACAGTATATTAGTACATTCTTGTTCCTTCAGTGAACTCTGCCTTTGCTCTGTACCAGATCCAAAGCTCACGTAAGCCAGTGTTAGGCTTTGCACTGATCTTGGTGTGTGCTGAACTGAACTTATTAGGGTTTATTGCAAGATAACTATTCTTAATTTCTTATCAGGAAAGTGGAAATCTAGTGAACAAAATGCAGAGCCGGCCTTTATGCGGCTAAGTCTGGAAAAATGAATTGGTCACTTGGAAGCAACTGCAGTGGCGAGACAGGAAATTCTAAGAATCCTGTTGCAACCAACAATATACTATGGAAAAATAAATATATCCCAGTGGAAAGAGGCATGAGAAATCCCCATTGCATTCAGTGGTTTGGAACAAACTACTAGAAATCAGTTCTAGCAATCAGGAAATCTGCTCAAATACTTTCCTGCTACTGAGCCTCAGGCTTAACACCTCTGTACTTAGCCAGAATTTCCCACTGAATGCCTTTTCCAGGATGGAGAAAACTCACAAGGTCCGAGGATTCATGATGTTATTCAAAACTCGGGCCTTATGAGCACATGCTGACTGCATGCAGTCCAAAATAATGCAAATAACCTTTCCCTTCTCCAAAATAAAAACTATTTGGATCTTCAGGTTTCAAGACATGTTCTAGACCAAAGCCTGGATCTGTGAGACATTGGTTCCAGAGACTAATGTTTACAATAGCTTCAGCCAAAAATTAGGCAAACCCAGATGGTTTTAGTGAGACACAAACATGCAGGGAGCTTCTGACCTTGCTTGAACCTAAAATGCAGAGCTGAATTGCTTGCATGCCACTGTGTAAGATCTATTCCCAAACTGCCTGCCAAGATTCTCTCTTAGAAGCTACTGCTCCAACAAAAGGCTTGCCAGAATGTAGTATCTGTCTGCAGTTCGGCATCTTAGCTTTCACCAGGAGATGGGTTTGAGATGGGTTGTGAATTGTAACTGTTTAGGAATATATTATCTTCTCCATAAGCTCTTACAATGCGATAGGGCAGAGCAGGTGGGGGCGACAATGCCTTAAATTCCTGCCATTAATGTATTCCTTTGTAAAGATGTATTCTTTCAACTTAAAACCCAACCAACTAAACGCAATAGCAGAGCTTAAATCCATCAGAAATCCATACAAGCACCTTTTTTAGACTTGGGAATCTTTTAGAAATCACCAACATCAGACTTTCAGCTCTGATTTCTTTCACAAAATATGCAGCTTCTTGTTTGCCTTGCTATGGAAGCTTGACCAATTTTCCTGTATATGACCAGAATCCAGCGTATCTCATTTCCCTGTTTTTGTTCGTAAGGGAATGCTAGGTGTCATTCGAAAATACCTCTGTTCTCTTTCATCACAGTAAAATCAGTGCATTTCAAGTAAAAAACACTTCGTATTTTTAACAGGAATGAACTAAAAAGGTTGTGAAAAGATTGACATAGCAAAGAATCAGCAAAAGCACCATAGTGTTGTGCTCTCTTTAGAGGCTACATGCTGGCTTGCCTGATTGGTACCTTTTAGACACCATATAGCCTTCCAGCAACACTTTCAAAGGACACAGATGATTATATTCTCCCAGTAGAGATATGATACGTAGCTAGAAAGCCGTGCTGTTTTCAGTCAGGGTGACAGATAACAAGGAGGCTGGATAGCTGCTATTGTGACCTAGTAGCTTTGGGGTAGCAAACATCCCATTGTTTGAAGTTTGGAATTTATACAAAATTCCTCATTTCCTCCTTCCTGTAAGCACAATACATTGTGACAGAGGACTAAGCTACAGCTCGTTAATACCTCACTTCATAAACCTTACGTATAGTTTTGTCCACTTAAAGTCTAGCTTTGATGTAGCGTGGGGTCAGCAGTGTTTTCGTTCACTTTGCTCAGCCTTCAGCACACAAAAAGCTTTTACTTGTTTCCCATGTAGTTTTTTGTTTTGTTTCTTGTCAAACTGGCTAAATGTACAGGGATCAATCTTGCCAAACATTGAGATAAATTTTAGACTGGAATTCAGTTTATGCACTGGTATAAGGTGCTGCAATCACTTCAGTTTTTAATCCTTTTCCTAGGCTATAAGTTCTGGCTAGAACTATCTTGGAGAAAACTCCCAGTGCTAGTGACATTCAAGTAGAGTCTCCGTGTTTCAGAAATTGCAGCCTGATTGCATACTGTGATTACGGTGCTGCTTTCAGTGAAGCACAATCACTATCCTAATGTAATAAAAATGTGAATAGTAGAAACTTAGGAGCTTAACTGCACCACAAATATACACGGATGTTATCATAAAGGAGAGAGAAAAAGAGACTTTAGCATTGTTATCTGCAAAGTTAGATTCACCTG
Source organism: Pterocles orientalis (assembly GCA_011057875.1). Lineage (NCBI taxonomy): Eukaryota > Metazoa > Chordata > Aves > Pterocliformes > Pteroclidae > Pterocles > Pterocles orientalis. Next base: position 1,656,541 of record WKFP01015200.1, on the reverse strand, counting down.
TGTTCAATTTCCTCATTACTTCTGCTGGCTAGCAAGGGAGTTTCGAAAAGACTTTTATTTATGGTAGCAGTACTTTTCATAATATCTGTCATTTAATGATTTCACAAAACTTTTCAAAATTTACATAAGTGTTCTGCCTATGGGAGGACTGGTGTTGTTATTTTAAAAATACATACTTAGAAAAAAAAATTCAGAGACTATCCCGCGTTTATAGAAAAAATACTGGCAAGATTAACCCAGAGTCCTAGTCCAAACCCTCTGCTTTGGGCATTAGATTAATTTCCTTGACACAACCTCTCTCACTGAATTTGATATACTTTCCAAGAAAATACTCTTCAAGATTCAGCACTTACTTTTGTCATATGTGAAATATCTTAACAGATCATACGAAAGAGCACTTTTAACAAGACTTGAAGTCCTCTTCTAAAAGAGGAGTTCTTCCCTCATATCTCTAATTTGTCTTACTTTCAGAACGCAAAGAAATATTTATATTTTAGTATTTTAAGGTATTCCATTAAACTTCTGAATAGCTACATCTACTTTTTAAAGAAAAAGCCTAAGATCTAATCTTAAAGTTCTTTGATCCTAAATGGAAAGAGCCCCCTGGCTCTCAGGCTTTCATTGGGAACAAGCATCTTTTTATTAAAAAAATTTCAGGTGTCTTTGCAGGATCTTATTTGGCTCTGAAAATTGTATCCTATACCGGATTTCTGCAGTACGTTATTTTCCTGGCAAGGAATTGGAAGAGGAAGTATAATGCTTATGAGAACTTGCCTCTAAGAGGAAGACTCTTTTTTGTCCAGTAACAGCCTGTGCTCTCAGTAGAGACTTCTGCTCTAAACGATAATCAGGAAAGCTGTCAAACGTGTACTGTTCAGTGTGGTCTTTGAAGCGTGTGGTCCCACCCATGTATGTGAACTAAGCTAGTGCTTGGATACTTCTTAGGACCAGAGCTTGAGCCTTAGTTGTAGGCAGCAGTTTTACGTCATTGCAAGGTGAACAAAAAAGTTAGATTAAACCTAAGAGTATATTTTATGGAACAGAGAAGTGATCAATCTGCAACGTGCCATTTCATAATTTATGTATTGTATTTTATTTTGCAGATTCTATGGAAAACAGGCATTCTGTAAGTACACATTTTATGTAAGCAGTTAAATATAGTGACATTGGGTTGAGATTATTGTGCATCTAGTGAGATAGTGTTCAAGTGTTGCTACATTTGAATTGTTTATTTGTTGTTCAGGACTTTTACTGGACAGCTACTGGGCAATCCTTCTGTGTATATTCTTTCTAGTCAGGCTTTCAGTGTAACGTTTGTTGAATGGTCAGCTTTAAAAGTCCACAGACCTGACTGGTGTTTGGTAGTGCTGGCAGATGACAAATAATGATCTTCCAAGAGTTTGGGTTGAACACCTGCACAGCTTTGGATATGTGCCACAAATATTCATGCTGACAGAATGGCACAAGGCTGGGGATGGTTGCTGCTTGCTTCAGATTCCTGATGGACCTGAGACACTGAAGATTTGCATATGAAGACCTGTTAATCTGGTTAATGTGTCACTGGGGACAGAGCTGCTGTTCAGGTTCCATCTATAGAGTGTTTAGTGCCAGTGAATCTCCTCAGGGTGTGCCTGCTCACATGCACACACATACATTCTGTGATTGTATCTCACCAGACAGGTAAGGTACTGCCAAAGATGTCAAAGGAAGAGTTAAGCTAAGGAGGAATGGCTGACCACCTAAACTTGGCAGAAGTCACTTCTATTCACTGTCTGTGGCTGTTTCCTTCTGGGTTCATGTTCATCCACTGGTATAGCAAGTGGGATGACTCTAAGGGCCGGTGGTGAAAACTGAGACCTTGCAAAAAAATTTTAAAGGCCAGAAATTTGTTACCTCAGAGTACACAGATATCTCACAGTTATGCTGCTCTGACCAGGAGGTGAGAATAGTACCATCCATACATAGAGGATCTCAGCTAAACAACTGGGAGTTTCATGAAGGTTCTGTAGGTGGTGAACAGCTTTACAGGGCTAAGAAACCAGTGAAGAAATATGGATTCTTTTTTTTTTAAAGAATAAATGTCCTGAATGAGCTGTTACTCTGCTCTCAGGAGATCTAAGAGGCAGGGAACATGCATTTCAGGAGTACTTTTATGAATGTTAGATAAGCAATCTAATCCAACCTCAGACCAGGGAGACAGGGTGTTTTTTCTGCCATCCACTTCTTGAGTTTGGAGCTTGTACTTAAGAAGAAAAAGAGAGAGACTCATAAATAAGAATCACAATAGCACAGTCTACGTCAGCTATGGCATCCATTTGAGTTCTGAAAGGCTCCATCAGCACTCACTTCCCCATGGGACAGAAAAGCAGCCCATTGTATTATTTACAGGCACTGGCAGTGCACTGAAGGTCACAGATTGCGTTACAATAAACAGACATATATTAACAGGCCAGTAGGGTTTATAGTGTCATTGTCTCTCTTAGTTTAAAGGTTTGTTTTTCTAAAAATAAATGGAGCTGAACCCTCCTCTGGGTTATACCAGGCATTCCTCGGAGAATCACGCAGAAGAAAGTTTGTCCCTGTCCAACACAAAAGGAAAAATGTCCAAGAGTGGCTGTGACAGACATCTGGTGTAAGCTCAGGGAGGATTTTTCTTTTTTTTTTTTCCCCACACCCTACATAATTTATAATGGATATTGGATGAAAGGCTAAGGTTTTATTAAGATTTTTTTTTTGTTTTCTTTTCCTGTGGCCAAAATTCAGTGAAAAATCTCTCCATGGAAGTATAATGAGGCTGCTTCAGTGCAAATACACTGACTATCCCATGTACATCACTTTCATAATAATTAATTGGGCTTATTAAAGCTTGCTAAGCCAGATAATCTATGAAGTAATGTTAGATTCAAGGGAGAAAAGTGTCAGCTGAGGGGAGGGCAGTGTTTCCCTTGTGTTGTCTGTACAAATTCCTGTTAACAGTAGGAGAGTAATAAAACTGGTTACTCTGTAAAAGTAATCCCATTTTCAGAAACACCCCAAAGACAAGTCAGCTTTATAACACTTACACATCTTCCTCGATTTTTTCCTAGAAGTAGTGTCACTCAGTTCACATCTGTGACATTGTCCCCTCCTTAGATGGTGTTCATGTACTTAACGTAGTAACAATTCCTTTTTTGGAATAATTAGTGCTTTAAAGCACAAAACCAGATCCCCATCTTCTGCTTCTTAAATTCCCACTTCTGTTCCAATAAAGCCTGTGACAAAGAGCAGCACTGTCCCTCTTTTGAACTCTCCAGATAAGTGGCCTAAAGTTGGACTGGACAGATAAATTTCTTTATAGATTTTCTATTCTCCCCCTATTTGCCCTTCAGCATTTTTCAGGAAACATGGATGAGTACAGAAGAGGCAAGTACTAAGGTACTTGCTATCATTATTTTCTTACAACTATTTGTTTTCTGTAGCTCATTTTGACACAATACATAACTGTGCTGTACCTCAGAGGTTTGGGCCAGATGAGGAGATGTTGATCCTACTCATGAAAAGGAAAATGCTCCTTATAAAGTGATCAAGTGCCTTAAACTTCCTCCCCAGCTGTTCTCCTTCTTTGTAGCCAAATGAAGCATTTAGCTCAGAGGTGAGGCTGCTTTTGGTCTGCTGCTCCCTTAACTTGTGAGTGAAAGGAGGCCTTCAGGCCGAGGCTGGTCAGTTTAACCACACGAAGTGCCAGATGGATTACTTACCTATAGTGACCTGTCAGAAGACTTGTAGAATTTGAGTCTGTTTAGGAAGTAATAGCTAGTCCAGAAGTGTGGGACAAAGGACACCGCAGCAGCGAGAGCAGTGTTTTGCTAAGAGCTGTGTTTTCAGAGACAGGAGGACACGCAACCTTTTTGTTTCAGTAATGATGGTGGAGACTCCACATCAGATCCTGCTGTCCTGTCAAATAACCACGTGGGTTCCACTTCTCAGATAAACTCTGTTAGCTCACTCAGTTCTGCAGTGATCTTCCAGAAGTCCCAGGGAAAACAGAGGACTGCACTGTGGAAAAGAAAGATAAAGCAAATCATTTTAATGAGTGCTAACCCTGCTCTTGTGCATTTGCCCCTACATAGTTTCTGTCAGAATAAATACAATCCAGCCTGGAAATCTAGGAACTTTGCTTCATTTTAGCAGAGAGACCATTACAAAACTGAGCTCAGGGCTTTAGTAAACATTGTGTACTGACAATAAGTGTTGTGTTACACAGAGGCATTGCAAGTGTTTGTATTATGTCAAGAAAGGTGGTGCTAGAAAAACAATGAGTTAAAGTTTGAATCATTTGAATTGTATAAAGGCCCCATTGCAGTACAGGCTCTGACTGATTTACAGTCCAGAGTACCTTGAACCTGAATGTCTTTGACTTTCAGGTCATTTACAAATGAACCCAAAGTTTTGGGTTGGGGGTTGCTTCCCTCTTTTTCCTCTGTTTCAGAAATTTGTATCTTAAATGCCATCCATAGGAAGTATTTGCAAAAGAAATGAATTACTTAGAGAGGAAATGGGAGGAGGTTTCCTTCCTGAAATCAGAGCTGGCAATCTTTCTAAGTTATTTAATGGTCCCAGTTTCTGAAAACATATTGAAGGAAATATCTTAACAATGAGATAGCCACTTCGCCAAATACTAATTGGTATTGTGTCAAATTTACCTCAGCGGTACATTCTGACTTCATGTCTCCTCCTCCCCTATTACCTCTTAGATGTGAGTGTTTGTTTGTTTGTTTCATTCTGTCCTAGGGGTGCGTGAGGGCTGGCAGCCTTGGTCAGGACATAGCGTACTGTTAGCTGCCTATTTGTTCAACCTCAGAAGGTACCCTCTGAGACAGAAACCTGTGCAATTTACATCTATTCAGAGAAATTTTGGGCGGTTTTTTTTCAGCTACTTTCTCATCTGACTCAAGTGATCCCAAAAGTATTTTGTAAATTGTCAGTGGTAAAGGAATTGCTTCACGTTGCTCCGAAGGGGGACCTGGCATGTGTTTAACTGTGCACAGTAACATGGCACAATGGTTTCAGACAGGAAATGAAGATGAAGGATGTGTCCATTTAAGATTGGGGGGGGATTTCAGGCAGTCAGGATATGAAGAACAAGGTGATACTCTGAAATAAACACTGATTTATAAACCAGGAATTCCTGCCTCTGACTCATGGGGCAAATCCTTTGGGGGTAAGTCCACGAAAGGAATTAGGCGCCTCAGTGCTGACAAGACTGAACTATTAGGTTAGAGGCCACCATGTACTCTTAGCAGATATTTGTTGGAGGAAGACTTGCTTTGGCAACTGATATCAGGAAAGACTTGACAGTTATGAATCCTCAGTGGACAGAATTATTTCTGTCATATAACGTAAAGACAATGAAGTGTGGGATCTCTCTTGGCACTTTCCCACTGGCTGGCATAGAGGACGCCTCTATCTGCACGCTGCATTTTGTGGTTCTCAGTGCCAGGTTTCCATGTCCCTGCTGTGTACTGGATAGATAACCCGTTCAAAGGAGCAGACACTTGGAGAAATGTGCTGTCTAAAAGTTGAACACTGCATTGCTCACTTTTGAGATACCCAAGTGCTTCTTAGGGGAAGGTTTTCATTCTTGTGGGACTGAAGATGGGGGGTCTAATTGTGGCAACTGGGCATCTAGGAGTAAATAAGAGATTTGACTGTCAGATTTGTTGTGTGCCAGTTCCCGTAAGAATCCAGTTTTTATCAGTAAGTGCCCAGTTGCAGATGGTTATTAACAGTATTGCAGTCTAGCCCGTAATTGTTAACCTAAATCTCACACCGTCTTATTTCCTTTTTTATCTGATGAAGATAATACTAATATCTCCCCAGGGATCTGTGAGTGTTTTCTAGCTCATTGTACAGTGCTCTAAGGAATATGTTACTATATTTAAAGTTTTTGTATTGATCAAAAAGGACAGGAGAGGGCAGGGGGACACTTGTATTCATATCATTTTTTTTTCTCTTTCTGGTCTTGTTGCCAACAGAGAATACCAGGGCATCCTGATGCTACTTAGAACAGTCGTCTCAAACATCAGCTGGGAGAAGAAAACAAGCCAAGATGGAAGATGTTGCAAATGTTTCAAAAGCTCTGCAGCACTTATGAGTTTGCCAGGCTCTTCTTTTCAAAGTTTATTTCCTCAGGGGGAACAACAGACGTGTTCCTAAAGCATTTAATGGAAAAAATTACAAATAAAAATTCTCATAGGAAAGTGGCTCTAGAAACCACTGACCTAGGCTCCCATCTTTACTTTCTCCTGCTAATGCGATTTTGCCTTTCTAGCCTCCAATTCATCATGCTCTGAGGAAATAAAAGGGGAAGCTACAGCTGAGGAAGTACATTTCTACAGTGCAGTAACTACTGTATGCTAGTAGGCTGTAGAAAAATCTAAGCTTGCTTTAAACTAGCTAACTTGGTTATCAGTAACAACACTCCTGCGGCAGAACAGGGCTCAGCACAGCTTGGCCAGCCATGTATGTACTTTTCGACATGATCTTGTAGCTTGTGCTGAGCTCCCTGTGCTGCAGCAGCTGGACTGCTACCAGTCTCGGAGCCAGCTAATTTATAGTTCACTTGGATGCGACACTGCAACAAGGGCCTAACGGAAGAGCGAGCTCTGGGCTCTCTAAAAACTTGAATAACTGTTCAGAGATTCAGTACTTTCCCAAGTGCTTCTATCATTAGAGGCATAAATATTCTTTATTCTTTGCTAAATTGCTTTTCCCCTTTAAAAGTTCTGATGCTTGTTGGTTAGTTTGGTGTGAGGGTTCTTCAAGGGATGATTGCCCATCACAGTTATTTTGGATGATGCAAAATGTAAGTTTTGAGTGGGTGGATATGCTACACCCAGGTCACTGAGTTTGTTCCTGAAGATCCCGTTGTGTATAATCCTTAATCCTTTTATTTTAGGAGAGATCTGAAGCCGTACTTGTGTCCAGTTTGTCCAGTATGGAACTCCACACCTATTCTTTTTCTCTTTAGTATGATAAGCCACTAACATGGATCCAGTTTGCACCTGGATCTGATCTTTGCAGCCCGTGTTTATCTCAGTTGCATTAGTTTCAAAAAAGAACACAAAACAGAAAAAGGACTGTCCCCAACCCCTTAACCAGCTGGTCTTTGACACTGCAATTGCTCTCCTTTACTTACTGCAGATTAAATCACTACAAGATCTGGGCCATTTGTAAGAAGGTTCTCATTTTAATTAGAAATCAGTGTAAGAGAGGACAGGGATTTGTATATACATATATAGTTACTGCTTTAAGCGTTGCATCAAAGGCGCAAAACCAGCAAGAAATCCAAAAGGGTTTTATATCCTCATTCCAAATGTTTAAATTTTCAAGCTCCAGTTACTGGCTAATATCTCTAATTTATTGTTCCCTATGCAAATGTTTTTTGTATCAAAAACTTTTCATAGATGGCTGACTTGATAGCAAACTTCTGTTGGCAAATGTTCGTTCTAGCATCCCATGAGTGTCCATACAAATGCATTAGTATAAGGAATGTGAAAAGGTATTTTAATAAAGAAAACTCTGAATTGAACTTTGCACTGGATCTTGCATGTTCATATTAGTGACCACTTGCAAATGAATACCTGTACATCTTTTTGTTAGTGATGAACCACATAGATACATCGCGTAAATTTACATATGGAAGATGTCACCTCTGCAACAAGTGATTCCAGGCACGTAGATCCGTTGTCATGAACCAGTTCAGCAGCAGGTAAATGCACCAAATCAGTGGAAGTGTTGAGCATGGCAGTGCTTGCGTTCACGTAAGTCTTTTGCTAAATTACAAACGTAAAAGTTCGTCCACAGACCTTGAATCTGTTACTGAAACAGACTAAAGCTCAGATTAGAGCTCAAACAGTATGTTAGTGAAAAACAACAAAAAAATCAGATTTCTGCATTGTCAGTAAGTTGAGCTCAGCAAATACAAAATGAACTGTTGTTAAATATTTCCTTTTTGAGAAGACAAAACGGATGGAGCATCCTCAGGTCCTCTGTGGCGTGTCTTGTCTGAGCAGTTCCACTGACCGCGCTGCATCCTGCTTGTGCTAAGCGCCTTCAGAAGGAGGTTTACCCACCCCACTGCGTTACTTGGTTAACTTTATAATATTTTTACTATTGCAGAGGAGAAGCTTTAGGGATGAGATACAGAAACGATTTAAATCAACAGATTCTTCTTCCTTGCCACTGATAATTTTTCTCATTTCCAGCGAAGTAGCAGCTGCTTATTTTCTTATCTAATGTAAGTACATTTCCCTGTGCCCTTCCGTGGAAAAATCGATGATGATGTGCTGGAAACCACCTGACAGGGCTGCGGAGTGCGCAGCACAGCCGTCCCCTGCCACTCCTTTAGTGTCACCAGTGCCCCGGCCCTGGGGGGACCCTGGCCGGCACCGTGCTGACCCCACCGCCCGCCGCTGCCACGTCGCTGCTCCGCCCGGCAGCACCCGGCGTTGATCCGGTGCTGACCCCTGGTGGCAAGCGACCTGCAGGGCGACAGGGGTGGCGCCGGGTCCCTCCTGCCCCCGGGGTGGTCCCTGCCTGGGGCCGGGCAGCCAGCGCAGCCCGCAGGGTGCTGGTGTGCGGGGAGGGCTGCAGGTCCGGCCCTGGTTTCTGGGCCAGGTTCTCACTTTTTATCTACTTGCACAGAGTAAACTGAGCCTTGTGACTTTATTCCTGCAGCGGTATGATCTCTTCATCCGGACCTCTGCCACTCTTAAAGAACAGTTTTCAAACCACAGTGTAAGCCTACCAGCCGTGAGTTCTTTCTCTCTGGCACAGGTTAGTGAATTGTTTGTAAATGCTGGGGCACCACTACTGTGCAGAGTAAACATCCTGTTCATCCGCAGGTGAATAAACCCCAAAGTTTATTTACTTTTCTGGGGTGTTATGTGCTTGTTCTAACTGCTGCTTTGTGAGCTTGGTTCAGGTCAAGTTCTTAATGTTGCAATTCCTCACTAAGCTGTTTGCATCATAAGCCCCCAGCTTTTGGGGGCAGGGGAAGTAACGCTGTCAGACTGGCTACCGCCGTTCTGGTGCGGGAGAGGACAGGGAAAGGAAACAAAGTTTGAGAAAAACAGAGATATCAAATTAAAAAAAAAAAAGGACACCAATTAAACTGGAAATCAAACTGAAAGTAATAAAGTATCAGCACAGATTTAAAATGCTAGCACATTTTGTTATTTAGAATTTCAAGTCCTTTCTGAGTAGACTGGTGAAAGCAGAATAAACATCACTTTTACTGTTACTCGGGAGGTAATAAGCAAGTTGTCATGTCTAAAGAATCACAAAGAAAGGGTCTTATTGTCTTCGTGCTTTGAAGTGCTCCACTCTAAATCACAGAGGCTCCCTTTAAAAAAAGGCTTAGAGAGTCCAGCAATCATGAGAAGGTGGCTTGCATGGGAAGCTTCCATTAAATGTGAGCATTTATATTTATACAGGTGATTTGTTTTCTCACCAGCCACAGACAAGCTGAGTGGGAAGGCTGAAAAAATTCTCATCACTGTAGTTAAATTTCAAATTTAATAGCAAAGAAATCACAGTTTCCTCAGGGAGGGAGTGACCTGCAAAGTCTGATGACAGACAAACAGAATAACAGCATGAAACTGAAATGAAAGATTTAGCACAAACCAGCAAGGTCTAGGCAGCCACTGCAGAGGCACTTGGAGTGTGCCCCAATCAACCTGGGATCGCAGTAGCACTGAACTGCGTGTGAAGCTGGAATGGTGACTGTTAGAATTGGGCTTCACATGGTATCCTGGGTCTGACCACGTTTCCAAGGTTAGGAGGAATTCAGATCCAAAAGGTGTTGTTTGAGGAGTAGTTCCACAAATAACCCATTACTTATGGAAAGAGAGAATCTGGCTCTGCAGTTAATAGACTAGTAATATATTTCTGTGCAATCTTGAACATACAAGAGTGCTAGATTAAATCAGGGCATCCTTTTGGGCAATGAACAATGCAACAATTTTTTCACTGAACAAAAACCAGGAGTGATGATTCTGACAGTTCACCATCCTCTGGTTACTGCCCTGATTTTTCTGTAGTTGTCTTTTTGTTTTAATGTTTTACTCAGGAGAGAAAAGAAGATCTTGGAATGCAGGCTTATTACAGGGAAGGAAGGAAGTGAAAAGAAGATGAAAGGAAAGACAGCAGGGAGTGGGCAGGGCTGGGGGGAGAACTCCCCCAGGCTGTGGAAGGTTTGGGAGGAAACAGCCCATCAGTCCAGTCACCTTAACGAAGCCACACTTTGTGGTGTTGGCAATGCTCTGGGGAAGGTTTCTAGGCAGAATCAGTGCTGTGGAGATGGTTTATCCCAAACATTCATGTGTTTACAGTAGTCCTGCGACCACTAGAAGTAGAAAATATAGCTGTTAATAAAAAGCCCTTTTGCAGATAAGAGCACTATTGGTCTGAGAAGACAACAGGTTCATTTCAACTGCTGCTGTCAGTGTGTTAGTCCTGTATGGGGACGTGTAGTCATGAGGCACTGAGGAGCCTGCCTGATAAACGGCTGCTGTAGGACACTAGGATATTGACACTGGGAGTGCGTGTCTTCAAAAGAAACATCATATTAGCCTGTTATTCAGCTGGCATATCCAAGCCCTGCTCAGTGCTTGCAGAGGAACTGTGCTGAAATAGCTGGTTTCCACAAAGCACTTAGGAACACTTGCAGAGGGAGAGCTTGGCTTTAAATCCTCTGCACTGGCTTTTTGTTTATTCATTTTTTAACTACATGCAGAGCCAAGTCTTCACTGCAACTGACAGTTTCACTTTGCAAATCAATGAGACAGTGCTACAAGGGCAGGAAACTCTTACCTGTGAAGTTCATATTGTTCAGAGCTGCCGAACTGATGGCCCTGACTGACTGCTGCCTCCATGGAACAACCTGTGCCAAGTGTCTGAGCTCCCCGAGGCTCTCCCCATCCACCCAGGCTGGTGGGATCTTAGTGGGACCTTCTGGGGTAGTTCAGGCTCCAACTAGCAGTAAGTTGTGGAAATGTCTGCTCTCCCAAACTCCACTTCCTAGCCCCAGCTTTTTCGTAGGGAACTCTGCTCTGGGGATAAGTGCTTCCAAGAGAGCTGCTGGTCTGTCCCCAGGAGTGGATGGGACAGAGAGGAGGACTTTGTCTTAAGTGGGCTGAGTCATGGTATTACTGGAAGGGGTGAGCTTGGCATCCTGGCTTGATAATAGGCTATGAGAGTCTAATGGAAGAAAAAATTGTCAAATCTATTAAGATGTGGTCAGAGGATAAGTCAATTAATGCAAATTACAGCCACCCAGGTTATTAAATTAACATGAGATTTCAACTGGAAATATAGATTGCTTTTGAATAATTTTAAATTATTTAAAGCATGGTAATCATGAAAATCTCACAGTCTCCATAATGCAAAACATAGCTTTGATTTTATTACTGCTTGAGTTGTTTTTTATATTTTTGTTTCAACTTCATGATCATTGAAGGAACAGGAGCTTTAAAGAGCACGATACTCTTAATTTAGGAAATGCCAAAAGCTGCAAAAGCTGTTATGAGGCAAAAGCTCAGAGGTGGCTGAAGATGAGCTGTGATTCTGCAGTGTGATCTATGGCAGAGCTGAAATCAGGTAAAGCGAAGTGTGTCTAAATGCAGCCCTTGCATGCAAAATCATAGATTGGATTTTCTATCCAGTGGTTGTGTCCACATCACCAGTTCAGGTGATCAGGACTAGATGGCCTCTATCGCTTCAATTACTTTGGCCAGTAATGACAATATTTGTCACCAGCAAGTTAGACCTGCTGTGCCTGATACTCCTATAACTCTCACCACGTGTAGCCGCTGCCACTTGAACTGTGGCCTCCAGATAAGAATTTAGCATTTTGCACTGCCCTGGCCTCCTGGAAATGCCTGCATATAGACCGAGAATGTGAGTGAACTATTTCCCTGGCTGCAATTTCCAGACAAATTTGGTAAACACAGCTCAGCCCTGACTCAGGGTATTCCTCAGGGCTGGAAGAAGAAATCTAAATGTACTTCCAGCGTGCGCTGGCACTCTGGAAAACCGGTTCCACCTGTGGGTGCTGAGCCTGTAACAGCCTCCAGACAATCTGTCCCCTCTGGCTGGAAGTCAGAGACCTTAAGGGAGCAGAGAAGGGAAATATGCAGCCTCGTGAAGAGAAATTCATGTGAAGAGAAATTCATGTTCCTCCCAGGGACCTCGGGGACTGGTTGATCTCTAGAGAAGGATGGTATGTTCAGCATGACTGCAAGTGTTAGCTGCCTCAGCCCTGAAACCTCAGAACATTGTGTACACTGCTTAAATCCAGTTTAGTCATTGCTGGAGGGAGGCAAGGCTGCCCTGTTCGAAAATACGCGTGACACACACCTGTGCTTTGTCGAACAAGAAATGCTGAAAGGGTTTTCTTTAACCATCTTTATTTCCTTTTCCTTTTTTTTTTTTTTTCTGAAGCTGGTCTTTTCCCACCGACTTGATTTCTTTCTGACTGTTCCAGGATGAATCACGCAGTCCTACAGACCGAATGGAACTGCGGAAAGCGGACCTGACTAATGTCCCCGACCAGGAGAAAATAATAATTGATGCTTTTTAATTACAAGTTTCCTGCATGATGGTCTAGTTTTTTAGCTTATAATCATTAACAGTATAATAGAGACTTAAGTAAATTGCTGCCTTTTCCTCTTTTGTAGCATATATAGGTCAGATTTTCATGTTGAATGGTTATTATCTCTGACACTAATTAGTGCACTGACTGGCTGACAAAGGTCACATCTGTGTTTTCTTCATTGCATACAAACATGAACAGGGCTGTGTGCTCACGCCAACTGATTCTCCCAATTCCGTGTCTTCTGGAGTCATTTCCACCAATGCAAAATCACTAGTTTGACTTGATAGCTGCTTTACACCTACTTTGTACTCATGTCAGTGAAAGACGAGGTTGAGGGCAAAGGAGCGTCAGCAGTCATCACATCCACAGCACATGTGCCCTGCTCTGTGCTTCGTAAGTCATAGCAATCACGCTTCATGCATCCTTGGCTTTTCAAGCTCTGTGCAGTTGCAGTCAAAGGGATGAAGTTGTTGCCTTTCCATGAGGAAATGAATGGAGCTTTTATTCTCTTTGACCAAGGCACTTGGACGGTTTTAGGCCCAGCGAATTGTTTCTAATAGCAGGCAAAATTGATCACCCAGGTACTTTGATGCAGCCCTTTTATTTATAAAGAAAGTACAAAATTCTGTTTCCTTGAACAGAAGAGGAATCAGACAATAGGAGACAGTTTCTCTGCATGCAATTTCAATCCTTTCAGCCAGCACTTTACCCAGAAGCACTCCACCAGCTTTTGTGCTCAAGGTCATTCTTGTAGGGTTTATCTGGTTCTGTCTGGCTTTGAGAGAAGGCTGCTCCCACCAGACCATAGGAGCACACGGCTGCTCCAAGCACTGCCCTCCTCTCCACATCTTCGAAACCCAACATGTCAGTCAGGAGAAACCTTGAATGCATTAACTTCTCCTCCAGGTTTGCCCTTTTGCCTTCTTTCGTAGGGTGGCTGTTCCAGTTTCAGCTGCCTGCTTCTGTACCAGAGCTTGTTTGTGTCTTCTACAAAAGAATATCCAACGAAAGGCAACATTAAACCTGTCGGGGTCATAAGCTTTTGCCTGAACCCAGTGTCTGGATGGCACCAGGGTTAGATTCTCAGCATTTGTCTTTGTGCTGATGAAGAGTAAGACCTTTGCGCTTACTGTCAGCTGTGAAGAACAGGAATAGGTGATGGAACTGGGGCGAGATGAGATTCTCACTCTCCAAGTGAAGTTTTTATATATATGCTTCCTTTACCATTAGAGAGAATACCCTGCTGGCCAATAAACAGTACGCACTGCTAATCCTGGGTTGAATTTCTCTGTGTTCCTTGCCTTACTCATCATATTTAACTTTGAATTTATTTGTAGAGAAGTGCACAGAAAGTCCTGTTTAAGAAAGGAAGAAACAGAAAGGAAGCCTGGGCATCGTGTGTTTTCTCGCAGGATTGTCCTGGACAGTTTCCAATCTGTTAATGAATGAACACCGACATCTAAACCATCCCCAAGGGAGGTTCAAGATCCATCTGAGTTCAGTAAGAGGTTTCTAAATAGCTGCACCAAGCCCATACTTCAAAAGAAATACATTTTGCTATTTTTAAAACGTGAGTTTTGTAAGGCTTTGAATATCAAGATTAATTCTGTGTCTAAATGCAATAGAAGGCAGCACTGACTGGTGAGTCTCACTCAAATCTGGAAGGTTTTAATATTGCCTGGAATCTGTTTTGGATGTTCTAAAAGCCTAAGGTATGGCTGTGTTTATGTTTTTCCCCAGAGCAGACTATGCATGTACTTACCAGATTCCTTATATTCCTATATACCTGACATTCCAGTATATCTCACTGGATTTGTGTGTGAAAAATGCATTACGTTCTCTATCAGCACTAGACATTTTGATTCAGGGATGCTGCTTGGATAGATTACTGAGCAGTGTTTAATTGAAAGATTTAATGATACTCTGAAGAAGACATGACTCACTCTTGAACAACAGGGAATGGCTCCTATAGATGAAAAAAACCCGAGGTCATGCGGAGCCAGATGCTGCCCTGCACAGTGTGATGCAATAGGTAGCAGTGGCTGTGGAAGCTGAGCAGAAGGGTCAGGGCAGCTGGGCAGGTTTGGAGACAGCATTATGCACCAGGTCACAAAAATCAGAAAGTGAAGTTGAGCAGAGTGTTCTCAGTGCCTCACATTACACATCTACCTTGGATATCTGAGCTAAGAGGCTACTCTGCTCTCTGGTCCAGCCCCTGAGAGTCCTGTTCTGAACTGCCCCTCGGAGGTGCCTGTCCCTCTTCGTTGCCTATAATAGGTACTTCTAGGAGCACAGATTCCTTATTTAGCCACCTGAGTGATGAGCACAGTGAGATGTTATTTAATATGTCTCTGTGCTGAGATCTTCATCCTAAAGTGCTGTACAGTTAATGGCATTGGAGAGTAGGAGAATGCGAAGTCCAGAACAAGAATTCAATTGTGGAGGCTCTGAGAACATTTGGCTCCAGAGGCTGGGTCCAACTCTGTCAGAGAAATGGGCGAGGATGGAGCTCTCACTGGTGATTGTTCGGTTGTAGGGAGAGAAGGGAAGGATTGAATCTTGGCTGTGATTATTTTGTGTGAATGGACAAGTACTGAATGCTCTGTCAGAGGCAGTTCTTTAACATGGGAAAACATCAGTCCTGTGTTTGCTTTCCGAGCTGTGCTCTCGTTTGTTCCAGGGTACAACTGTACCTTCGTCTTCTCACTGTTCCAGTCCAGTCTCCTCAGCAAAGCTCAGTGTCTGACTTTCCCCCATTTAAAACAAGACCTTGCCCCAATTTTATTCCAAAATGCTGGACTGACCAGCGTAGACATTTCGGTTTGTTCTGCAGTGTGTGGATATGGGCCACCGTGATGCTACTGCTCACTTAAAGGTTACTAATTACTGTCGCAGAGACTGCAGTTCCTGACAGCTTGGCGAAGTTCACATAAATAAAGGTTCTAGCAATATTCAGGTTTGAAATTACACTGTCTAGATAGGCTGATAGCCTAACGATATCAGCCTTACGAAAACAATGCATGTTGTTTGCCGCTCCAGAACATGGGAAATGCTCTGCCCAGGGGTCCATCTATGCCAGCTCTCCATCGCAGCTGGAGAAACCAAAGTCTCTTCAAGTGTTTTATCCCTCTTTGGTACCTAAGAATTTACTCCATGTTGCAATTTCTGGTTCCATTTTGCCAGGTATACATTCAGCTCAGATGTTAATGCTCTCAGAGCAAAAACATCGGAGCAAGATGATGCTGGTTTTATGATGGTGTTGATGTTTTGACCTGATGCCAGCATGATCCAGGAACAATTCCCATTAAGTCTATTGATGTGAGTCTTTCCTCGAAGGGGACACTCAGGAAACCTTACCCGAATTATCTTTTAAAGTAGATTAGTTAAATTCTATTAAATCCTTTGCAGATATTCATATTCAGAATTAAGTGGCATTAATCTGATTTAGTGTACTTCACTCTGAAACCGAAGAAAGCTAAATCAAATGAAGGCCACTTTAATTCCAAGTAACAGGACTCATGCAGGACTCCAGTGTAACTTCAATAACCACTTTCAAGTCACACTTGTCATTAATTTGGATTAATTTTTCTGACTTTCCTTGTGAAGACAAGGGACAATAAAATCATCATAGATGACCTATGTTCTGCTTTCCCCTGCCCCCCACCCCCCAAATACTATGGACCCAGCTCCTCCTGAATATTGGTTTGGAGTTCTGGATCTGAAGGTTGCTTTAGTCAATGCTCTTTTCTCTTTAATAATAATTTCTATTAAGCACATCAGTGTAGAACTCTAGCATCTGTCCAGGCAAGAGGAGAAGGGTACTGCAGGCTGATGTTACTGTTCCTGCGGAAGAGCTGTGCATCTGGAAAAGTTGCAGTGTACGTGCCTGGTTTAAATATGTAGCTTCAGCTGTTGGGTATCAGGAGTACTAAATTTACTTGTAGATTTAAAATAGGTGAATGATTCGTCAGCTAAAAGGTCAGGAAACGTGTTGTTTATTCCGTGCTTTGCTTTTCCTGATTAATAGCAAATTGTCTGTAGCATCTGATGTTACTGTCAAGGATTTCTGGTGTAATGCCTGCACAGACAAAAAGTAGAATAGTGCCATTGTATCCCCATACCTTTCCCCAGCTTTGTATTTTGTCACAGTTGCACTCTGAAGTACTCCAGCACCCAGCCAGCATATATCCCAACTCACAAAGGTCTCTGCGGAGGGACGACTATTGACTTCTCCATCATGTGCAGATCAAATTTCAGGCTTTTAGAGTTTTGTGCATTTGCCAGGTACACTGAAATACAGATACCAGCTCTTGCAACCTTCATGTGACTTTGGCAGCGTGCACGTGGCTGTTCTGCATGGCACGTGGACTCACCTCTTCCCCAGAGACGGATGGCACCACTGCTATAGGTACGCACCAGCCGTTTGCCCTGTCTGGGTTTGGTCTCACCGGTGTAAGAAGCATCTTTGCAGGCCCAAGAGGCACCAGGGCAAACTCACAGCATTCAAACTGCTTGACCGGGGCTGCATTGCAAAGCACCTTCCCTGGGAACAGGTCTGCCTCTGGCTGCCACCTTGGCAGCGCAGTTCTAGCTCTGCACACACTGCTGACCTTGTTTCAGCCTGTTCTGGGAATCCACTTGACCTCCTGGGAATCCACTTGACCTCCTGGCAGCCAGGAGAGAGGCCATTGCTGTTGCCCTTCTACCAGTCCGTCAGCCCACAGCTGCAGGGAGATAGGTGGGAGTTCGAACCTCCTCTGGCTCTGGAAATGTGTCTCCGAGTGTGTGCAAGGACTTGATGTGAGGAGTAGTATAGAGCTTCTTCTCCACAGACACTTGGCAATCTAGAAACCTTTAATAAATTAAAAAAAAATTAGAAAGAGGAAGATCACAAGGATAAATGAGAAGGAGAGGATCTATCCTCAGCTCAGCTTTAAAAATTAAGCAGGAATACAAAAAAAACCCTGCAGAATAATGTGCCTTAGCACAGGAAGTGCCCAGAGCTCAGAGCTTCTGCAGGCCCCAGGGGATTTTTGAAGCAGAGCTGGAGCCAGGCTCAGAGCTGGCTGGGGAGGCTCTCCAGGAGGGTATGACCTGGTTGTGCTCCTCCATGCCAGCGAGAAGCCAGGCAGCAGCACTGCTGCTCAGGGGCTGGGATCTGCGGGTGGGGAGAAGTGATGGGTTGGAGGCCAAGATGGGCAGATGTCCAACTTAGAGAGTTCAGGTCCAAAGACAACAGTGAAGCCATTGGGCACGGAAAGAACTGGGAGGTGGGGAGGACGCTATCGTTTCAGTGTTTGACAAGCGGAAGACGGGCACACAAGCACTGTGGAAGGAGTGCGGCGTGCAGGAAGCTCGTCCTCTGCTCTGTACCCACAGTCAGAAGCAGCTGGAGCCCACCGGGAAGCCTTGGCCTCCTGAGTGCTCGTTGGGCTGCAGTACACACTGCGTGGGCTGGGGGCTTGTTTGGTTTTTCGTTTAATATTGTCCAGAAAACAAACAAACAAACAAAATGCCAGTAAAGCTGTTTTCGCACATACACACAAACCCGTGTGTGCCAAGAGTCCCTGGTTCAGGCACCGCTGCTGCACGGAGCTGCGAGCAGGCCTGTCTCTGGTCTCCCCCAGGAGATCTACTGGCGATGAGAGGTTTGAGGAAACCATGTGGAAACCCAAATCTCAAGTAATGTTCTTTTCTCACAGAAGTACACGGTTTAAACTGTCGAGAGATGTGAAATTTTGATGGGGGCATTGGAGAGAAATGAACTGAGCCTCACAGTAGCTCTGGGAGAGAAATATTCCTCATTTTACAGCCTGTTCAAGCACTGCTTTTAAAAGGCATTTAAATGTCTCCCTCGCATATTCTGAAAGATTAAAGTAATTTTTTTTCAAAAGCAGCTCCTGACTGTAGATACCTATTTCTAGAACCTGCAGGCCTGTTGTTTATCAGAACGACTGCATATTTATACAAAGGATACTGAAATATTAAAAATAAATAAGCATTACTTTATTCTCTTGTCTTTTTGTAGGACGGGTAGAAGATAAATTATCCAACAAAAGGACTTACAGCACTGAATGATTCAAAAATTCAGAGATTCCTCCTTTTTGCCCTCTTCTATCAGACTGGGACTTGCCTTTAGCAGAGGATTCCCAAGAGGCCACGTACACCAGGAAGCGCAGAGGCAGGTAACCTGGTCAGACACAGCTTGTGCCCAGTTTCCCCAGTGACTGCCTCCAGCCATCGCTCAGCATGCGTCACACAGTGGGAGAAGCCTCTCCTGAGCACCTAACCTCAGATGCAGAAACATTTCTCTTGAGGTTGAGTTTTAGGCCATATGTTGCCTAAGTTAGGTGCAAACAGAGGACAGAAAGGGCTTCAGAAGTTCTAGTGAATTGTTTATCGTTCAACACAGCTAAAACCAACCTGTCAGTCGCAGTTTCAGCCACAGTCTCAGTTCCTGTGGGGAAAAACTGTTGCTAAGAAAACAACCATTATCTTATCTTCAGGCTTCGGAAACGTTAACATCACCTTTGTACGATGATTCAATACTGCCTCTATACAATGACAGCTCTGAAAAGAAACCTCTCCTGGAAGACTGAATACACTTGTATATATATTTAAAATATAATGTTGTCTTTTTAATTAAAAACAGACTGCAGAATAAATAAAGGTGATGCAGTCGTGCTCACACAGTGCAGTCTTTCCTTGGGTTCCTTTGACTCGGAGGCTCAAGACTGAGTTTACTGCTCAGACATCCAACAGCTGGAGGCATCTGGCCCTCGTTTGGTGAGCTCCCACTAAATATTGGCTAGGAAATAACTAACTTTCGCCTCATAAATTTGAACACTGGTGTGACATTGAGTCTGAAAGATCTTGTAGGATTCCTCATGTTTTAATTCAAACTGAAATTGTTAAAGACAAGTGAGAATTCACAAATTAATCCATGGAGCAGCTGAAGAAACCTGGGCAGCGAAGGGCAGCATCAGTGTGACCCCGAGCAGACGCTGTAATCGCATCATTAACTGCCTTCAGAAGCAAGAGCAATTAAGTGAAGGGTAAAAGCAGTGGTTAGACTGTAATTTATTGCATGAGACCATTATTGGGAAAACAACCTTTTGACAGAGAGAATTAATTTTTTTTTCTCAGTCTGCTGCAGATTGGGCAATACGAAGAGTAAATAAAACGACCGGTGACAGGGCATGTTTCCCAGGACAGCTGCCTCGCCGTGCGGGTAACAGATAATTTTTGGCCATTTGTGTAACGTTGTCGATACCAAGCAGTTTTATTTTGTCTGTTTCCATACAGGTTTCCTGCAGGCAGCAGCTCCTTCTGCGATTTAGTCCCAGCTGACAGCAGCGAACAGCTGCCTGAGTTGAAGGAAAACCCCAACCACCGCCGGGTGCTCCTGGAACCGGCCGCTGTGAACCCGGCCGCGAGAACCAGGAGGTTTCCCACCAGCAGCAGGAGCAGCCTCACCCCCCGGGACCCCCGACCCTTCCCCCGCGCCCGGGTGAGGCGATCGCTGCACAGACCCGCTGCTGCCCCGTCACGGTTTCCCCGCGCGGCCTCTCTCTCATTTCGGGGAGGCGCTTCCTTGCCTCACCTCTCACCGCCTGACTGGAACTTTGGCAGCGGGCAGCCCGTCGGAGGGAGAGGGGCCATTCCAGCCCCGCCGCCCCTGTCCCCTCCCGCTCCCGGCCAGGCCGCGGCCCGCCTCCCAGCGGCCGCGGTGGGCCCGCGCCCCGCCCCTCGGTCCGGCGCTGCGGCGGCTCCGGCAGGCCCGGCCCACCGCGGGGCCCGGATTGGCGGCGCCGGGCAGCCCCGCCGCCTCTCCTCCCCCTGCTGCCGCCCGGCGCGGCGCTGGTGGCGCGGGCCGGGGGACGCCGGGGCCGCGCCGGGCAGTGCCATGAGCCGCGGATAAGGTAAGCGGAGGCAGGGCGGGCCCCGCCGCGCCGCCTCGGCCCGCTCCGGGCAGCGCCCGCGCTTCTCGCTGCACCCGCCGGGGCGGGAAGCGCCGCCGCAGCGCCCGGCGTGAGGCGCGGGAGCCCGCCGGTCTGTGCCGGTCTCCGCGGGGCTGGGGGTAGGAAGGAGGGCGAAGGGAGGTGGAGGCAGGCCGGGCCTAGGGCGGGGGGAGGCGGCTCCCGGGGCACCCCGAGGGGCGGCGGGGGCCGGGCAGGGGCTGATGGCGGCCCTGAGGGGCTGGTGCCGGTCCGGAGGCTCGGGCGGGTCCTGGGGCCGTGGGGTGGCGGGTTCGGGGTGAGCCGTGCCTGGGCCGGGCCGGCCGGGGCTGGGTGCGGGGTTATTTGGAGCGTTGGGTCGGCGGAACGGAGTCCCCTCCCCTGCCCGCGGTGTGGCTGAGGCGAAGCTTTGCTGGGGACACACACACGCAGCTTGGCAGGAGCGCTGCTGAAGTGGCGCCTTGAAAACAGGCGGTAACGTGTATTCTTGCTGGAACAGGGGGGAGGATTGCTAATTGGCTTTTAGGATCCAAGGAGAGAGTTTTTCTGTCTCCTGAAATTGTTTCCGTGTTTCTTGTCCCCGGTGTCGGCTCTGTAGTGTCTGCTTCTCTTCTAATTCTCGGTGCCGGTTGTGTTTCACCTCTGTTGCAGTTTGGTGTCAGAGTCCGTTTGCTGAGTCTCTTCAGCGTGTGCTAAAGTTCCTTCTGAACGTCTGTGCTCGGCTTGTGGGTGGTTTGTATCTGTCAGCAGATGTCTTAAGGAACTCCTGCCCGTAATTTCAGGGAGTTAAGTATACAGTTTAAATTAAACTTTTGTGTGTAACTTTGGTATTGTGACTGTAAGATAAATTGGTGTAGGACTTCAGTGCCGTAAGGTTATCTTGTGTTAAGATGCTTTGTCATACTCCTCTGTCTTCACCCAACTCCTCTTTCAAGATGATCTCGCCTGCGTAACTCAGAAAAACAAGGCAGGCTCACAGTCTCAGGGGCGTATTTTTTCCAAGAAGATGGAGCTTTTTTTGAATTTTAAAATAACTTCATATTCCTACACTCTAAATAAAATTCAGGCAGTGTGAGTGAGTACCCTGTTCCAATTTTCTCTGAGTTGAAAATGTGCTAAATTAGAGGTAAAAGCACTTTAACTTAAGCAAAAGAAAGTAAATGAATGTTTTTTTATGTTGGAATTGACTTTTAAAGATTCTGATTCAATACATGAGAGGTTACTGTTCTGATTGACTTCAAAGCTGATCCAACACACTGCTCTGTTGTGGGTGGCGTGTGAATAATATTCCAAGTGCTGAGGTTTGAGGTAGCAAGGTTGGGTAAGGTGCTTTCTGTCTTGAGCAAGAGACCAGAAAGGTAATTCCGTGCTCAAAGACGGCTTATACTGGACTCTCCTGGGGTACGGTATCCCCTGTGAATTGGTGAGGTGAGTACTCTCTTCTTTCTTGCCCTGTGACAACATCTGCGGCTCTTACGGGTAGAGCTCGTACCTTTGTGTAGCTCACCAAAGTTTTGTTAAATTAAGAAAACACCATTTGCAGTTTCATATGAAAATTACCACATTCACAATGTGATACAGTGCAAAAGAAGTCTTCAGATGAAGAAAGTGATACATGAACTAATTCTGTTGAAATACGTTGTTCATCAGATAGCTTCAGCCTTCATTGTCTATGTGTGAGGCCTTGACACTGGTGTTTGTGTCTGTAGGTATCTGCTCGGGCATCCCGTCTGTGGGTTTACAGCTGTTCATCAACTCTTCAAGAGGAGGATGTATTCTGTAAAGATCTTGTGTGGGCTTTTAGTTCTGGTTTGTAGCAGTGTACTTTGAAGACAGACAGTGCTGTGTGTTCTGTGTACCGGAGACGTGCTTTCCAGTGCACTGTACTGTTAAAACAGGATATTTAGTTACCTTAGTTCCATCTGCATCTCCTTTTTGTTTTATGATGGAGGTTTGTCTGTTGGTATGCCATGTCCAAGTCCTTTAATGCTGGTGTTGAGGAGAATGAATTGCTCTGTGTGGTGGGTGAAAGGACTACAGCAAGCAGAATGGTACGTCTTCACGGTTCTCAAACCATCCCGATGTGAAGGCATAGATGTCTTGTGCTATTTCTTCCTAGTGGAAGGCAGGGTCCATGTTCTGAGAAACAAGCAAACAACTGTATATGCTGTGGAATTAAGCATTAGTGTTGAGGGGAGGAAGGGATATGAAGGAGAAGAGGAAAAATTAGATTTCTCAGTTAGGTTAGGCGAGATTTTTTTTTTCCCCAATTATTTTTTAAAGAGGTACTCTGGAGAACTCTTCTGAGACTCAACTGGTGGGAAACAATGCAGAAACTCCCGATCTGCCAGGCTTCTTTGTGCTTGGGATCTTTTCATTGGTGCCTCTTGCTATCTCAGATATGCTGTTTCCTATCTGCATGTTGTATTTTTGGGAAATTGCTGAAATTTGTGACACGGAGGCGAGGCAGTTGTCTAAGGTTTTTCTGTTGTTGCTTCATGCCCCTATTGCGCAAGTCTGTAGGGGAGGCAGCGGCTTCATTACGCCTACTGGAAAAGGACATGGAATACAGAAACGGGCTTGTCTTTGCCAAACTTCTTATGGCAAACTGGAGTGGAAGCTGCAGATTTGAAGATATGTGCAGTCTGGGAACATTTTTGCTAAATTCAGCTGAGTAACAATCATAGATAGTTTGAGGAAAAGGAGCACTTAACATTTAGGGAGCAGAGGTGAAACTGCAATGTACAGTGTTGTCTGTCCCTTGGAAATCTCTCTCTGGTGTAAGAGCAAGATGTAAGGCCTTCAGAGGCTGTACGGTGAATAGTAAAAAATTTAAGGTTATCGGTTAGTATTCCCTGTGCTGTGTTTATTCCTTCAGTGCACTGATGCCTGCCCTTATGGTATGTGTAAAGCTGTTGTTGATTGCCAATTTAAAAACAAAAGTGTACCACTTATAGTGGATTGTGGTAAATGATCCACAAAGTAAAGGGTTTGGGGTTTTTTATTTTTTGTAGTACAAGTGGTTGAGTTCAGCTTCTTTTCTGGATGTGTGGGACAGAAAACCAATTATTCTGTCATAAAAGTGTATGGCCTGCTGTTCTTGTCAGAATTGGGAATTATCTGTTCTTGGACAGTTTAACTTTTTTTAAGCTTCTGTTAATGTGGCAAGCGCAGAAGTTTGAAGGCAGAAAGTTAATAATTATTGGTCAAGATCCCATTCCTGCCTAAGACAACAGAACATGAAGATTGCACGTTGGCTAGGAACATTAACTTCACCCAACAGCCATAGCCTCTGTGCGCCTGGTCACTGGAGCTTGTGGGGACTGAGATTTAACCACCTGGAGAGCTGGCACTTCAGTGTTGCCTTCTTTAGAAGAACTGGAGGGAAATGGAGTTGCTTGGACTTGGGCCAAGCTTTGCCTAGTGTAGGTGTGAAAGTACCTACTCACTTGGCAAATGGAATTCTAAGTGTTTAAGGTAATATTTAGGTTCTTCCGCACAAGTCCTTTATTGAAGTAACAGACATGAGAATACAATGGTAAAAAAGGGTAGAATCTTGGATCTTGCCTTCCTGCTCCTCAAAAATTCTGACTGTTTGTTGTCTTCCCCTCCTGTTTAACTCTCTCCTTTCTGAACAGCAAGGTGTGTTATTCTGCTGTGCACAGTCCCAATCAATAGATAGCACAGCAGTTAAGTTAGTGTTCTGAAAGACAAGGTGGCTGATGGACAAAGGATAACAGGAGATCAATAACGCATAGTAAACAGTGGTGTTTCCCGTAAAGGCCAGGAGGGTAGCACTAATGAATTGTTGTATGAACTGGACTTTAATATTCATTACCTAGTGTCTCTGTGGTTTATAAGCTGTTACGTTCTGTGACCCCACTGGTGTTGGATGACAGGAGCATTGCAGAAGAATGTCCCTTAGTGCTGGTGAAAGTATTGCATGTCTTGGACCACCTGTCCTGCCCTTGCAGGAGTGGTATCCTGAGGCTGTGAGAAGATGGGATGGTTAAACTTAAAAGATGATCTCTTAAAGTATGAAAATGCATATCCAGGAATTGAGGTGCTCTTCTAAAGCATCTGTTCGAGTCCTAAAAATTGTTATATTGAGTTTTAGTAGCTTATGAAGAGAACTAGGAGCTGTAAGACTCTAGATCTTATGCTGGATTTCATGTGTTTTGTTTAAATTATAATTCAGTTGTAAAATAAGACTGCAAAAATATAAGCACAAACTAAGCTGCTGTCTCCTTCGATACTGGGAATTTAAAAGCAGATGACAGAGGTCTGAAATATAACTGCAGCCTGCCATGAGCTGCAATGAAGTTCTGATCTGAAATTAAATAGAGAGCTGCAAAAATAATTTTGTTTCACTGGAAGTCAGGATTAAGACTGAGGAAATAAAAACGTCTGTTTTCTGAGTCCCAACAGGCTCAAAGAATAAGGCTTTTTTTGAGAGGAAGGGAGATAGTCATGCTCACACACTTGTGATTGTGGTAGCTTGATTAGGAAATATTGCTTAACATGTGATGCTAAAAGCAGACAGTGAAAGTCGTTGTGTAGGTTCAGTGCTCTCTGTCTCCTGGCTTGTAACTGCAGTATGTTGTGTTACCTTCTCTTCTGAAACTTCTGAGTATGAAAAACCTGCCTGTGCAGGGCTCTGCCAGGTTTCAGGGCATCCTCTAGCTGAGGCTGGGAACGAGCTGCAGAATTCCCGTAGCACCTTTCCCCTGCTCCCTGCCCGCCGGTCGCCTCCTGCTTCTTCTTCCTCACTCCCTGCCCCGAAGTAGCTGACACAAGGAGAAGATTTCTGCTCTGGATGCCTTCCACGCTGGGTATTTCCATTCTGCTTGCTCAATACATATCTGTCATTTCTGTTGCCCTGAGGGGCTTCACTTTCTTTCCTAATAACTCTTGTGTAATGTTTGGGGTTGAACCCATAAATAAATGTATTTTGGTGGTAAATGGACGTGATCCGTATGTTCCTTCTCTTGTTTGCAGCTGCTGTGAGGTTTGATAAGGCTTATCATTGCAGGACCTTCTCCGTAGCAGTTCTTTTGGTCTAATCGCTTTCACAATTCTTCCTTTTCAACTTGACTTGAAGCATTGAACCAGTGAAGTGGGAGAAAGGGGAAGAACTAAGGAGGAGATAAATGTCTGTCAACTCAGAAATGTGTTGGTTAATAAAGGCTTTCCAAGGTTTTTAATAAACCTTCTGAGCAAAGTGTGACAAATTTACAAAAGTATTTTTAATTTTTAAAACATTGCTGCTGTTCTATTTTTCTGTTATTTTTTGTTATTTATTAAGTGGTGTATTTACCAATAAAAACTGCAATGGGTTGACTGTCCTGCAGATTTCTTTCCGGTCACAAAATGGGTATGGTGTGAAGAGTGGCTTTCCAGGCCTCCTCCTCCAATGCCCCGAGCCAAATGAGTGCTGGTTTGTGTGATCCGTTCAGATCTCACAGGATTAAAGAAGGCATTGTCTGTTATGATCACACGTCTGACTGCTTCATGGAGTTCAGGAGAACTTTTGAGGGTGTGTCAAGGCTGTTCCATGGCTTAACAGAGAGCTTGTCTCCCAGTGTGGTGGTGAATGCGAGGTGAGAAGATTGCCATCCCATGTCTAGATTTCCTCTTGCACTGTTTTTTTTTTTTTCAGTTTCCCCAAAAGAGCAACCAATCTTGTCTCTAAATCCTTTATTGTGTGTAGCATGACAAAGACAACTCCTTCGGGATGGGTGCAGCTTCCTCACACGTCAGTCATCACTGTTTTGTCACCTTGTCCTGGAAGATGACTGTAGCTGCCTGGCTTCTCTGACTTGACCTCTCTCAGCAATTAACAGCCTTGCTTGAACAGCCACACCCCTGATGTGTGAGGACGTGGGTATGTGTGTACTCACAGGCCTGTTAACGGGGTCTGTAATTCAGCGCTTGGGTAGCTGCTTGACTCTGTGTGGTGAACAAATGCGTGGTGGGTTTATTAAGCATGTATGTGAGAATGCTGCCATATGCCTGAAATCAGAATTGCCTGCTTAATGCTGAAATTGAACACGGCAGGATGTGGCTCAAAGACACTTACTTCCCTTTGCTCCTTTGAATCCATCTGGTGGCTTTTGCTGTTCTTTTATCTTCCAGCAAATCGAGACCTTAAAATTGATGACCTAAAATTCATTTCCTTGAAGCTACTTTAATGACACTTCTCTGTGCGTGTGCGTGCACAAGATGTAACCCACATACAGTGGAGTGCCTTCATTCTTACCTCTTTATCAGGGAGTTGAGGCTGTGTTTGAAGCAGTTATTTCTGTCGGCAGTAGTAGAAACCTTTACAGTGCTGCAGGCGTTTGCTGGACAAACATATCACTGATAGCACCTGGTTACTGAATAGCAGTAGCATAGGGTAAGAAGGGCAGGATTTTAGCCCTTTTTTACAGGGAAGTAACCGCAAAGGAGAGGTTGCATGAACACTACTTGAATTTAAAGTAGAACTGGAGTTCTTAAAAATTCATTAAAAATATTTTTTTAAGCTCTGATTGCACTATGAATTCAGTAGGCAGCTGGGGAATTGAGGTATGTATTGCCACAGGGCACCCACCTTTTGGCCTTTTCATTTCCAGCCCGTGGGCTTGTCAGGTGGGATTCCCAGAGACAACTATGTTGGTTAACGTTTGCAAAAGTGAGATCTGGGTGCGTGTTTTACAGCTCCATATGAAGATGAGCAGAATTTGGTGTGTGCATCTCTGAAACAGAGAGGCCTGGAGGAAGGATTTAATTTACAGATGCTGTCCTGTCGTCCTGGTCTACCTGAGGTCTGCTCTCCCCTAAGGACCTACGTCTGTCTGTGTGCTAGATGAGTGAGTTAGAACATGTGGGAACAAATAATTGCTTTTTAAGCTGATAGAGAATGAGCAATGGTTGTCGGTGTTGCTTCCTGCGTTATTGATCTTTGTAAACTACTTTTCACCAGAGGCAGTGAGAACACTTTTCAAGGAGTGTTGAAAACTTTAGAAAACTGTTAACGAAGTTAAAGCTTTGAGAGAGTTTTAATTTTTTTTTTTTTTATTTTAAGTTTGTGGCCTGATTCACACAGTGAGAGATTGCTGGGGTAGATCCATGCTGCTGAAAAGGAGAGGAGAACACTGTTTCTGTTCTTCCAGTCTTTGTTTACTTTTTTTGAGAGTATTCATGTGACAAATTATCTTTGTAGGTGTGTTAACAGTACCCACATTTTGACAGAGAAAAACAGAGTAGGAAGGATCCTCTCAAATTGTTGTTGCTTAGGAGTGTGAAGAAAAAGAATTTAAGGTGCATAAGGACCTCTGTGTCATCACAGCATACTGAATTGCTTTTTCCTTTTGAAAAATACGGTGTATCAGTAAAATGATCCTGTTACTTCAGATTGCTAGCAAAGTTGTTTTTCTTTCCTGTATCTACCCCCCATAGCTTCTTGGCAATTAGGATTAAAAAATATGTTGTGGGAGGTGCTCGTCATTTTCTGACTCAGTTGGTTTCAATAAGAATCAAGCCTGTGAGGCAGCTGTTAAGGTCAGGCAATCTGTAATTGACCGATCATATGTTGCAATTAAAATGTATTGCAGCTTCTAGAAAAAGGAGTTACCTCAATCGCTCTTGGGGAAAAAAAAAAGACTCCAAACCACCAGAATGCTTTAATATATTAAACTGATCCATTAACTATTGCTCTCTTTGATGTCTCATGGAAGAAATGGAGGGGAATGCAAATGAAGGCTTTGATTTCAGTGTCCTGTTTTTGGCAGGGACCTCTTTCATGTTCTGGACAACAAAGTCCAGGGAAGATTCTTGCCAATGTCTGTCAATTAATAAATATACACCGTGAAACATTTAGAGTTATAAATAATATGTGAAAAGTAAGAGAACATATATTTAAATGAGAACACACATGTGGATGCTTTTGCCACACACTTCTACGTATTTTGCCTTAATGCTTTTGTGGATTTTGTAAAATACCTGAAGGTACTGTCATGAATGACTAGGAATTTTATGGTTGCTGTGCACTTCTGTAGTTGTCCTGTGCACTTGAGTGGGTTTTTTCCTGGTTGGTCTGTCTCTCTGATAGCCCCGTATTTTTAATCCTATAATGTTTAAACCACTTTTTAATGCAAAATTAGTCTTTGAGAGAGTATGCTGAAATGTATGTGACAGCTGCAAGGCTCTGGAAGCTTTTTGACAAGCTGAAAAAAAACCCAAGACCCCTCATGTCTTGATAGTTAGTTGGGAAGCTGGGACAGTCTTGGGTTGTCTGGCCTTTTGTTTTTAATGGAGCCTCACTAAATATCTCTGCTCTTTGAGGTTTGACTGTGTTTCTGTGTTGTGTGTTTGGTTTTGGGGTGTTTTTTTTTTTTTTAATAAGCAAAAGCTTTGTCTTTAGCATGGGAAAAATTCAGGTTAGGGGCCCTTCTAGGTTCCATTTCAATCTTGGGAAAACTTTGCTGTCTCGGATGTTCTCCTGTCCTCATCTCTCTGCACTGTGTGCTCCAGGTGGAAAGCTACAATGCTGCTGAACTTTTGCATTTTAGTTTGTAGACATTTGAGTTGAACATAATTCTGAATGAAATGACATGAACATTGCCTTAAGCAGAGACACGTGTCTGGTACTCGCCAGTTCTGTGCAGAGTTTGACATTTTGTTTTCCTGCTATTCTCAGGACAAAGTTTCTTCAGAGTTGACTTTACATTTTGTTAACCTTCTGTGGATTCTCCTGGGAATCAGAAGTTAAAGCAATTTAAAGCACAGAAGCTGTTAGTAGTAGTTTATGATCTCTGCAGGCTTGTTGCAGGTTTCTAATCTTTGCTATTGCTGTTATAAGAAGTTGGTGATTCTGTGTGAACTTGTTTGTTCAAAGTGAACACTACTCTTCAGTGAGGTAAGTTAAAGCTAGATTTTTCTTACCCTCATAATAATATTGAAACTCAAAATAACATGATTACCTGCTCAGGGCTTTCGGAGAAGGCTGGAAATCTAGTCCATTAGCCATTTCCTCCCCAAATCAGATCACAAAGAGCTTTTTTGTTCATGTGGTGCTGATTTACATTGCTTGCCTTTGCAGTTTCCAGGCAGCATGGAGGGCTGGTAATACCTTTCTCCATTAATTTCTCATGCAATCCAGTGGGAGGCAAGACTACTCAATGAGTGGCATAGAGGTATTGGCAACACTGCCTCTCTGAGTGTTAGGAAGAGTTTTTTTAGGAGACCTTGCAGAACACTCTGACTTTTGTGTTGAGATGTGGCGTGACAAAAGTATCTCAAACTTGATTGCGACTCTGAGAAGACTTGCATGTTATGAAGTCCTGTTTGTTGACCTTTGGACCCTCTGGGGATTAGGCTTTCAAAAACTTCTGAGAAATGCTGTTCTGTTCTATCTGGAATGCATTTTCTGCATTTATCAAAGATGCTTTTTGCCTTCCTTGGGTAGAAGAGAAGCAAGGAAGTAAGCCAACATAATCAACGAGGCCTCCAGCAGTAGTTCCCTGCTTAGTGGGTGTAGCTTGCTCTGTGTCTTCAGGTGCCTTAGGTTAATTCACTTTCATGTGTTAAGTACAACTACCTTCCTAGTAGGTATGAATACTTTTTTATTTGTTTTAAATGCAGATGTAACCCTCCTCCTTCCCATAGACAATGTCAGCTTTCTGAAAGTAGCCTTGCTTTGGTTAGTTGTTCTTGTTTTGTTGCCAGCTGCCTGGGGATCCTAAAGTTGAAAAAGTACCGCCAGAGCTGGAGGATGAGAAGGATCAGAAGTGAGATAATCCTTCCATAATGACTGCACAACACACCTGTGTTCCTATAGGAGTTCTGTAATTCTTCCACTTCTCACAGGGTCTAGAGTCGTTGCAAAGACACCAACAATGACCTGGCTCTATTGGAAGAGCTGGGCATAATGTGGTGCTTCTGGCTGAAGTTGCTGTGATAAAAACCCATCTGACATCTGTCTGAGTGAGTAACCTTCTGTAGAGGACAGCAGAGCTGAAGCATATTGACCCGTACGTTCCCAGTATGTGCGCAAAGACACATTCACAGATGCACGGCAATGCAGGATGTCCTGCTGAATCCTGTACGCGTGAAGTTGTGAGGACTTTGGTGGTCACGAAGAGGGCTCATCACGTGTGTGCAGGCTTGCAAAGGTACTCCACTTGTTTGAGTTGGGCTGCGAGATGTTGAGTGGAAAGATTCCCCACCCCAGCCACTGTGCCTTTTTCCTGCTCTGCCATTGTGGCTTTCTGCAACATGTGGCACCACTGGCCCGTCGTGGTTCTGTAGCTCTTGGGTTGGGTTTTTGTTGTTGTTGTTTTTGAAAACTTATTGCCTTGCTGCTTAGGTATGCGTCCTCGATGCAAACCTAAATACTTCTAGGTATTAAATGCGTAAGTCCTGTTAAGTTGGACCAGAGAATGCCCCCCTCTCTAATTTTGAAAACATCTCTGAGAAATAAAGAAACCATGATGGTGTACTGTGTTCTGTCCTGTCTGGTAAAAAAGCCTTAAAGCACTAGTTCTGCCTTGCATGCTGATCCTCTGCGAAACATGGAGTTAGAATGAAGGTTGTACATGTGAAATATGAGACTTGATGAATCATTTAAAAATCAGCTGAAAAAAAATCTGTTTGGATAGCTATGAGGTAAATCTGTAGATTCCATTCCTTTTTTAATGATCTTTTGTAACTACATTTTACATGGAGACCTAGAGTTTGAGTTATTAATTGGTGCTGCTCAGCTGAGTGTCGGTGTTTAGCTTCCTGTGCACAAGCATATTTATTTTCAATATATTTTCTGCTGTTTTCACATGAAGGTCTATGATGGTTGTTTGAACTTCCCCGTTGCTGTGAATATTGACTGAATTTGTCAGTGAAGTGCACATTAATGTAAACAAAGTCCTCGAACGCTCCCTTGTTACCTGTAGGCAGTTATACGTGTTCATGTGCATTGAATTGTTGGGAAAAACGAGCCTGTAATACAATTGTGATAAGCCCTTTTTAATCCTTTTTAATTAGGATTCAAGGCAGATTATTTAACTTAATTTTGGAAACATGCTTTTCTGTAAGTCAGTCAAAATTTCCCCTAAACATTTTATAGTGACCTTTAATCAGTGATGCAGACAGCATTTTCAACTGTGGACTAATCTGCAGAGGTTTTGGATAATCTGTCATCAGATTAATGAGGAGTTGATTTTTTTTTTCTTTCCACCAAGACAGAGGCAGAGAATTACAATGCTGCGTGGTTTTGTATTGTACCTCACCATTTACCCTCTTGATAGGGTGCAGTTTTTTGTGTAATCTTTTGGTGTTTTATTTCTGTAATAATAAAACATTTTCTGTCAAGATGCAGAACTTCTGCAGCACCAGCAAATTCTGATTTAGTCTGCCTTCCCTTTTAGAAGAGAACAAATGCAGCAGTTATATATTTATTGCTCAGGATTGCTAACGGACCGGTAGTTTTCTACTCCCCCTTGGCTTGTCAGGGTGACACTGAAGATGAGAGTCCTTCAGCCAGGTGGTATAGCAGTGTTAGAAGAGAAAAATGGAAAAAGCTGGCTTTAGACTGTAACAAAAGTTTGCATCTCTGTCTGTGAGTATGCTCTTGATTTTAATGTGTTTAATTCTAAATCCCTTACTGCAGGAATTTCAGATCTAGGTCTGTAAACCTGTATTTTTCTGGGACATTTCTCTTACTCATGACCTGAATTAGGTTTTTGGTTAATTTTGGTGCTGGCAACTAGTTACCTGGAAAAATAAGTATCTGAATGTGCTTTTTAAAGACAGCAATATATGATACAGGCAATTACTAAAACTCCAAAATCTGTGATGGAGAGGAAGAGGGGGCATTTGGTTGTGGTTTTGTTATTGTTTTGTTCTGTTGAGGGAATTGGGGAACTCCTAAAAAGTCCCTTTGAACTGTTAACTGCTCATTGCTTTGGAAGCAGAAGATGCTGCTTGTTGCTTGCAATTATAAATGATAAAGAAACAAGAATAAAGTAGTTCGTAGGAGGAGCACATGGGAATGGACAAAATACCAAGTGCTAGAATTTGTTTGTTCTCATTGTGCCAACTGGGAGTAAACCTTCTTGAATGAAATTACACTCTGGTGCGGTTTGAATCTACTGCAAAGAGCAGAGGAATGTGTTACTGAAAGGGTGTGAGTAATCTGAAAAAAAGAAAATAATAGTTTATGAGTTGACTATATGGTAAAAGCAATGTGTTGTTATTACAACAGCTCTTTTCACAGTGCTTTACTAACATGTATAATTCTCAGAGTATTGAGGAGCTTCACCAGTAGTATTGCAGTTGGTTGGGAAACAAACATTAGTCGGGGTTGTGTTGAAATTGGGCTCTTAAAGAGCTGCACATTCAGAACCAGTTTCTGGGCTCAGCTTCTAGCTGACATTACCAGCACTCGCTCCGTACCTCTGCCAGCTGCTCCTCTGAATTTCAGAGAAGCAATTCTATTGCAAAATAAAATTTGACCTGTAGGGTTTGAAAAGTGCTGCATGGCTACGAAGGCAGCAGCCTCTCTCTAGCCATGTTGTCAGGTTGGTTGGACTGCCAAAGTCCTCCTTGCCACGGTGTTGACAGGCTTCTGCTCCCAGCCCCGGCAGCCTGGAAGCGCTGCGCTGCCCACCAGCCGCGTGTTTGGCTAGCGAGTGTCCTGCCTCGCGCTTTGGCAGATTTGCTGCCGCCCTGTTCTTAATCTAGCGCTGGTGCATGTTGCTTCCTTGGGATCAACTCCTTTCAAGACCGAGCCTTGCTTCTGAGTGCAGCAGAGCACAGGCACCGTTCTGCCAGCGTGGCCTTGGGGTTACGGGCAGAGGGACGAGGAGCTTGTTCTGCAGCTTCTTCTCCTTCTCTTTGCAGAAAGCTCCTGGTGTTTCTGTGTGTTCTTGTTTTTAAAAGAATACATGTCACAATATGTAGCAAAATAAAATGACTCTTCTCTGCTCACTGTATACTGTTCTTCTGTGAGTTATTACTCGTTTTAAGCTTTAACTTCCTTTATTTTTTCTGTTAGGGGAAATGTTCAATTTCTCATAAATACCACTTCAGTCTTAGAAAAGCATTAAATAGGAAGAAGTTAAATTTTTCTGAGTTTCTGGACAACCTTTAACTGGTTGCCTTTTTGAAATTGTCAAAATTAAACTATAGTGCAGCTTTATGACGTTTTTGGTGTAAGTGATGTCTTATGGAAGGAGAATGGCAAAGAATAATAATTAATCTTTTACTGGTGAAGCCAGAGAAACTAATGTGGCACCTGACCTTTCTTAGGTCTTTGGGGAAAATGTTAATATAGAATAGACTCACATAGCTAACATTAAACAATTTTTATTTGGTTATTTTTGAAGCATTGTGGATACATCTTGTATTAAGGATTTTATTAGTAGTGCCTGTCCTCAAAGAAATTCCAGTAGTTTTGAAGACTTCTTATTTGCCATTGCAATTTTGTTTGACCTTTCTGTTCTAGACTTCAGTAAACACCCTCTCTTATTTGTCTCTTGGATAGGTTTGTAGTTTTCAGTAAAAGTATCAGCTCGTTGACAATACTTTAAAATCTTGCTTAGGACCTGTCATTTAAGTATCCCAAAGCGTACCTAAAGGCTGGTTATTTAACTTGGATTATTCTTACCTTAAGAGCATCTGCACAAAAATATAGTATTTTTTTTCTTTTTTTTTCTTCTTTTTTTTTTTGGTAATGAGGCTCAGAGACCTCCTGATGGAGATATTCTAGCTGTTAACTAGCTTGGTTGTGGTACCTGGTTGACCTCTGTTAATGTGCTGTGGAAGGTCGGTGTGTGTATATTACAGCCCAAAGGGGATGGCATCTTTTATTTTGGTTGTGATCCAAGTGTTGACTTCTGTTGAACACATTGGACTACATTCTTTTAATAGTACTTGACCCCGATATAAAGTTTTTGATTTCTGTGCTTAGATTTAAAACAATTCTTACTGGGTTTCCCCCCCCCCATCTCAAATCCAGTTACATGAACTGGAAAGGTGAAGCAGAACTTCCTTCTTACTGCTGTGGGAAAGTGAGATTTAGAGTCGGAGCTCCAGGCTGGGTAACTAGATCCCTGACACAAAGATTTCACGGGGCTATTGTGTGATGGTAATTGCCAGAGCTTTCTGTGTAGTTCATTTAAAAGTAATGACTAGTGGATGTAAAAGGAATAATAGATGTTAACCATGGAATACATTAACCTGCGGAGGTGCCATGGAATTTGAATGAGGATAGGAAAGGATTTTGAAATCTGTTTTTTGTATCCTTTTTTCTCTTTTATGGTATAAATCTGCTGAATGAAATGAAATTTACATGGCAGATAATGTCGTGGTATCTGTGATCTCTGCTTCCGTGATGTCATTCTGTGCTAACTGGAAATTAGCTTTCTAGACTGCTTCTGTGGCAAAATGGTGGTAATGGATTACTGTAAATGTAGATTTCTGGTGATGTAAAATGTTGCTTAAATAAAGACTGTAACTGATAAGGGTCACTAATACTGTGCTTTGTTTTGAAGGACCTGAAATGAAGAGTTCTAGCTCGTAACAGAAGGGATTTTGTCTGATGCTGAGAGCTCTGTTACTCATTTTAAATAAGTATAAAGAACAGCAGCAGTCCTGTGTGTCTGCGTTCGAAGGAAGCTACTGGCTGAGTCTCCAGTAAATCAAGTGGAGTCTGTAATTTCTGAGAGCAAATGTGGGTTTCAGATCCCACTGGCTTGTGCAGGTATTCCCAAACAGGGAATCATTCCACATGCTTCTGGCCTGGTTTGGGAACAGTGGCGTAGTGCATGAGGGTGGTCCTGCCTGTGTTCCCGTGAGATCTGCTGCAGCTCCTCTGTCATACCACGTAGGTGTTGAAAAGGTAGTCGAGAACAAATACACTATTTCTCCTTCCTGCCAAATGGAGGATAGAGAATGAATCAGATACCTGTCTTCAGTCTTACACTGGGAAACGACTATCGATTAACCCAAAATAATCAAAACGAGATCCACCAGTCCTAAAGAACAACTACTTATTATCCTCAGTCTAGGTGATGTGCCAAAGCAGGAGGTGCCTGTTGAAAGGGTGATAGCACCTGAACTGTTGGTGAAGGCAGAGACTTAACCCGTTAGAAACATCTTCCCTTTGAACAGTGATGGCAATCTGCATTAAGTCAAATCGTGGCATTATCAATGATCAAATTAGTGGCTTCCTGAACAGCATTTAGGGCTGTTCTGACGCAGCTGACGGATGAAGGGGAAAGTGTTGCAATGCTTTTTCATAACCTGTAAGACTTTTTCTTTACTCAGTAGGAAAGGAATTTCTGTTTTGTGGAAAACACTTTTTCTGGTCTATGTTTAGTAGCAACAAGCAGGAAAAACACTCTGGCAAGTTTTGAACCTTGCTGCAGATTTCTGTGAAGGCGTTTTACTCATTAGCGTACCCTTTCCTCCTTGTGTGGATGTTGCGGTTAGTAGCAGCAAAGTGATTGGAAAAGTTGGCTGTTGCAGGGTGTGTGGATTTAGTTACCCAGTCTGTTCTGTTTCCTAAACGGAATGATTACAAAAAACACAGAATTGCTGTACTGAATCTGCCTTAATTAGTATATGTGGCTAAACCGAACCATATATGAGTGGATAAAATAAGCAACTCGACCTGTTCTTTTAAGTTAGCTCCTAGTTTGTGGCTTTGAGCATTGGTGAATCACTTTGTGAATGATTAGTGTGAAAATAATTGCTTTGCTTTATAGCTGAAGCTGATAGTGTAGTTGTGTAGAACAGGCACATCTGTGCCTGTATAAAGGAAAGTTTGCTTTTGCTGATGTAAATACGACTTATTTTAGCTCATGTGAGCTCTGAAGGTGTATGCAAACAAAAGTTAATCTCAACCTCTTCTCCAGAACTGTTCAAGTGCACAAGCCTAGATGCCTGGTAGCACCATAATATCTTTCCCTCCCCAGTTTCTGAAAAGTCATCGTGTTTTTGTGAAGCGTAAATTTGATTTCTTCAGCCCTGAAACATTTCTGATCTGATAAATGAGAGGATGATTTAAACGTCCTCTCTGTGTACAGCCAGCCGATGGACTTCTTTCTGCTGGTGCAGCGAGCGTTTCCTTCGCGCCGTGGAGTGGGTGGCTTCTGGGGCTCAGCTGAAGGAGGGTGGGGTGTCTGTCTGTCCGCTGCAGGGACGAGGAAGGGGGTTGCCAGTTCTGGGGAAGGCTGTTTATGCTGTTGGGCAAAAGGACAGATTGCTTGGGTGCTCGGCTATTTCTATAAACACTCCGGTTAGTCATCCCTGGTGCAGGGAAGAGCACATGTCACTGGAGGGACACTTATAAAAGGTGTCGTGGCCTGGCTTGACCCAACACCTGGCCGCTCCCTGGGTGTCCTGTTTGGAGCAGGTGTGTCACAGCACGGTGGGATGTGTTGTCACCGGGTAAAAATGCATCTGCAGTTCCTGCACCGTGCTGCCTGGCTGGGCAAGAAATATTTTCTGTTCCCAGGCAGCGTGCGTGCTCCCTTTGCCTGGCTGGCTGTTTCCTGCTGCAGTGCTTTAACAGCAGTGCCCGTAAATGAGGATTGTAAGCGGCGGTTATGGTGATGTGGGGCAGTGCCGTAACACAAGAAGTGGAAGTTGCCGTAGCTAGTTGGCAGCTCTCTCACTCCATCCTGCAAAAGCATCCAAAGCTCAAACTTTTGGGGGAAAGCAATTATTTTCCTAGCAGCCTCCTTCCTTTCTAGGTAGAAGTTCGTATTTTGAATCATTTGAAGCCTGAGGATCTAAGATTATTATTCAGGCCGCATAAATAAAGCTGATACCTTACAACATCAGAATCAGCAACGACAACAAAACCTGCAGAGGCAGCCAGGGGAGATGGAGACAATGTGGCTTTCAAAAGAGGGATCAATGGAAGAGGTTAGAGTTGTTAAAAGCTTGGAGTGATGTAGAGAGAGTGCTGCTGTTGCAGTCCCAATTGATGTTCAGAATGCCTGTAATGAAATATCTGATGTTGGCCAGGACACACGTGCTCTCTTCAGTAAATAGCATTACAATAACTCTCCTGTATCGTACACTTTTTTAATGTACCAATTGTTTGAAAATTTGATACAAGATGCAACTTTGAATAGCTGTGCTTGGGAAAAGCATAAACTGTCTTGTAGCAAAACTGGCCTATAAACAGGGTTAATTTAGAAAGTTCCAGCAAGATCAAGGAAGGCTAAAAATTATTCTTTGCTCAAATAGTAGTGCTTGATCCTGGAAACCAGTGCTCTCAGCTGAAATACCACTTAGGCCAGGTGTTGAGGGCATTGGATGGTACAGAGTTATCCTGTAAGCCGTGGGCTGAGGATGCCAAAGTGGGAGCAGTTGGGTTATGTTAATGTTCTGCTGCTGCTCTGTTCGTGCTGATTTCAGTACGTGCTGACATAATTCCTGGTATATTGGCATGTTTAAGGGTAGGCAAATATTGGCTAATGAAGAATTTATTTCCTTTCTATGTTAACTAGTTAATCATGATGTCAAGAAAAATCTTGCTTGTTCTGTAAGCAGGAAAATCTTTTTTTCAGTACATTTGGTGTGTGCAAGTAAACTTCATCTGTTTCAGGTAATTAGCACTGCATTAGCACAGCATGGCAACTGGTGTTTAAACACAAGGCAATTAACTGTACAGTGTAAACATAGTGTGCTAAAGAGCTAACCAAAACCATGAATATCGAACGGATCAAAAATAATACATTAGAAATGTTATTGGGGTGGGGGGGGCAGAGTAGCTATTCTTTTTCTCCTGTGTTGCTAGCTTATTGATGCACGCTTAGTGCCAAATGGGCAGAAGAGAAAAGGTCACCCATTTCAGGCTGGTGACAACAGCGTTGTGTGCAAGTGCAGCTCTCCCGTGGTTTGTGGGCTTTTTTTGTGCATGTGTTTTCTTTTTTGTTTGGTTGGGTTTTTTTGGGGGGGTTGTTGGTTTTTGGTTGTTTTTTTTCTTCTTAGCGTGTAGTGTTTTGATGGCTCAATGGCCTGGAAGATGTGTTTGGCTTAACTCTTGAAAATAAGGATGTTTGAAGAGGGGGAAAAATGCATTTAACATAGTATTATGTTTTCTTCACAGACTCTGACACATCTTTGGGACCTGCAATGACAAGTCAGAACAGTAGCCATGCAGAGAAAACTGGTGAAATGTCCTCAAAGCAGTCAACACCAAAAGTGCAGGTCCAACGATCTGTCTCTCGAGAAACCATCACTATTCATTTCTCTGCATGTGGGAAGGAGGAAGAAGAGGAGGAAGAGGAGTTTAAGGAATTTCTTGATGAGGAACTAGATGACCAAAGCATTGTAACAGCACTTGAAGCCAAGGAAGACCTCTGCTTTGAGCATACCGGCCATGATTTTTCTGGTCCAGCTACCTCGCTTAACATGGTCAACTCCACATCACTACTGTCCTCATCGCCTGCAGTTCTGCCAACTGCAGAGACTGTAAAGCTGTTGGATTCTCCTTCCAAATCCCAAGTATTCAGTGCGGTGCCACTAGTCCTGTCTCCATCATCACACTCGTGTCATGCAGTTAGCTTATCAGGTGCACCACCACCTGTGGAACAGAAATCCAGTCTGTCATCTTCCCCGTCCTCATCCCCTTCCAGGTCAGTTGTCTGCTCTAGTGGATCATCCACAGTTTCTAGTTCAAAGCCTTTTAAGGGTTTAGTCAAGTCCCTTTCAACAGATGTGGAACCAAAAGAACCCACCCCACCGATGCGACATAGGCAGTTAATGAAAACCTTAGTGAAATCTCTGTCTACAGACACTTCTAAACAAGAATCTGAAGCTGTGTCTTACAAGCCACCCGACTCGAAATTGAACTTGCATCTGTTCAAACAGTTCACTCAACCTCGAGCTACAGGTGGTGATTCTAAAACTGCCCCCTCGTCTCCATTAACATCTCCCTCTGACACTCGTTCCTTTTTTAAAGTACCTGAAATGGAGGCTAAAATTGAAGATACTAAAAGACGCCTTTCTGAAGTAATCTATGAGCCTTTTCAGCTGCTCAGTAAAATAATGGGTGATGAAAGTAGTAGCCACAGGCCCAAAGCCTTATCTTCAAGTGCTTCAGAACTCTCAAACCTTTCCAGTTTGAATGGCCATTTGGAAAGCAATAACAACTACAGCATCAAGGAAGAAGAATGTGATTCTGAAGGAGACTTCTATGGAAGTGACTCTAACCTGAGTAAGAACGATCAGTCAAAAGCGGCTGAGGAACATGCAAAAGAGACAGAGACCAAAAGCTCTCAATCTGCAAGCACAAAGGACGTGAGTTCAAAAACTTCACTTGTACTTGAAAAATGTTCATTGTCTGCACTAGCAAGCAGAGAGGATGAGGAGTTTTGTGAACTGTATTCTGAAGACTTTTCCTTGCTAGAGGATGAAAGCAAGCCTGATAAACCTACTGAAACTTTGCCCGATCCAGAGGTGGCTGAAGAAAATGGTACCGCACTGAGTAGCGAAGATGAAAATCTGTATGTGCAACAGCCTACAATACCCGTGAAAACTTTATACTTCTTAACACTGTTAGTCTATGCTTACTTTATTATCCCTCTCCCTGGCTATTTAAGTGGACTTTTATTCGGAATGGCCCTCGGATTTATGATAGCAGTCTGTGTGATTTGGCTGCTTATTCCCCGTTCTCATGAATATCTCAAATTGCATAAAAGTATGAAAAAGCGATGGAGTACAGAAGCTCTAGACATCAAAGAACCTGAAATACTGAAGGTGAGGTCATGGCGTTTTGTCTGTGTGTCTGTGCTTTACTTTGTGTAGAAGTAGTAAACTAGATGTATTCTGAAGGTGTAAATGAGCTGAATTATCCCCATTTGTAAATGGAGTATTGTTTTAGGGTCAGGTGGCTTTGTCAGGGGCACAAATGGTTTAGTATCCAAGAATATGTAAGACTTCAGTGTCCTTAAGGAGTAGTAGAAAAAAACAGAATTGCTTCAAAAGCAAAAGGGCAGATGGTTTTCCTTGTGGATTTGAAATGATCCAGCTGAACTACTGAGAGCAAGCAGTGTCAGAATTTAGTGTGTAAAACAACATTTGTGCTTGAGGCTGTATCTTGAGAGATGTATTTTGTTTCTGGGGTGTTTTACAGTCTAGGCAGTTATTTGTCTGTCTTGTGTGTTCAGTCTAAGCAGATTTAATTGTTGTGTTCAAGTAAAGCATAAACGGAGAGCACATGGCTTCTGCTCAAACATTAGCTAATTAGGATGGGAGGAATGAGTGATGAAAGGGATGTACTCATGGGTTGTGTCTGTGGTTCTGTGTGCTGATGTCTTGAATATTGTACTGTATAATACAGATTACAGTTCAGTAAAATGTGTGCCTGAGAGCTGGGTTTTAAATCAGGCTCTTAGAAAATCCATCCTCCCTCCTCTTTGCCCTTTTTCGTCTCCACTCCTTGTGAGATCCTGCAGGTTGCTGTCACTTCATCCATCTGGCGTGTTGCTGTCTGTCCGGTTGCGATCCGTGCAACCACTCCGTCACTTCAGTGGCTTTGTGCTTCTTCCTTGTCCCCTGTCCTACTTCTCCTGATCCCCATCTGCGATGAATTAAAATAATATTTTCCCAATTGCAGAATTCTGAACACTAAAGCTTTGACTAGTTTCTGATGTGCACTAGAAGCATTTCAGTGGTACCACCTTCACTTGATGTCACTTGCGTGTTTGTGAGTGCTTTCTTGTAAATATTAAATGCATCCTGAGCTTTCTGAAGGTGCATCTACAGTTGTGTAACAGCACGAAGGTTGCATGAATTTAAATTCACACGGTATTGGTTATATGCTGGAGAGTCTGCAGTGTATTCATAGCGAATCTCATGTATATTTAGGTAGCTGAAAAGTTAGAGAAATGAAGTATAAAAGCCAACTTTTGCAGAATACAGGCAGCAATTGCAGCCCAGCCCTGATACTGCTTTGGTGTTCCCTGTTTTTCTGAATGTTACGAGTTGTGGTCTTTATTTGCTGTTGTGAACGCAGACTGAGCACTCCTGTCTGCCCACTGGATTTACCTGCCACTGACACGTACAAATCTTCAAACTCAGTTTTAAGTTCTGTCCTTGTTAATTGGGTGCTGAGACCCTGTGTAAAAATTTGCCTTGATACTTGAAGGCTGGTAAATATCCTGATACTGATTGTTGGCTGGTGTTTAGATGGCTCCTTGAGGTGTTAACTGTTATTCAGGAACGTTTAAACTATATTTTAATGCTTCTATCCAGGAGAGACACTTTATGGGAGTGGCTGTAGGCAAGAAATGAACTGTGCAGAGAAGTTTGAATGTAGATTAATGTTTTGTATTTCTTACATTCATTAACACACAGCATCACTGTGCTTAATATGTAAAGCCCCATAAAAGCATTTTTTTAATGCTTCAGGAGTTTAAAAACCAGCTCAGTGCCCGTATTTTAGTGGAACATAGTGAAATGTGATTTAGCAGATTGCAAATTGTTCCCCCCTCATACAACTGGTTTCTATTTGCCTCTGTCAGAATGAGCGCTGTACAGTCTCGATCCTCTGAAAAAGGAGAGAAAGGTTTAATCTGTAACAACACTCGTGTGAATGTGGGAAAATAAAACCTAATGCTCTTGTGTAAAGATGTTCTCTTCAGGACTTGTTGGTCTTGTATTGTGGCCTGAAGTGCTGTTGTGCCGTGGTGATAAAGGCTGTGAGTGGGATCCCTTTGTGGGGCTCCAGGAGTTGGGAATCTGACACAGGGCTCCCAGGCTGTTTGTGTACAAGTGCGTGTGCATCCCCCCGTGTAATTGTTGTCTGAGAAGTTCACACTTCCCTGGTTTCAAGAACGAGTGGAAAATTGCCCTCAGCCATAGCTGAAATACCTGAACGGTGATATCGTCTCCCCAGAACTGTTCCTCTGCAGCGTGATTGAGGTGCAGTTGTGCTGGTCGGTGGGTGCTGCTGTAGGCTGCTGCGCTCATTTCACTCAAAGGTCTTGGTGCTGGAGGGAGAACACCTCCCTCCTAACAGAAAATGTGCACAACCCCCCTGCATCTTCCTTGAATGCTTTCTTGTCTTCTGATGGCCTTAGTTGTCTGTTTTCTCTGCCCATGCTTTTTTTCTTCTTCAAAGTGTTAGTCATTTCTAACTTCCTTGTTGGCCTTCTCAAGTGTGCCTTCCCTTGCGTTGTGCTGGCTGATACAAAGGGTTGTAAGTAACGGCTGAAATGGAAATGATGAATTTACCCTTTCCATTAGAAAGGACTTTCACGAGAAGACACTATTGGCAGTGCCAGCTGGAGAAATGAAGCTGTTGGGATCACAGCTGT
Organism: Pterocles orientalis; assembly: GCA_011057875.1. NCBI lineage: Eukaryota > Metazoa > Chordata > Aves > Pterocliformes > Pteroclidae > Pterocles > Pterocles orientalis. The sequence continues at coordinate 1,613,633 of WKFP01015200.1, read as the reverse complement.
ACAGAAAGAGGAGGCTTTTTACCAGGGTGCTATTCCTGAATATCACCCAAGGGATTTTGTGTTTGAGAGTGGCCTCTGGCAGAGAAATGTGTTTTCCAGTTCAGGTGATGGCTGCTTCTGCCCACCCTAGACCTTTTTTGTGTCTTTAGATTCCCTGTCAATAAAAGCTCGAAAAACTGCATTACATCTTTTTTTCATTTATCAAGCAAAATAGTATTGAAGTGTTATAAAAGAGTGGTAATGAGAGGGATACGAATACAATTAGTGCGATTTGAATGATCAGCAGTCTTTCGAGAATTTCTGTGCCTGGAGCATTTGATTATATCACTTAACGATAATGGATATTGATGGATCTGTTCGTACCACTGAGGAACTCCAGGGGCAGTTTTAATCCAGATTTGGGCTTGTATTGTGAAGCTGACTTGCTGATTCGTTTATTTATGTATTTGAAAAGTTCATAAAAGTAATGGTTTCTATTTATTTTCACTTCCAGACCTGGTCTGTGCCCTCAGCTCTCTGGGTCCTTCATAAGGATCGTTTGCGGTTCCCCCATCTCCCCTCTCAGGTTAAGGTGTACGGTGCCCGAGATCTGCATTAATACTCTGCAGGGCCTGACTCTGCAGTTCTTACTCAGATGAGTTATTCTGTTGAACTGCAGTTCGAATAAAAAATTTGTAGCCCAGAGTCATGAAAGAGGAAAACTAAGCCAGGGTGAGCCTTTTAAAGTTGTTTTGTGAAGTGCTGGTGTCCCAGACCCGTGCGTTCCCCGGACAGCTGGTTGGGTTGATAGCGCTGCTGTGACAGCGGTGACGTGCCGCTCCCCGAAAGCCTGTTCAGTCTGTGCTGTCTGACAGACGGGCCAGGTCCGTATGTATGGGGTTGGGATAGTACCTGTGACCTTTGCTGTAACAGCCCTGCTGCTCCGTGTTCCAACCAGATACTTTTTCGGGTTGGTTACCAAAGTGATGGTGAGGCACTTTCTCCTAATTTCAGCTGTGAATTCAGAGCAACTGCTGACCTTTATAGCCGGGGATCACAGGATCAGCGTAAATGGCAAGCAGCTGCAGAGTAGCGTATGACTATGGTCATTGTCCTCTCTGAATCACTACATTTCTTATTTTAACGACTTTGCTAGTACAAGAAAGACCCCTCACACAGTCACTCCTGCTATGGACTAGGAAATCCATTGTTGTGTCAGTAGTTTGGGAAAATTCATCTGTTGCTAGCACGTTACGGTAACGTAACTTCTCTGTTTAGATGCATTGCAAAACGGTTTCCGTAGGCTGTGAATCTTTTGTCACAATTTGTTTTTGCAAAACGAGGGGCGGAGGTATTTCTACTAAACTTGTTCTTAAAATGCAGGAACTTTGGAGTGAATTTTGGGGTTTCTTGGTTAACCTTCTGAAAAAATGGTTTTTATGCTGGATGAAATAATTTACAAAAATGCAAAGTGCTGAAGTGAGAAGGCAGGTGGTGTTGTTTTCCCCTTTAGCACTGTTAGATATGTGGGGGAAGAGAATGCCTGCAGCTGGCACACATTTTCAGATTCATTAATAAAGAATCGCAATTTGAAGTATTAACATTTTGCTCTCAGCCGTGCATTTTTTTTTTCTCTGTTATAAAATAACTTGAAAGTTGAGTGCAAAAAGGAAAGAGTACATCCTTAGAAGTTAGGAAACTAAAAATGTATGTACGAGGAGGGTTTGTAGTGGTGTGGTATGGTGTCTCTTTCACCCTGACTGTTGGCTAGGTACTGTCTGAAAACAAACCCCCAAATATTTCAGTGTTAAATTGTGTTAACTTTTGGGTTTTGGGCTATGCCTCAAATATGTGAAGCACCCAGTCACCCCCTTATGTAGAAATGGCTTCGTATGCTGCTGATTTAGGCCGTAAATGTATTTATTTCCTGTCAGTTCTATATTTTGGATGTTCAGTAACTTGGGCAGCTGAAAATCATTAAAAGTCTTGGACAGGTTCTTCAGGCACTGATAGCCTGATGGTTGTGCTGTGAGAAGCAGCGTTTGCGTTTCTGTTGGGTTTGTTACGTACAGTGAGCAGGGGATGGGGTCTGAGAGTTGTGTGTTTGGCACGTTATACAGCTGGTCCATTGGTTTGAAGTGGAAAGCCGCCTCTGTTCAGCCCAGGTGTGGGTGTCAGAAAACTCCAGCCGGTTCCACCTCGAGCAGGATGTTAAGGAAACTTGAAGTGTACTCTGACCTTCCTTCCTGGGTACCACACACCCCCGGAGGTTTCTAGCCCTCCTCCTGAAAAGAACATCATAGTTTATCAGTTTTAAAGAGGGCTCGTATGGCTGAGATTCATACGATGATCCACTTTCCAAGCACCTCTTTTTCTCTGTGCTGGCTTGTGTGGTCTTTGGCTGAACCTTCTTGCAGGAGAAGGCAATAAGCTTTGGAGGCAGCAGATTTTCGTCTGTACGTTTGCCTGGCTGCAGGCTCCAGACTTCGGTGTCTGAGCTAGAAATAGCTCGGAGATCTGATCTGGGGCAGGTGGGAGTCTCTCCAGAGATCTGTGGGCCATATGGATATCCCAGTTCGCACAGAGTGGATGGCTCATGGTGGCTTTAGGCAACTCACGTGATGTCCTCCTGCTTCAGTAAGTCCAGCTGGAGTTCCTGGCTGAAAATTAACTGCTGTCTGCTCAAAGATGCCTTGGCTTAATAATTTCTAGGAAGGAAATGGGATGTGCTCAAACATACTCCAGCCCTGCTGTGCAGGACCTTGATGGTTTATAGAAAACTCTTCCTCATGCGTTGCATTTTCTATATGGTAGTTGTGTATAACCCAGTGTAAGCAAAAAAAAAAACCAAACACAAAGCCTCTTCAAAGCGTGTGTGTTGATATAGGTGTTTCTGTTAATAAAAGATGTAATCTCCTTTGGAGCTGAGCAAAGATGAATGACTTAATCTTTCCTGAACATAAAATAAATGCCAATTTATCTAGGTTTGTCAGGGCTTATAATGAAAATGGAGCTAGGTGTTGGAGTAAGCAATACCCAGGTATCACTGTTACTAAGAAAGTGTATGCTGTCTGCGTTGAGAAATTACACAGCACTGAAGTAAACGGGCATTAAAATAAATTTTACATTTCTATGTGTGGGTGAAAAATTCTTTAATAAGTTAAAACATTGCTGTAATGTCTGGGATGTTTTCCATAAGGTAGTTACCACTTTCTTGTTTTGAAGAGTACCAGGGATGCTTGCTCAGCTCTCCTCACTTCCCAGCAGCAGATGCTCTCCCCCCTGCTGTACTCACCTAGGTATTTGTAAAGATGCCGTTTTACTTCGTGCTCCAGGGTACGTCGTCTTAAGTCTATCTCCTTTGCTTTCTGCTGACATTAATGAATATTGAGTATGCCGAATTAAGGTTTTGATGTGCAGGTAGAAGTAATTATCAAAGGATGTTGTAGGGCAGGTTAAGGGAAGGAAAACGTCTCCTCCTTGGATGATTATTCTGGTTTGTCTTCTGCCCCATTTATTATCTTTCATTTTCTGTAAGCAGATGTTAGGAGTAACATCACCCCCGTGCTTGGAGTCAGCACTCACGGGCTTGTTACAGCAGGGCTGGTTTGTTTGTTTTCTGTTTCACTGCACAGAAATGAATGAAATTTAATCCCCACATGTAGGACTCGTGTTGTAACCGGGCAGTTACACAACATGTTAAATGATGTTAAATGGTGATGGTGTGTTAAAACAAACTCCATTGTGGTCTTTCACTCAGTCCCTAATTGTTGGTGATTAAAATGTCAGGGCTGTCTGTAAGCCCGCAGAATGTTTGCTCTGCCTTGGCTGCTGGTGATTAAAATGTCCGTGCTTGCTGGAAGCTCTGCAGCACGCCCTTGCTGGCTGCCTTCTGGCTCTTCCCAGCTACCCTGTGTCTGCAGATCTCACGGTGTTTCATGAAGATGAGGTGGAAGAGCACTGCAGTACATATATGAAATTATTTAGTCAGAAAAACAAATGATGTGCTTGGGATACAGTCCTCATCTCATGCTCTGTCAGTTTGGTGCTACTCCGATCAGGGCAAAAGCTTCGATAGTTGTTTAAAATTTCGATGTACCACCTGCTGTACTTGGCTTTCCAGCAGCTTAAAAGCCTGTTAACAAGTGTTTTCTTTTCTAGGGATGGATGAATGAAATTTATAATTATGATCCAGAAACATACCATGCTACGTTGACTCACTCTGTCTATGTGCGACTCGAAGGAAGCACCTTAAGACTTTCAAAACCCAACAAAAATATTTCGAGAAGGGCTGTGTACAATGAGCCAAAGCCTGAAGTCACGTATGTCAGCCAGAAAATTTATGAACTTACAGAGAGCAAGGTTAGTGTGCCGTACTTATATCTGATTTCAACAAAGAATGCTTTGAAACTTTTTTTGAAGTTTTGAAATTTTTTTCACTCCTCTAGTTTCATGTGCTGTCATTATGTAAACAAAGCTGTTGTCGTGACTAACTTGCAAAAGATTGTTCTGAGGAGGAAGATTGAGCAGGATTTAGAAAAAATTACGTGCTTATACAGTAAAGGAGAAGCGTGGTCTTCCTCTGTCAGTTCAAAGCAGAAGTTAACACGTGGGAGCTTAGCGAGTTGCACCCCATACGTTAGGTTACTGCGAGACTATTCTGAAGCTTACACCAAAGTGCCTGAGATCTGGTGGCTGCCTCTATCCCAAGGCAGTTCAGACAACATTTACATTTCCCTTGGAGGGGGAATGTACATTGTCTATGGATGTAGAAGAGAAGGGCAAAAGGTGGCTGGAACAGACACGACTTGCTGTTGGTATCCACCATCCAGGGAGGGCGACTGGGATTTTTGCAGTTGGAAGAGTGCATCAATAATGCTGGGAGAGTTTTCCTACATGTTGTTTGCCTCCCTCCAATCTGTGAAGAGTAGCCACGTGAAGTTGATCCCATTGGCACTTTGTTAAGTAGTACATCAATGGCCATTATTAGAAGAATGGATTTTTTTAATGTGCTGCATCAATAGAGAGCCTTGGCAGGACGGATGTAGGAGGCAGCGATGCTTCAGTTGACTATGGGAGTTGGAGGGAGAGAGGGACCAAGGCAACAGGGAGGAAAACCTCCTTCGTTTCCCTGAGTCAGTATGGGAGAGGAGCTTGCTGTCAGCTCTGCTTTCCATTAAAGGAAGATGGTGAAGAAGATAAAGCAGAAACTTAGATTCCTGCCTATTGCAGATGTTTGCCCATAATGAAGGCAAGCAAAGCTATTACGTGCTGCAAGAGAACTTGGCTGACAGTTGTTCTGCATGGTATCTTACCAAAGCTTGAGTGCTTCCCCTCCCCTCACCCCCAACTGGTTGCGAAAGCGCTGGGTACCCTGAATGTGACAAGCAAATTATGGCTCCAAGGTATTTGCCACAGTTTTTGGAGACCACAGGGAAGTTCAGACTCTAGATTAGAATTTCTAACGCTTATTACTCTTCTTGTTGCTTGCATTGTCTCAATTCTCTCGGAATATACTGAATTTAGAATATAGTTTATAAATAAAGGAATAAAATTACTTTTAATCCTTGATTCTTCCATACTTGATGTGACTGTTGCCATTTTATTTAATGAGGTGCGCCTGAAAAGTTGAGTTTTAAAACTGTTTCAATTCTCATAATTTCGATTTTTCAATCTGTATCTCTCATGTTGCTACGTTCTTTATGTAGAACCATAGAAGATATAATTGAAAAATAATCTAATTTAACTGTGTCATTTATCCTTCAGATTTCCCTGGTTCCTAAGAGTCTTGCACGAAAACGTATTTGGAATAAGAAATACCCTATTTGCATTGAACTTGCTAGACAGGATGACTTTATGGCCAAGGCCCAGATTGATAAAGAGAACACAGAGGAAAAGTCGTCTGCTGAAAAAGTGGACTTGAACAGTGAGGAATCGAAGAAACCTCAGGATGCAGCCAAGCACAGCAGCCAAAAGGATCAAGTGCTTTATCTCTTTGGGAGAACAGGCAGGGAGAAGGAGGAGTGGTTCAGAAGGTTCCTGCTCGCATCCAAGCTGAAGTCTGAAGCAAAGAAGCCATCCAGTTTGTGTGGGAGCAAGCCAGGTATTCAGATTTGGTGTTCTAGTAAAAGCATCTATTAAAAGAAACAAACCAGAGTTACGTTTTCCCAGTGGTAGTTATGGCAACTGTGGAGCCGTAGTGATCTTCACAGGCAAGTAATACTAAAGACACTCCTCTGCTCCTATCTTGGCCTCTCATTCCCACCTTCCCACCCTGCCTTTTCCTCTCTTGGCTATCGACCTGGCTGTATGCCCTCAGCTATTCTTACTATTTTTAGACTGTTTTATGTGAATATACTATTTTTCAGTGACTGTAACAACTCCTGTAAATTTCTGTTATGAATTTTTTTCTCTGTACTGATGGCACTGATGTCGATGTTGGCAGTGTCAGACTCAGTCCTCTTATTACCCCTTCTTCCTGCATCCTTCCTTCTGCTCCAGTCTCCTGTAAAGACTGAAGAGCTTTCTCATGGGTTAATGTCACAAGCAAACACGTTTTTGTGTTTAAATAAACAGTCCTGTGCTAATATATGTATCTGAACCAACAAACATGTTAGTCTACAGTATTGATCAAATTTTGAAATACTAATGTAAAACCATCCTCTGATATAATTTTAAAAGTGGATGACTCATGCTTTTCTGTCTTTATTCTCTGAGAAGCTTTTTAAAAATTGGTTAACATCATTATTTCTGGCACGTAACTTCTTGAAATGCAAATACAAAATTAATGGCTAATTAAAATTCTAATAGTTATGTGCTTGTGACAATCCTTTTAATTGTAACAGCCTATAATTAAATTTTAAAAAAGTTATAGGTGCATTTTAATCACCTGACTTTTATTTTAGGCATTCCCCAGGCAGGGCTGTTGGGAATTCTGCCATATGTTATACATATGTGAGTGTCCCTATTTAAATATGCTATTGATTAGCTGAGTTTTCTAGTCCCACATCTGCTGAGTGCTGAATCGTACCAAATATTGACTAAGTTGGGTTTAGGACCACCTCAGCACACCGTAGTAGAACTTATACCCTTCAAAATTAGAAGGCACCACTCTGGTCTGTTTTCAGAATAAATTATATCTGCAAGGTAATTTTGTTCCTTCAAGTGTTTGACTGCCAGGTTCCATTTCTGTTTGAACAGTCTTTATTCCTTTTAATTTAGGGATCTTGCCAGCACACAGCAGAACCGATAGTCAATCTGGAGTTCTCACACACAGCCGAAGCAGCAGCAAGGGAAGCGCAGAAGAAATTGCATCCCAGCCGAAGCACAAGGATCTGGCTGGCAATGTGCGGCAGAAAATGCTTCTGGACTACAATATTTATATGGCAAAGTGTATTCCACATGAAAAGAAAAGCCCTTCAGGTAGTCCCGTCCTCAGCGCAGACAGCAGCCCTACAGCAGTGAAAAAGGTAATAACTTTTCCCCCAAAGGTAATACTTTTCCCCTGAAAGATGCATCAGAGGTGTTGATATATTTTCTCTTGTTAACTACTACTTTCAGAATTAGTTATGTAGAAAGAAAAATTTCTTTACAGGTTGTACTTAAACTTTTTAAAAAGTCCATGTGGGTTTTCACACTTGCCGGTCCCCTGTGACCGCAGTTTCTTCTTAATGTAACAAGTTTTTAATTGATTTAGTTTGATTTCTGATCTCCCAAGAACGTCTGTGTTTCTTCTGGCTTTTGCAGTGTCTTCTACCTAAAAGATCATACAGCTGAAGGCAATACGGCTGTAGATAGTTTTCATTAGGAATGCACAGGTGTGTCCTAAAAACGATTTGTCACAAAACACCTTAGATTTTATGCTTAATATTAAAACAAACAAGCAAAAAAATAAAACTCCACAAACCTCATAATAAATTGATTCTTTATGAATCAATTGATACAGCACTAGCTTTTAATAATACAATAAACACTCATTGATTCTTAATGTTAGGTATGATCTCCGTTAATTTAAAAGATGTAATTCCTATCGTGCATCTTTGTCTCCAGACTTTTGCACAATGGCCAGAAAGGAGCAGGAGGCCGTGGTATAGCATACGAATAAACACATCTTGTGTTCTCCCAGGAAAAAATACATTCTAGCCCACAACAAGCCCTGAAGCAGGGATGAATTTGCTGTTGAATCTGGCATGTGTCAGAAATCGTTCTATAAATAGATCAACAGCGCTGGCAGGAAACTTGCGTCACAGCAGCAGCTAACCCAGCAGTTGTGCCTGTGTCGGGCTGCAGCCGTTGGGAGCAGTCATTGCCAAGAACTATGGTCAGCACTGGGGCGGCTACCTGACTGCCCTTAGAAAGGACGGCTTTTCTGCGGGCGTCAGGATTTCTGCCTGTAATAAAGGAAGGCAAATTCTCCTTTCATTGCAGGCTGTTGAGAGGTGTTAAGTATGTTGCCTTTCCTTCAAGGAAAACTCTGGGTTTTAATGAAATACATGATAGTAGGTACACAGCCAAAATTATTTCAGCTGCCTTTGCTTTCATGTCTATAGTTGGTGATGCAACATCTGAACATATGTCTCCAACTGTTTCGAGACCGAGACATAATACCCTTGGGACTGTAAAAAACCCTTTAATGCAGCAGAAGGAATGACACGGTTTCCTGAATCCTGTATACAAACACTGGAAGGAAGAATTTGTTTCCCTGCATTTGTTTATCATCTATTTGTGATGTTTCTGAACCACATTTAAGGATGTAAGATTGGGTCTTGCTTTCCTATTTTTTTCATAAAGTGAACAGTAGGGTAGCTGTTCTTCTAGATCCTGTTGGGAAGAGTGAGTGTCTCTCCTATAGACACATTTCTGAGTCTGTCCACTCTGGGCTTATCTGCTTTTCCTGCCAGAGGTTAAATCGCATATAGCTTTCTCATGTCATTGCCAGAGGTGAATCTATATCTATGTGGTCCCCTTTGCTCTGTTGCATGTCAGGATGCTGACAGGCAAGCTCATGTCAGGCCAGCGGATGCGGTTGTAAAGCTGCTCTCTGTGCTGAGCGTTCAGTGTTCTTGGCTACCCCGGGCTGTGACACTGAACTTCCCGGGCAAATGGGGCTTTTTCTGGCCTTAGTTTATAGAATTTATAGAGCTGAGTAACATGCTCTGTGTTTTCAGTTACCAGATGCCCGTGTGGAAGCTGAAGAAGAAGAACAGGAGGCGTGGGTGAATGCTTTGCTTGGAAGAATATTTTGGGATTTTTTAGGAGAAAAGTATTGGTCTGATCTAGTGTCAAAGAAGATCCAAATGAAGCTTAGCAAAATCAAGGTAACTAGTCTGGGTATTTGCACTACATATTCCATATGGAGGAAAACAAACACATAGTCTTTGAATTTTAAAACAGTAGAAGAAATATGTATGTAAAAGGTATGTAAAAGACAAGTAAATAAATGTGATGCAGAGTTCCAGTGCAGCATTGCTATCTGTTTCACAGGAGGATCTCAACAGGTTAGTTTTGCTGCTTTGGTTTCCAGTGAACTACAGCTGGATTAACCGTAGGCTTCAATGAAGTTTTTAATGGGAGTGACAGCTGGGGAGAGAGCTGTCTGTGGGGTGGTGGGATATAACTGCATCGACTGCATAAGCTCAAAGGCTGAGGGGAGGAGTGATGCTTTCAGATGACTTCTGGGTCTTCTCTTTGCATTCTGTAACTTCAGAACCGCAGCAGTTAATCACAGGGCTGTTTAGCCCCTGATGTTTGGGGAGGAGGTTGCCTGTTCCTAAAGGCAAAGGAAGACAGAGTCTTGCTGACAAAAGCTCTGAAATTTAGCTGCCAGCACCAGCTGTGAGATAGTGTTGCTTGTGCTTTGGGAAATAAGCAGTAACCTAATTCTGCCCTGGCTGCTTCCACAGTTGTGACAGCAGGGTGCCCAAACATCTCGTTGGAAACAGTTTCAAGTGGGACTGGGAATGGGAGATGGATGTATTTTTGATAGATTAAAGCACTGTCTGTTGGTGGGAGATAGACTTTCTATCAATTAGAAATACTGGAAGTAAATAGATGCACAAAATTACTATTATTTGAGTCTCTATTATACTAAAATTGTGATACAGATTTAAAAGTTAATGTACTATGAAAGAATTTGCCAGAGATAAAAATAGCTGAGACATTGACACAAGTGCAACTATAAAATATGCGACTGAATTTTAAATCCAAAGAAGTCGTTGATTTTTATTCACAGTGAGATAGGATTTACACTTAGTTCTTGAGCTTTTTATATACTTTGACTAAAATATATGCTGGAGGTTTAAGGTCAGCATCTGAACTACAGCATAGTTTTAAAAACGTTCCAAGTTCAGATTCTGAATCTCTCCCTAAAGTATTATGTTGAAATTGGTAAGTGTAAAATCCTGGACTTGGAGGAAATTTGTGCAGTTGTATTTGTGTTCTTTCACTGGTGGCTTTTCAGCATAATCCATTCCTTACGTTTAATGACCTTTCTTCTCTCAGGAAATAATGATGTTTAGTTCCATAACACAGATTTGTTTTTCACATCCTGTTCTTTCAGCTGCCGTACTTCATGAATGAGCTAACTCTGACTGAGCTTGATATGGGGATAGCAGTGCCGAAGATCCTGCAAGCCTTCAAACCTTCTGTTGATCACAGAGGTAAAATACACGCTTCCTCTTCTGGTTTTGCCAGGTTCATACATTCGTACCTGTGGAGAACAGAATTTTGGTAAATTTTGGTAGATATGATCATGTCTTTCTATCGGAAACACTGAACTAAACTAAAATTTGCATGCAACAGAGATGCAGACCTCTGTCTGGTACTCTGTCATGAACCGCAGACGGCAACGCACATCTCAAGACAGATCTGATCCTGTAGCACAGCAGGAAACACAGTTGGCTCTCTTCAAGAGAAGTTGCCCTGCTCTGGAAACGGTGATTCGGAAAATACAATTGTAATAACTCAGAAGACAAGAATACAGTGTTGCTTTGAAAGGAAACTTCAAAATATAGCAACATTTTGTGTCCTTAATATTAAATATGGATTTTATTTTTTTACTGCTGCTTTATGATTCAGAATTGTGTTTTTTTTTGTTTTCTGTTCTTTCTGGCTTGCATATGGTCACAGGAGTGTATTTGAGGATACTCTTGTCACTTTAGTAGTTTCACAAAAAGATAAACCTAGGTTAATGTTTTTTAGCTTCAAAAGTATTTGTTCTGTGTGCTGAGGAGAGGTAGATGCCATCTTTCTCCTAAGACATGTAACCAGAGCATTCTTTAGTTTTAAATTGTTTCTGAGTTTATTAAGGATTCCTTAACTTGTGTCCTCTCACTGCATTCACTCCTTTAGTTACCATATTGTTACACTGGGCTGGGGAAGTGGAAGAGAATTACTTAATTCAGGGTGGAGAAGGTTCTTAATTGGTCTAAAGGGAACTATTTCCTTGGAGGACCTGTTGTGGTGCAGCTATGGATTGCACGACAAACAACTTGTTTTTGTTTCAAACTGCTCTTTCAACTCTTAGATGGAGATACCGAAATAATTTCTAGGTGCTGCTAAAACAAATAAACTGGTGGTGAGATGGTAGATTAATGAATTTACAGTTCGTGTTAAATTATTAAATAATTATTAAAATAGTAAATAATTAGTAAATTCTCTTGGACATATATGACATGTTAACTAATGCTGCCTGTTGTATCCAAATGGTGTTGATTGCCCTTATCTCACGCGAGACGTGCAGCGCTGGGGAAAAGCCTCATGGATAACAGACTGGGTGCTTTGCTCTCAACCTCTTGGCAGCATGTTTTCCACTGAGCTCTATAAACAAAGCGTCTTTGAAAAGGGCAAATCGTTTTGTTGTCATGAGGAACAAAAACTGTCTTTTAAAAATTTTAAAATTGAATAGATGGAATAAGCTCCTGTGCAGTCGGTATTGGGGGAACTGCTGCTTGTCGTATGCTTCCTGCGCAGGACGGCGGGTTCTCCAAAGTACTTGTGACATCCTCCGGTGTTCCCACTAGCAAAGTGGCTTCATCACTGATCGAAATTTTGGGTTGCAGAAAATGAAGTGAAAACTTTAAAAAATTGTTACATGTGTGATGCTTGCCAAGTGGTTTTGTGGTTTCTTATTAAACAAGTTTACGCTTTAGGGTTCTTGTCAGAGTGTTTCCCTTTGCCTAGATTTAAACATTTTTTGAATTCCTTTCTCTGTTCTCATAACTTCAGTTGTAACCAAAGACTGTAGTTCTAAGTCATGAGATGGTATTTAGGAGACCGCTGAACACTTGGCTTTAATTAATTGCTACAACAGTGAGAACAATTAACTCCTTCAGTTTCTTGTTCAGTTAAACTGTGACAAGCAAACATTTATGGTAGTTTGTAATCCTTGTAACTTTCATCTTGTTGGGTGACATGTGAACTCTTAGTATCTGAGTTTTTAAGAGCTTGCAGTGAATTATTACTGGAATAACTTGTTTCGCTATTGTAAAGGACATAAATAAGGGGATGATGATTGGAAATGCTTGTTTTAATAAGGATAAATGTAATTCTTGGTAAGTGGACCTAGGAATAAACCACACATGGAAAAAAAAATCCTAAAACTTCAGGCCAGTATGCAGAATGAACTCTTTTAAAAATTTTTTTGTGTGTGTGAGATAATCAGTCATTTGAAGTTACCTTTTGTGAGGCTTTAAAATGCACTTCCTAATTGTGATGTGCTTTGATTCATCCATTCTTTTTTACCAATGCTTGATTACAAGGAAAACATTTTTTAATATGGGTAAGTAACTAAATTTGTTAACAGACAACTTTAGGGAAAAAAATCTTGTTTCTGTTAATTTAGTCCTATTTGAGTGAGAGCATATGCTGTAGTATTTACTGTACTTCTGTCAAGGCTAGGGAACCAGATAACTCTGAATAAATTGTACCATCTGCCCAATTCTTCGCTCCCTCTGCCTCCCCTACCTCCCTTTTTCCTCTCTGGAAAATGCATAGGAACGTTTTCTGGCCAGAAGGAATTTTCCCTCTGTGATGGCATCCTTTCTTAATGTGATCTGTGATTTAAAACAGCACTGACATTTGAAGCATGCTGACTCACTGGTTATCCAAAAGGTCTGTTTAGCTGTTTTCTTGTTTCTGATATCTTATTGCTACTTCTTTACTGTAAAGAGGAAAAATCCATATAAACCTGTGTTAGAGTTCTTGTCTCTTGTTTTAGAACAGCATTAGAAAACCGTATGATGGAAAAGAATAATCTGTGTTAGGAAAGAAGCAGCTTGCCTTCAGTACCGCTTCCAACATGTAATCCTGTAGTGTATCAACGACCTACTCTTTGGGAGCTGCGTTTATTCCTGTTAATAGGAATGGGTGGGACTGGGGACAGTGCTTTTCTTCGGATATGTTTTTGCAGAAAAGAAAACAGTTGTTCTTTAACTAAAAAAGCGTGTCTTTTCTAGATCAATCAAACCCAAAAAATAGTTACCAAGTAAAAGCAGAGTGTGTTAATGGTTGATGTGCCAGGTGCTGGTAGGGCATACCGCGTGCAGCTGCGGTGTCTGGAAAAGGAGGGTGCATAATCTGTGTTTAGTGGCATCTGATTTCTAATCTCTGGGTCACAAATACCCTTCAGCTTTTTTTTAATCACTGGCACTGCAGGGTGTCAGTTAAGAGGCAGGACCTAACCTTGCAGGTACCCCCAAGAGAATTCTTTTGGTGATTGTGATAAACAGTCTGCCCAGACAGCAGGATTTAACTTCATACGACATGTCTAGAATACTTCTAAGTAATGACCCTGTTTGCCGTGAGTCATAAGAAGAATGCCCACAGCTGATTTACTGAGTGAACCTTTTCAGACTTCTTCCATACACCGTTGTTGAAAGCGACAGAGACTGCAGGTTGTGATGTGTGACGAGCAGTATTGCTCTGGGATTTCAAGTTTTGCTTCGTTTGGACGGTACAAGTAATATAGAGGAGTGTCCCCGTTCCTGTTTGGCTTGGAGCAGTACTGTAAATAGTTTTGAAGTGAATCCCTGATTATATTCTATTTTCTTTATCTTCATCCAGATCTCTTAAGCAGTTTATGTGCAAATCACACTCCTTTTTTAGATCATTAGCTGTACACACTGATCTGTCTTTCAGCGTGGCTTTGATTCATATCTGAACATTCAACTTTGTTCTATAAGCTTAATATGAACAGAAAGCTTGCTTTGATAAGCTTGTAATTATTTGTGAATTAATGACATACTCAGTTGGTGAAAAAGTAGTTTTTCTCTTTGGAAAAAGTGTGATGTGATGAAAAAAAAGAGTTTTGGCTTGACATTAAAATTATTGTGACTGTTCCTAAAGTTAGTTTTTAACTTTTTTTTAAAATTAATTTTAGGACTTTGGATTGATTTGGAAATGTCCTACAATGGATCTTTTCTAATGACCCTAGAGACCAAGATGAACTTGACCAAACTTGGTAAAGAGCCACTTGGTGAAGCGCTTAAAGTTGGAGAGATCGGCAAAGAAGGGTAAGGTATTAAAATGGTGGAATCACGCAAGAGTTTTCATAGTGAAAAAGTGAAATTTCCCTTGTGTATATGCAGCTCTTGCTCTGCGATAGATTGAAAAGAGTTGGGGGGGTTGCATACACGTGAGTGTAGAACTTGGCCTTTCTGTGCAACTTTAGTGTTTGGTTACTTTTAATAAAAGGCTTTTGTAGTGCAGTCATCCTTGCATATACTTTCACAGGATTTTAAAATGTTATGTGACTAAAATTTAGTTTTGTCTTATACTTGATTTGGGGTCTTAGCTAGTAAGACTTGAATATTGGGGGTACACACATGCAGGTAACGAGGTGGAGACGTGTGACATGCTACTGCAGCGTGGTACAGCTACAGCTGTCGATCGTGTGATAGTAAACAACGGTGGAACATAAACAGGCTGTAATTGTGACATAAAGATATTTTCAATAGCTTTATTGCATCATGGGAATAATCACACCCCACTTCTCTTTACCCGCTGTGTCTAAGTGAAGTCCTTCATGGGTGAACTGATCAGAAAATACACCCTGTAACTGACCGAACCTGTATTGTGCTTTCCCTCTCATTTTTGTGATTTTGTTGGAATTTCATCAATCTGTCCATTTGTGCTAATGTGGTGAATGACACCTGTCACATATCCATTCCCATCGGCTGTGGAGCGTTGACTCTCTTTGTGCGGTGTTCTTTTCGTGCTTGAATCTGCAGTCCCGCAGGGGTAGGTGGTCTCTGATTTAGCGTTCAACCGCTGCCGACAAATCACGAAAATATTCTCTAAATCTGGCCCTTTGTATTGATCTGAATAAAATATGGTCTTTGAGAATTAAGATACTAGGTGCTTTATGTACTCGTGTTGTAGCTCTGACCGTTTATTTGCAATATCTTGAAGAGTGCTTCCAGCAGCACTATATTACAGTGCACTCGTGACAGGACAATAGATGTGAGAAGACTAATGGCTGAGTGATCTCACACACTGGTAGAAATTCAGGGGATTTAAAATCGACCTAGATTCTCATTGTCACAGCTTGAAATAAATAATTCTGAATTTCCATCAGTATAATTGGTAGGTGTTACTTACAAAAACCCCTTTAATCTTGTCCACCCAGTAAATGGAGGATAGAGAAGGAGATGTCTGTACAAATCAAATGCTTGCTTCTCTTCCCTATCCCTTCAGGATTTTCTTTGTGTATTTTGATATCTGTCCAGTGCAAAAAGGGCCTCAGAAATAACTAGTGAATGCATTGATTTCATATTTAAAATCAGCTTGATTTCTAGCTGAGCAATAGGCTCCCAGCAGCGCAGATGTAAATGTCTGTAGCTAAGCAACCAATTACTTGAAGGTAAAACCATTAACTGCATTGTTCCCTGCACAGGGCTGGGATGTTTCCAATGCCCAGGGCCAGGACCCATGCCGGCTTTACCGGGCCGTTCTAGTTTGATGGAGGGTTTTTTGGTTGCTTGGTTTGTCGCCTTTTTTTTCCTTAAATACAATGAATATTATAAACTAATGAACAAACAACTGAACGACTCTGAGAAGTATGGAACGGTTTGATTCTCATCTACGCTTCCCATTGTGTTAGTTCATCCTGCTGGCTTTTGTAATTACCAGTTGACAATTGCTGTGACAAATCAAGCTATTCTGCGTGCGCGTGCATCCACGGTCACACTGTCCCTAAGTGATGGGTGTCGGTTGCTTGTGCTCATCTCTGTCCCTCAACAGCCTTGAACAAACCGCCTCTCAAGATGCAGTAACCACAAACTCGTGCAAGAAAGGCATCTACTCATCCAGGACGGGGAGGGCGGGGGAAACAGCATGGAGTTTTAACCGTCCTTGTGTATTGTCAGCGTAAAGCGAGACAAATGGTTCAGTGTTGCAGTCTAGCCTGTCCTTGCTGCTGCGTTACTGTTTGAAATAAAGTGAAGGGAGCTGTTACACAGTTTGATAATGCTGTCTTGCATGCGCTGTCGGGAAAATGCAGCTCTCAGAAAGGGTGGAAAAATTTAATTGCCAGTTTTATTAAATGAATACGGTAGCAGGCTCTACCATACAGGAGATGAGGTAGATGCAGGCAGGCTAACCCAGAGGCACCACAGTTTCTTTACCCCCTCAGTCCTTTTTGCTACGTACCATGTAAAAACAAACCGACAAATGGCAATTCATAAAGTATTGCGCAGTCTGCTCAATACTATAGCTCTGAAGTGTTTTTCTGCCAATGTTTGTGTCATATAAATGGTCCATTGTATACAGAGATCCCCTGAAATCTCACTGAAGCTTATTTATTGTTGCTTTGTTTAATGCAAGAAAATCCTGTGGTCTTAGCCGGGCGGTGTGTGCTTGTGGAGGCACTTCAGAGGGCGAGGGCCCCATCACCCGGGCAGATAAAACACCTTCTTGTGAGAAGGTGACACCTTCCAGAGCCTTGAAAATGCACTGGACGTGCTTTGGTGCTTTGAACTGGGCGGTACGATGCGCACAGGAAAGCGAAGTGAGGTCACACCCAGTTAGAAAATGTGCAGTTTGACCAAAAAATGGGAACTTTTCTCTGAGAAACAGCTCCAGCATTGCTGTTGGGGCTGGGGACACGGACCATCCACCACCCCTCGGTCCGCAGGGAGGTGGTTCAGCTGCATGTGCTGTTTCTTGCTTTCTGCAGGTACAGAATTCATCTCTGGGTAAGAAGAGGTTTGTGGCTCTGATTCCAGAGCCTGGGTGTGGAGAGGTCGTGGGGCTACTGCTCCGGTTCTTACACCGGCCGTGAGGAAGGAGTTGGGCTGAAGTTGAACTGTCCTCTGACATTAGCACTTCACGCAGCAACCAACAGGTCGTGCTGTGTACAGAGCAGCAGACAGTCCGTGCCCTGTGTGGGGTTATTAAATGCTTGAAATAAATTTCCAAGAACACACACACACAAAGCAGCTATAACCTGTATTCTGAAGAAGCTGTAGAACATTGTAGTCCTGGTATAGTTCTGAGGGCTAAACCCTTGTGCTTTCGAAGCCTGTGTTGTATAAGTGCTTCAGGCTCTTGCGTTCAGTGGAGATCTGTTAATGCTGAGGTGTGTTCACTGTATCCTCCCTAATTATAATCCGTTTAAAAGATTTGAGATTTTTTCTGTGATTGTGTGCATAAATTCTTCCGTAGTTGAAGTCAAGGAATTAGTTACTACTGTGTGATATTTTGTACCCTAAGAGCAGCATTGGTTTGATTTTTTTTCTTTTTCTTTCCCTTCTTCTCCCCATGACATTCTTTGCCTTATTCCATCTTGGACTCTCTTCAGAAAAAACAAAACCGTAAATCCTGTAAACATCATTCATTGTATCAGAGGAGCTTAAAAATTCATGAGTCCAAAGGTCAATTTTCCTACAAATACAGTAGGGAAAGGAATATTCCAGCAAAGATACTGAAGGGAGAGTATAACCTAAATTTGTACGGGACAAAAGTATCTCTGCAAAACATTTAAGGAATACTACATCCCAGGATTGTGTTAGATGACGTCTGTTAATAAAATTGCCAGTTTTCTACACAAAATTGGTAAGAGATGGCACACACTGTAGCTACAGTGAGCTGAACTGCTTGTTTGAGACAACTTTGCTCAGCCCTTGTGAGCGTTGTGCGTTTCCTTTTAGATATGTTAGCATCTCAGGGATTCTGGGATTCAGTTGGTAGACGATGTCATTTTAAGTTGGAGCCCTATGTTTGCTTTTAGTATAAGACAACCGCACGTTCTGACCGTTCAATTTAAAAGCATGTCATTGTCAGTTTTAAAAGGAGTAGAAAAACCCCTGTCCAGCCTACACACTGCTCAGCTCCCCTGGAAAGCCGCAACCAGCAACAGAGATGCTTTCAAATGTATTTTGAATAATCCCCACGTTTGATTTGAATATGTAGAATAGCCATTCCCCTGCCATCCTCTTTTATGCAGGATTATGTTCCACCAGAGAAAACAAATTTTCTGTTCTGAAGCTAGTTCTGACAGACTGGCTTCAGAGTGGTTTCAGTTTTGTTCTTTTAGATACAGTTTATAAAAAAGAGGAGGGGACATTTCAGAGTCTCCAGCAGAAATACACATAATGTCGGCCAAAGCTGTATGTGATGAACAGCTAGTTCAGAATATTACATTTGACCTGGAAATTGCATTGTTTCAGTTTCAGGCCAAGGGCGTATTGTCTTGCAGACAGCGATGAGGAATCCTCCAGCGCTGGGTCTTCAGAAGAGGACGATGCTCCTGAACTGGCAGGAGAGAAGCAGGTGACTCCAGGAGCAGAAGGGTGAGCTGCCTACACAGTGTTTGTTAATCCTTTCCTCCCCGCCGCGTTTCCAGAGTTGGTGTAACCGATGTCCTGGTCCAGACCTATAGTGCTCAGTGTCACACAGGATGTCAAGAGTGTGAGTATATCCGAGCAATTAAGCAAACACAACTGACCCATTTCTAGAGCACAGAAAGCCATGTGCTGCAAACTGAAAGCAAGCTGCTCTGCTGAGTGTTTCGCCGTGTTGGGAGCATTGCTCACCACACAGCGCTTCTGCAGGGTGAGCTGTACAGAGCTCCGTTTGACACCTGATTTCTGCACTGTTAGATTACAGAGAGAGCCAAGGCTTTGGGCCAGAGAACCTACGGGGACCTTCCCCAGTGTGTCTTATCTGGTAGCGGAGCCAAGAGCAGGATTTTGTGTGTGAACCTGAAACACTCTGTTTGTGTACAGTATTATACCCATGCTGATCCTGCTGATCCAGTATTTCCAGTGTGTTCTTTTCTTTAAGAAAACAACAAAGCCCAGCTTTCTTGCTCAGGGTTTTGTTTTGGATTGCTTTTCTTCCTGTCCTCTTTTTTTTTTTTTTTTTTTTCCCTCCTCATGAGGGCTTTAAGTGTTTGGGCTATGCAATACTGCCCTCTGATGCTGTGTAAGAAATCTAAAGAAAATTTCCTAATGTCGGTTTTGCCACGTCATTCCTTGTTTTGGCTGCTGTTCCAATTTTTTTTGCTTTTTACGTGTGATTGAAATTATGCCATGCAATGAGACACTGAAATGTCTCAGACAATCACAGCGTTTCCTATGTCTGAACATCTCCGTGTTTTACAGTGAATATACCAAAAGGCTCTGTGACATATTCAGAATGTTCAAGGGAGTTTCCTTGGAGTTTTACTCCTAAAACCTGTGATTAATTGATGGAATTATTTCAATAGATGCATTTTATATCTTTAAAAATATATATAGATCATATAAATAACTCAAGGACAAAAAGGGGAGAACACAGAATTTTTAAGTAAAATACTGAAAGAACTTCGTTACACCTTTTAAAAATCTGCGTTGCTGTCACTATGGAATCTGATGAGAGAATAACTACTTTACCCAAGTAAAGTAACAGCTAGTGTAAAACCCAAAAGTTGAAATTAATTCGCCCAGATGGCCAAAATCACCTTTCTCTTCTTTTTTCACCACCTTTATACTTGTTGTAAATTCTACAATACCTTTAAATGAAAGCCTTTGTGTTCAACAAACGCTGTTAAAGGGATCGGACGTGAGGGTTGATATGTGCGGGTGTCTCAGTGCATCTGTGTCTTGCTAATTCTGTTCGAGCAGTAATGGACAGCTTGCTGGCCTAAATGATGTAAGTACATTTGCAATTTTAAAAAATGTTGCATTTCCAATGCCATCGGAAGGAGGAGCGCTCAGACTGGACAGAGTTTCTGCCAGACACTTGCAGCTGACAGGGTACGGCTGCTGTGTGCGGGCCCTGGTAGGCACCGCTTGGACCTGTGGATGTGGATCTGTTTAGAATGTTTATATCAGAACCTCTAAGGATTTAACGGGAAATCCACGGGTGTCTTGGCGAACAGTAAGGTTAAGAAAATTACCTTGATGTACCCCTTTTCTCTTCTGTCTAAAGGTATGTCGGAGGACATCGGACAAGTAAGATCATGAGAATTGTGGATAAAATTACCAAGTCAAAATACTTCCAGAAAGCAACAGAGACTGAGTTTATTAAGAAGAAAATTGAAGAGGTCTCAAATACTCCATTGCTGCTAACAGTTGAAGTACAGGAGTGCAGAGGAACACTAGTAATTAACATTCCACCTCCACCTACTGACAGAATATGGTAAGAGGAGCTTGCTGCAGAACTAGGCAATGTCTCAGGTGTGTGCTACCTAAGGGATTGCAGCTAAGAAAAAAGGTAAAAGTCTAGCTGAAAGGGCTTCTGGAAGAGGTGCAGTACCAGCTAGTTGTAAATGAGGTAGGAGCTGCTATTGAGAGAACATTGACAGTTAAGACATTGAAGTACAAGCTTTGTTGGAGTGTTTGTGATCAAATTTTTTCTGTGTTCTCTGCTAAGGTATGGCTTTCGAAGACCTCCCTACCTGGAGTTAAAAGCTCGCCCAAAACTTGGTGAGAGAGAAGTGACTCTGGTCCATGTAACTGACTGGATAGAGAGGAAGCTAGAACAAGAGTTTCAGGTGTGTTTCCTTTCCATTTTTCATTTCATTAATTATAGTTTTGGTCTGTTAGAGGGGTGGGGTTTTTAATTTTTGCATGTCCTCTATGTCATTCAAGACTAGTTGGTATCGTCCGCTGCTGGTGTTCAGTGGAAAGGGTGTTCAGAACTTGGCTGAAACTGAATCCTGGGATGGTCTCAAGACCCCATTCCTGGATGGAAATCTGTTCTAGCACTTGTCAGAATGATTTTTTTTTAGAGAGAAAAAAATGCCATTTCTTTGAAAGAGGTACTTTTGTCAGAATTTGTAGCACTTAAATAAAAATTTAATTCTTGGTGTTCCTAGATGATAGAGGGCCGACCTTGTTTAAAATTAAGAACAGATGAGGCAGTAAAGTGTCCTGTTACTACTTCCTTTAAAATAAAATAATGTTTATAAATCACATTGACCGTAATGCAAAACAGAAAAAAAAAATATCCAAATTTACAAATACTTGTAGGTTAGGAAAACAGTTTACTGACCATTCATTCTGGATCCCAACCTGTAGAATCAACCAGAAATCAAACTCGCTTACATACTTTTAAACTGTACTTCTAACAAAATGAGTAAGAGCTGAGAAAGCAGCAGAGTTAAGGAATGCTGGAATGTTTCCTGCA
Source organism: Pterocles orientalis (assembly GCA_011057875.1). Classification (NCBI taxonomy): domain Eukaryota; kingdom Metazoa; phylum Chordata; class Aves; order Pterocliformes; family Pteroclidae; genus Pterocles; species Pterocles orientalis. The sequence continues at coordinate 1,592,045 of WKFP01015200.1, read as the reverse complement.
GTGCTATTTCAATGTAATGGGAAGTGCAGAGATCTTCATATTTCTGAGCTTCATCTACAACTGTAACACAACTAAATGGTTTGAATTAATGGACTCAATGCTGAACTCAGGAACCTTTTATCTGGAAATTTGTTGCATTTTTCAACTAAACAAATGAGAAAAGTAAGGTTTCAAGTGGCATATGAAATGTATCTTGATTGAATTGCATCTTTTTCACAGAAAATCTTTGTCATGCCAAACATGGACGATGTTTATATTCCTTTAATGCACTCAGCCATGGACCCTCGCTCCTCTACATGCCCTTCTAAAGATCTGGTCACAGAAGCCCCTGATCAACCATGACGTGTGAAGACTTTTGCAGTTTACAGTATTATAATTCACATGATTTTATAAACTGTGCTGTAGTTCTCATCCTTAACGTGTGCCACTCCCCCCACCCAGGGACTGCCTGTAACCATACCTTTGTGCTCACTTGCCTGGTTATTGTTCCTGTGCGACATGAAGTCCTATTGTTCCTTCAGCGACATGAAGTTCCATTCCATTGAGCAGTTGATTTACTTTTGTTCTGGCTGCCATCAGGATTTGAACTCGGAGGCTATGATGACCTGTTCTTTGGGGGAGGGAGGAGGAACCTGACTGTAATCGATCAAGGAGCTTGTTGACACACCTTTTGTTCAGCTTATGTTTTCATGCTGTGTTAATGTGCATTAAAGCATTGAAAGGTTGTTTGGCAGCAAAGGAACTGCGTGCCAAATGGAAAAAATCCTAAATAAGGAATGAATTTATAAAACTGGAAGAATATTTTTCTTTCTCAGGCAGTTGGAGGTGTAGAATGAACTGTTTTATGTTCTTTCACTTCTGCAGTCAATAGCTTGTGTCAAGCAATTGAAATATGAAATGCTTTCAGGATAAAAGAATGTAAATTGGATGTATAGGTAATACTGTGATTCAATGTGGTATATACATATTACTTTTTCATACAGAACTTGTGCTTTTTTTTGGAAGCAAGTAGCCATAAGACACACAACGATCAGTGAAGGTGGGACTGTGGGATTTTTGTAAATTAGGAGAAAAGTTGGTAAAGCCATGAGACCAAACCATAGCAAACCGCCTTATAGTGAGGTACAATCACCTTGGTTCATGATTAATTCTGAATGTTTATAAAGACATGAGCACATACATAAAATGTCTAATACTGCACATGACCCGAAGTACTTACTTGGCCTGCTGTGTACAGAGCCTCTTGCCACAACTAAACACACCAAGTCTTTCCTTATAGGAGTTAGTCGCTGTCTTTTTCATTGCACTGTGTGTTTACACACAAAGCATGGGTCCAAATTCTCATGTTGCAGCTGTGTAACTCCAGACATCAAATCACTTGATGTTTCTGAGGACAGCTGTGACTGAAAGACTTTGACTTCCATGCATTGTTTTTTTGGACTTTGTGGAATAGGAATTCAAGCATTGCAGTTATTCAAGCTGATCATGATATAATTAAAGACTGTTTCTGTTAATTAATGGCCAAAACTTAGGGGGAAAGGGGAACTGCCTTTTATTTCTATCTGGGATAATGATTCAAGACTAAAAGTATGCAGTAAATTCAATATTTGAACACTACATATCCACTATTTAACACATGTAATATTTTTCTGGTACTCAGTGTTGCCAACTGATCATGGATGTCAGAAAACATTTTAGTTTACAAACAAGGTGAGTTTTGGCTCTCCTTTTATAACATGATTTGCTTTTTTTTTTTAAGGAGTAATTTTTTAAAAACTCTTTTGTATGTTGTGTTGTCACATTTGATGTAAATCAAAATTTCCATGTGTAACTTGATTTACCATCTCTAAATGAAGCTATTATATTGAAGGTTTTTTAAACAGCACCTTGCCTGAAGCATAAAGAAAACTAGCATTTAATATATTTAAAATCAATTCTATATTTGAACACCTATTTTGGTTACCTTTAATTGAAATATTAGTAGGTTATATTTGTTACCTGAACTCCTCCTTGACCATTCCAGGCTGTGTATATTCTGGGGTTTGCTCTGTGTAGGCATTATTTGCCTTTCATGAAGTCTGCATGTCTTGTACGCAGGTCTTTTATATGATTTAATTTCTATGTGCAATAACTGAAGTCAAAGGACTAGATGCACTAATGTGTAAACAGATTTAGACTTATTACACAAGATTGTCACATTGCACTTCATGAACTGTGGGTAACTACAATCTGCTTGCTTTGTTTTATTAAATAAATTTATCCCCTGTCAAACAGTTACTCAGTTAAAATTTCTTTCTACATAGTACTTAGCCACAACTTTCTGCTAGGTGTTTAAACACTTATTAGAAAGGCAGCTTGCTAAGACAAGCATACTATATGCTTTTCAGATTTTAGGGTTAACTAATGCCGAGACTGGTCTAGCTCTAAAAGGAAAACCTTAAACCAATTAATTGTACTGTAGTTAAACTCAAATTTCAGTGCAGCAGTTACTGTTCACAAAGAACATAATTTATTTTTTCTCACAGCTGTGAAAATGTTGAAATTACCACCTGAAATGACAGAAGTGGCATGCAGTGCCCTCTACAGTTGAGTTTGGAGCCCAAGGATGTTCCTTTACAGTGTTCCTAGACTCAGCTGCTAGTCCTGCATGTCCAGTGCTGGCACCAGCATGGGTATAGATCCCCTTTTCTCTATACAGGCAACCCTACCCGAAACTCCAGCCTCTCTGTCTGCAGGACAGCACAAGCACGGGAGACCCTCTGGACAGCTGGAGCCAGGATCAGAGGAGTCACATCCCCATTTTGTTTCCATTTCTTTTTGGTGTGTACCTAAAGGACCTGCACCACCAGCTGCTTTTCTCCAACTGAACAGATAACTCACCTTTACTCCTACTAGCTAGACAGGAATCCCAGCCCATTTGCTACTTATTAGTCCTAAATCGCCTTTACAAACCGAACCCTGAACTGGTGTGCTGGTCTAGGCTGGGTTAAAGTACCGGTGAACCAGCCGCGAGGCTGTGACTAACCTGGATGAAGAACCCTTTCGCCCTCCATTACCCTCTCCCCTCAAACCGCTCCAGGACCGGGGCCGTGGGCTCCCGCTGCGCTGTAGCCAGCGGTCCCGGAAGGCACCCGGGCCCTCTTCCCGGGCAGGGCACCGGCTCCGCACCAGCCGCTGCTGCGGCGCCATGTTGTGCTGTGGCGGCAGCCGCCCGCTCGCCGGGACCAGCTGTCACTTGCTTTTAAAAGCGCCACCCGGGCGGGCCGGGCAGCCCCAGTTATGAACAAGGCTTCGCTTTAGCACTGCAGCTTGGCCAGCGGCGCCGCGGGCAGGGCACCCCGCCGGTTCAAAGGCAGTGCGGGAACGGGCGGACGCGCGCACAAGAACCAGCCGGACACGTTTCACGGGTGCACACACTGCTTTATTCACCAGGCCGCTCCGCGCCGGTCGCCGCACGGGCCCTGCAAGACACGGAAGGAAAAGGGGAGGTTACCGAGACGGTGCAGCGCAGCCGGCCCGCGGGGTGGGCGGCAGCCTGGCCGCTCAGTGAGAGTTTTGCTTCAGGAACATCAGCAGTCTAACACGTGTCAAGAGACATCAGTGCGGCCCGTTCCGCCCGACCAACCACCCACTCCTCCCGCACCACCTCTCACCTCCGCCCGCCGCGCCGAGAGAAAGGCCGAGAAAGCGCCTCGCTGCCTTTTATAGTGCGTCCGCGCCCCGCCCTTCCTCTTACCCAATAGGCTACAAACGCTGGGGCACGTGCTCATCCGGGTGAGTTTGCGCGTGAGGGCGGGCGGAGCTGTGGAGCGTGCTGAGGGCGGGGCGGTGGCTGAGGCGGCGAGCGCTGAGATGGCGGCGGGAGGTGGGTTCTGAGGGAGCCTGGTAGATCCTGTGCCCCGGCTGTCTTGGGTACCTTTATTCACCTTTTCAGAAACAACGGTGCTCCTTCCTTTAGTAGTTTGCTCTAGCGGTTTGTTAGGAAATAGGGCTTTATATTAAAAACGTGGAAGCTCAGGCCCCGCTCGGAGCCCGGAGGTAGTTCCTCTGAGGAGAGGGGCAGGGCAGCGGCAGGGCGCGCGCTGACGCTCCTCTTCCCGCCCTGGGTACGGTGTAGCCCTGCCACCTCAGTGCCTGTTCTGGGCGTTTTTCCTACTTTACGTGAGGCCGCTGGGAAGCATTTGTGGTAAATAATTACAATTTGTTAGTGGCAGACACAGTTTGTGCAGCTGACAGACTCCTCCCTTACTGTAGCATGGCATGAAATTCAGCTTAAAGCGAAGAAAATAGTGTGTAAGGAGGTAACGATACCCAAACGCTCCCCGGCCAATGTTGAGAGCGGAGGATGGGGGCTGCGGGCTCAACCCAGGCGGTGCTGTGCCGAGGGCGGTGCGAAGGGCAATGCTGCCATCCCGCGGTGCCCGGGCCGGGAGCTGGCCGGGGGCAGAGCAGCAGCAGTGAACACGTCCCGCTGTGTGCTGAGGGGAGGCCCTGGCCCTTACACCGGCTGTGCTGTGCACAGGGGCACAACTGCCCGCCTTACTGTGGTTGTGTGTGGGTACGAGCACGTTCTGCTCGCGTGGCAGAGGTCTCGATGCGTTCCATGCGTGTGCTGTTGCCGTGACACACACAAAGTGTTGTGGCGGGTGGTGTGCTTGTTCTCAAATTGTGTGAATGCTTACAATCATAAAGAAACCCATCTGTCAGTACTGGAGAACTGAAATCTCAGTGTGGTTTGGAGCTCCAGGATGTTGTTCTGTATTCAGACTTGTAAGTTAGATCATATTTATGTCTCCTGCCTGTATAACCAAAGGCACGCTTATTAAACGAGGGAGCTGCCAGAACTGAGCTGTTGTGTGCATATTGCATGCTTGGCACTCGGTGTGCTCTGCAGCCCCATTAATGTCAGTATTAAAAAGCAAACAATACGTAGCAAGGACAAAGTAGCTTTGTTATATAAACAGGCGTCTGAAAGCTCAGCCTTTGTGAAGCAGTGTACATTTGCTCTCGTCTTTTTATAGCTTCTTGCATTTGCTCCAGTATTTTTTGTGCTTATGTCTGTTTAAAGGAACTTAGACCTGGTTTCGGGTTCAGAGAGGCATGTTCTTTGTTTTTTCATTTACTTAAGGCACACCAGGGTCAACAGTGACTTTGTCCAAACAGGAGCTATACCAAATAAATTTGGCCTCATCTGCTTTGAAAGCAAAAAATCAATAGAGAAATTACCCCGGGCAGGGCAGTGCTGGAGGAGGGAGGCCATTAGTTAAACCTGAATTTACCCACAAGGTATTAAAAAACCCCAGCACCGGCCAGCTGGCTGTCACCGCGCCCCGCGGTTTCAAATGTCAGCGGCTCTCGCCCGCGCCCCCCCCCCGGGCCGGCTGCCGAACGGGGCGGCCCCGGCAGCAGAGCCGAACCACGGGGGGTCGCTGGCCGCGCCCGTGCCCGCAGCCCCCGGCCCTCCCCGCGCCCCGGGGCAGCGCTGCCCGCTGGCGGGGGGGCGGCCCGGCCCGTACCTGTGCGCCCCCGGGGCCGCCCGCGGCTGACGTCTGTGGCCCGGGCCGGGCGGCCCCGCCCCGCCGCGCGGGGAGCGCCGGACCCGCTGCCGCCAGCGCCGCGCGGGGGGAGCCGGCCCGGCCCCGCGGAGCCCCCGCGGCTGGCAGCCATGGAGCCGCTCCGCCGCCTTCTTCTCCTCAGCCTGGCCGCCCTGCTTCTGCTGTTCTCGCCGAGCCCCGGGGTAAGCGAGGCGCCCGCTGGGCCCGGGGGGGTTGCTCCGCGCGGTGTGGGGGGACGGTGGCGGTGTCCCCGGCCCGGCTGCGGCGGGGGAGCGCGGTCCCGGCTCGGCCGCGGTGCGGGGGCGCCCCAGCCCGTGAGGGTCGGCGGAGGCCTCGCCCCGCGCAGGCCGGACCCCGCCCGCGGAGAGGGGAGCTCGGGGGGAGCACGGACCCGCCGGTGGGCTGCTGCCGGGGCTTGGCCGGAGGTGTGCGGTCGGTGCCCGCTGCGCCGGCGGTGTTTGCGGAGCCACCACCCTGTCTGTGTGCACAGGGGTGGGGGCTGCGGTGTGCCGGCCTGATCCGGGTCAGCGGCTGTGTTCCTGCTCCGTGCCCTCTGTGCCTGAACGTGCAGCGGGTGTAACAGTCCTTGAGATGTAAACCCACAGTTAATTCCCCATAAAGTAATTGATGGGAGTGGGACAAAGAAACTTTTGGAAGCTGAAACTATGTAGGTGGATAGAGGAACTAGTGGGACATGATAGAAAATCTTTACTTTGTCCCTTCATAAGTCGGGGGGGGGGCTTGTTTTCTTTCTGATAAAAACCCCATTGTGCATATGTTGATATCCAAATACAAATGACTAGCTACGTGCCCTCTGTACCATCTTAGAGCATTTTGATCATTCTGTTTCCAGAGCAGAAGTGGCAATGTGCACCAAGTGCCATATGGCTGGTTGGTATCCAAAAGAAGCTACAGTTCTAAATTCAAAGCTGAAAGACAAAGTGCACAAGTCACCAAAACCTCCTAAGAAACGACCAGGTTGGTTATTAGGTATTGCATGGAGCAGTGAAGGCACAGGGAGTAGTGAAGCCGATGTAAAGCAGATGGAAAGCTGAGCAGATTATTTGTATGGAGGTAATAATTTTAAACAGTGTACCTTAAAATGGGCGCTGTCTGCTGAGATGGAAAACTAAGTTTTAAAAAATTCAGTTCTGAAAGGGGCTCTTCTTTTAAAAGTCTCAGGACCAGGAGACAGCGAAAAGGCCAGCTGGCGTTCACCGTTTCCATTTACTGAAGTGCAGCGGAGGAAGGTTTTACCTTATGTTCTTTGATGGATTGTTCATCGTTGCCTGAAAATGCTGGTGTAATATATGGAGTTATAGTTCAGGTTAAGCAGAGCTGAAGGCTTTGTTTTTCACCTGGATTATAATGGCTCCGTTCCCCTTCTTTACACACATTTAGTAGTGAAACTGTGTAACATACCTAGTGTTCTTACTTCATTAGGAAACTGGGAAAAAAAGTAAATGCAGGCTGTGAGCAAAAATGACTCTAAACTCTTTATTGTAGAGTGTTAATGTTTTTGTCTTAGTCTGGACTGTAAGGTTGTAGTGAGATCTCTTCAGGGACCTGACAGGTTTGGTGTTCAGATTGTGCAAGGAAAACACTGATTTGCAAGTCATGAAGTATTAAAAATAGTACTCAATAGGAATACTAAGTTGTATTTTTTGAAGTGCTTTTTGATTCAACAGATTATAACTAAGTTTTGTGTAATTTTACTTGGGTAGCCATAGAAAATGAGACTCGGTCCCTGGTGGAATTCAGCCCCTTTTATCTCTAGATTTCTCTCAGTCCTGCTGTGCCGTTTTACCTCAGATCAGTATCTGATCTTGGATTCTCCATTTCTGTTTCTTTTCTCAGCTCTTAGTCTTTTTGCTCTGCCAGAGGTAATCCTCACCATGACTTTTAAGTTGAAATCTATTCTGTACTTTGGTCCCTGTTCAGAACTAGTTTTAATTTCTGTGAATTTAGTCTCACTCATTTCACCTGTGACTAACTGGGAAGGCTTATTTAGAACTATTAATGTCACCTGAGTATTAAATTACCATGAAAAAGACTGGCATACAATTCTTGGTATTGAGGTAACGCGAAAAACATGAGATTGCCTGAAGATTTTGCAGATTGTGTTTTCTGGAGATTTCTTTTAAAAATACTGGTGACGATTTGCTGCTCTGGGTTTTCTCTGTCTGATAAATGTATTCTTTGTCACTTTATATCCCAACGTGAATATTGTTTTCCTACAATTTGTATTATATGTTCATGCAAGGGCTTCCTTTTCGGTATTTTCTTTATAAGATGAAACATTGATGATCTGTTATTTAGGTGACACAGTGTATAACTCTTGGAATTGCCCTAGCAATACACATTATGGAAGGGTGACAACTTGGATACAGCAATGAGAAATGCAGTGGAGCTGTCAGTAAATAAACAGCCACCGTAAATATTATACAGTCGTGATTTACAGCTCTCTGGTTTTAGTGAGCCGTGGACATTCCAAACTGCCTGTTTCTCTTTTAACATGGAGTCAGTGCAACTCAAAAATAACCACCTCTCTGGGATTAAACTGGCATTTAGAACATCTGTCTGTTCCCTGCCGCAGCCTGGGGGACGGGTTTCGGAGCTGTGTTACACGGTGTGGGCAGGCAGCACAGGCGGGCTGCTCCTGCCATGGGAAAACCCCAGCCCTAGCCAGGTGTCTGTCCTTCTGCGTTCTGTATCTCGGCATGAGGTGGTTGGGCAGTTAGCTGATAGGCATGAGAGCCCGTGTAAGACAGCAGAAGGTTTTAAAGAGGACATCTTCAGTCACTATGTTAATAAACATTTAGGTGTTTTATTTGAGTTGCTCAAATATAGTGTATTAGTTAGGGGCTTTGGGGGTGGAGGGGATGCAGACTTGTCTTGCACAGCTAAGGTTATCATGGAGAGCTCTGTCCTGGAGTGTAAATTCATGTGTTTGTAACTCTGCCCTTCTGCTCATTTTGATGGCTGGTGTTTTTGAGAGTATTGTAGTAAGTTTGGGGTTTACAGAAAGACCCAAGTCTGAAAACTTAGCTGGGAGTTTGTGGTGTAGAGCCCCACTCGAAGTTCAGTCAAGCCAGAGGACAGTTGGAGTGGACCTCCCGTAGTTGTCAGTTTTTCATATGAACGAACAGCCACTGGAACTGGGGTATGGTGTTGGTGAGAAACAGCTGACAATTTAGTTTAAGATTAAAAGATCTGTATTTTTCATTTCACTTTCTAAAGAAGATATAAATTTTTTTTTGGTCAGCTCTCATTCATATATTAACTCTGTTAGTAATTATACTGAAAAACTGCCCCCCCAGTCGTTCACTGATTTTTGTGGAGTTTCTTCATGGGATAGTTTCACTGTGTATAGCGAGTTCAGCCTCTAGCCTGGCAATGTAATTAGCTATCAAAACCAGGGTAGTGAACCATCTGCTATCTGTGATGCATTGCTTGCAGTGTGCGCTAATGTTTAAAAATATTTTGCTTTGCATCCTTGTTGGCTTACCAGTTGTGGTTCCAGTAGCATAAGCTATGGTGTAGGCCTTTTCTTATTGAGAGAAAGTGTCTGGTGCTGTTAATGCTGGGGTTTTTTAATGGCTTTTTAGTAAAATGCAGATGTACGGCCTGATATATATTAAGCTAATTATGGAGTGAGAAATGTAGTATTTTTTTCCTTGAGTGATTATTTATCATGTCAACCTTTTTGTTTGGTAAGCCAGGCATTACCAAAGAAATTGTGAGGATGTAAATTACAGTTAGCAAGCCATTTATCATCCTTACAAATTAAGTTCAGTGCATATGTATTCCTACTTAACACTCAGAAAAGAGAAAATTATTACCTGGTAACACATGGTGCTGGTTTGTTTACAGGTGATTATTTCTAATAATTTCAATTATTTCTATGAAATCAGTAACACTGTTCAGAGTCAGCAACATACCCCCCACACCCAGTGTCATTATGAAATACTTTTCTGTTCTTTATTCATACTTGAAGAACCTCTCGTGGTATCACCCCCACGGCATTTCTAGGCTGCAGAACGATAACCTGAAGGAACTGAGTGGCCTGGTTTTCGATCTGCTGTTTCCACTGACTTCAGTAGGATTTCTGCCTTCTCAGTGACCTGCATTTCAAAAGCACTGTTTTTAAGCAGATAAATTAATGGAATAAATTATTCCTGTGGGGATGTGTTTTCTTCTAACACAATAAACCAAAATAGGGCATTGCTCTGATAACCCTTAAAAAATGGAAATGTTGTGGTGAGTGAAGATAACATCACCTTTGACACTGAACCCTGCCACAGACAGATACAAACACACCAGAACTTGTTCTGCAGCTTTCACTGACCTTCCTTTGACTCCATGGGTCCTTCAGCGTTGTTTTGAGTCATTTTGTTACTTTCATTTTTAAAACATTTTACCTAAACATGTGGTAGATCTGGACTGAGGGAAAGGTTCTTATGCTAGGATTAACTAGTATCTATCTGTTTATAAAACGCTATTTTTATTCTGACTTTAAAGTGCTATTTTCTATTTAGTCCCAAATTTTAGGCTCTTATGGATTATTAGCAGTCAGCACTTCAGAGCTTTTCTCAAAGTTTATATATATATATGTGTGTGTGTAACTTGAAAGTTATTGAAATTGTGTTTTGATTTAAATTATTAAAAATTAATTCTAGAGCAGTCCTCAAACAATTTAAAAATATTGTAAATCCTTCACTGAACATCACTGTTGAGGTGGAAGATTTTTATGAGTACAGCCTGTCAAGGGAGTAGAAGCTCTCACTGAATTCCAACGAGGGTGGTTGTTAAAATACACATTATTGCAGTTGCCCATAAAAAAAAAAAAAAGACCCAAACCAGGGTTTCCTTCTGTCATGTTTTCTGTTTTCACTAAATTTAAGTTCCTTTTGCTCAACTGATTTGTGTCTTACCATGTTTTTCTTGTATTCAATTGTTTTATTTCCTCAGAAATAAAATTTCAGTATGAAATAAAAATCTATTTTAAGAACTTGCATTGCATCACAACAGTTGAGACCCCACCTCTGCAGGAAGGTCAGTATCCATGTATACCAGTATTTATAAAGAGTGTATCTCAGGACTGAGTTTGGGTTTTTTGGGGGTTTTTTGTTTTTTTTTTTTTTGTGGTGGACAATGCCCTTACATACTTTACATGCAAGCCAGTTTTTTTGTGTGAAGATTTTTATAATTTTCATAGCTTTTCATGTGCTAATTCCAGGCTTTAATCAATCCATTGATCAGTTAATTAAAAAGCTTTGTGTTCAAAGTGAAGTCCACTGATTATTTGCAGCTTTGATACTGCAGTGTCTAGACACTGATAAAACTCACTAATAAAATCAAGAGAAAGTGGGTTTTTTATTTGAATGGATGAAAGACAGATAATTATTTAAGTATTCTGTTCTTTTTAATGTCTATTGTTTTATGCAATTTGAAAGAAGAAACCCCTTGTTTCCATGCTGTTGTACTGACTCACTAGACTGTTCTCTGAGGGATTACTGCAGGAGTTGGTCAAAACGAATCAGCAATATGGCATTGCAGAGTCTACAGACTCATCTGTTTGGTTTTAAGTTTAGGTCATAAGCTTCAGCAGTGTCAGGGTATTACTCAGCTGGTTGATCTCAACAGCATGATATCATATGCTTTGAAGTGCTGTGTGTTTATCTGTGTGCAGATACAACTTTAGAAGTAAAGGAAGAACTAATGAAATTTGCCCGATATTCAGTCTTTCCCCCAAAGAAGATGGTATCTTTGACACACAGCGTTGCAGTGACCACATCAATGTGACTTGATGGCTAAATATAACAAAGCCCTTCAAAAGCCATAAAACCTAAACACAGACCTACGGGGGGGAGGGGGTGAAGGTAGGCATTAGAAAAAAGCGTTAAGGCAAAGCCAGTTAGAGTGGAGAACATGAGCTCAGCAGCAGCAATGATGGTGCCTGACTATGTCCAAGAAGAAAGATCCGTGCATGTGGCAGAACCATTTTGTCAGTGAGATCTGTGTGGCTCTGTGCTGCTTTCACCCCCGGTGACACTCGGGGCAGTGAGCAGAACTGGCCAGAGCCCTCTGAAGAGAAGGTAATTTCTCCGGCTGTATGGCCCTAGTGGCCTCTCAGAGTACCCTCCCTTCTGTCCCTTGGTGGCTGTGAGCCCTTGCCATCCCCGGGAGGGTTCACGTCTCCCTGATAGCCATGCAGTGGTGATGGGCAGCAAAGGAATGGTTGCTGGGAGTGGCACTTTATCCCCCAAACCGGGGATATTACACTGAGAAGCTTAAAAAAAGCTATTGTAATTTCATTATCTTAGTCATATCTGGAAAGTTTCTAGATCATGCTGCCTGTGGGCAGCATTCAGGTGTTTGTCTGGTTTTCAGTAGAAACTTGGGTGAACAGCTTCTTCAGCTGTGGTTTTCTTTCTTGTTCAGCTTGCAAGTGAGCTGGAGGGTAGATGTGCGGAAAAGTTTTCTTACTCCTGTGACTGCAGCATGTGCAGGGGAACTTTGTGCACATTAGTGCTTTCTGTTTGATCCCAAGTACTAGCAACCTTCTAAAATGTCAGTGATCTGGAAGACAGTGTTGGTTACTGATGTTTTCATGAGAGTTTCGGAGATCACATTTAATCCCATGATTTCTGTAGCCTTGATGCCACAAACTCAAATGTTAAATAGGAAAATGTTAAATCTACAGATCTACCAGTAGTGTTCCATATACTGTGTATTACTGATATTTGATACCCAGCCGTAATCATGATGGTTATTTCACAGACACATTTTTTGTGAAGGTGATGACATGCTTTATTCACTTCTCGGTAAGAAGGCAGGAAGAGAACACGCTTTGTGGAGAATACACTGAGATAAGAAGATAAAAGATAAGAAAAACTTGTGCAGAGAATAAAAAGTAGCCTAGAAAAACAAACTTGGTCTATATACATGGAAGATGTGGTGGATTTGCTATGTGTTGTATTTTATTTGTAACTAAACTTCAACACTAGTCATTACAGTCTGGATGTCAAATTCCCACCTGCAATTTAAAGGAACTTCAATAATTTTCACTTCCTGCCTTTAACAGTTCTGTGTTCTTGCTCAACTTACTGTGTTTCACTCCAGATGCAGTTTCACTGTATTTGTTCCCTAAAATGATCAGTTTGGATAATGGATGGTTTTGGTGCATCTCTTTTTGATAGAAGAGCGAGCAGAGTCATTCCAGTCTTTTAAATTAGTTTTATTCACGAAGCAGGTTTAGGGTAGATATGTCTTCATGAAGAAACAGGTATTTCTTCTGTTCCCTGTGGTGTATAATGTACAGAATTTATACCATATACATTGTTGTATTGAAATATTCCCTAAAAAAATGTTTTCTGTCTTATGGATGAATCTGATGAAGACTTAAATCCTCTGGAATAGGTATTTTTTGTGAGGACAGCTGCAGTGAAAATACACATTTGTTTCATGTGAGAAAGCTGAAACATGCTTGTCAAAGGTCTGACTGAAAACAGTTCCTAAGTAGTTGTTCCAGTTTTTTAGTTCAATGTGATTTCTTCTTTGAACTCGCCCAGATACGTAGCGTGCACTGTAAATGCTACCGGCTGTCTGGTGTTGGGCAACTCTGGCAGTTGGGAATGGTGGTTATTTAAATGCAGTTGACCTGACAGGCACAGTTTGTTTGTGCAATTAGTTGAAATTCAGAGCTGGAATATTCATTCAGTGTCTTTGGTTCATGTTTTTTGTTCTGTTTCTGTTTTGTAAGCCCAGAGCCCTCCGGACAGCTTTAAGCAACTGAGGCTTTCAAGTTGTTTGATTTATTATAAAGCTCCTCAGGTAACATTTAAAGAAATCAAATAATTGTTACATCTTATCTAAAAAAAAACCTGGAAATGTTTTTTTTGTTGTGTGTGTGTGCATTAAGTGTGTATCAGTTTAAAAGTAAACTGGCTTTTCAACATTTTTGTCTGTAGAAGGAAGAAATTCCTTACCAACCAAGAATGACTATTAACCAGCATTGTTCGGGGTGTTTGTTCTGGTAAAATGTGTTGAGATCTTCAAGTGAAAATTAATGTATGAGTGCAAAATGTTACTGTGCAAAGGTTAATTTGGAATAAATTTTGACCACCATCCATTGCTTCTTGTTTTCATCACAACACTGTTTTCGGTGAATTTTGCAAATTTTGCCCTTTCTTAATAGCTTTAAACTAGAATGATTAGTAATGACCGCACGAGCGTCCCTGGGCTAGTATGTGGCTGTACATATACACGTGTTCTCAGGATGACTGCCGTCAGTTACCTCTTGAGCTCTAACCCCTCTACTAAACAGGAATCAGAAGTCAGCTGGCATTTTGTGTGATGTTGCACATCAGGGTGTTCCCCCACCATCCCCCGGGTGGGGGAGCAGTGAATTGAAGTGAGTTGCATTGAAAATGTGTAGATTCCAAAGAAAGATACTCATAGGAGTATCCGTGCATTTTAATTTGGCAATTGGGTATTGTGCTTTGCAATAATTCTAACATGACTGATAATTGGTTTTTACAATTTAAGTCACTGAAGATGTTATTAATGATGTAAAATGCATGCACTTTCGTTTCATGAGCTGTGGTAGGATAAGAATTATATTTAACTGTGAAACTTCCAAAACGTGGCAGGTGGCATGCAGATGAGCGATGCCGATGCGGTCTAGAAATGACAGGTTACTTGAGCAGTATCTTGAGAGTTGGTACGTGGAAACGGGTCAGTTGTAGGGTGGAGGGGATCAGCTTTGGGCAGGAAGAGTAGGCATTAAATTACCAGATTTTTCTGCTTTGTGCAGGGAAACACTTTGGACTTAGCCTCACTGTTCCTGCAGCACCCACATAGTTCAGAGGCTTTGATGTTTGTATGATTTTTGCTCTGCAGTAGCCAGGCTCAAAAGCTGCTTGTGCTGTAGGAATAACAGCAGGCACCAAGCAGCTCTGTACCCATACACGGAAATACGGAGTGATGTGTCCCCGGTGGCAGAATGATTAGAATGTCAAACTGAGGTTTGAATCCTGCAGCTGACTGCTTTCTAGAAGGTGTCTGTGGATGTATTTATACAAATGGACTTTCTTGAACAGTGTTATTTACTATCTGCTGCGGAAATACAGTATTGGGAGGCATGAGGTACAAAAGCACAATTAAGAGGCTTAGCAGTGTGGATCTCCTCTAGCCTTTAAGCTGCATCTATCCTAAATGTTCTGCCCTTGCTCAGAGACAGCCTACATGCCCCGCTGCTGTCAGCCCTGTAGAATATTGATCACCTTTCAGTTTTATTTACCCATGTTCTACGCAGTCACTATCTTTTCAGCTCTAGGGGACTAAACCTTGGCAAAAGTATGTTCTGTTTCTTTGATAGTAGCATGGCTTCCACATTAACACTTAGGTTCTCTGAGCTGCTTTGAAGTTCCTTATCCTAGCTGTCTTACCACGTAGTCTTTGTATCAGTTCTTTCCTAGATCAGCTCTATCTGGTTTCTCCCAAATTGAGTACAAGAAGACTTTGATATAAAATTGAAAATGGAGGTTGAGTTGTAGATACTCATTTAAAGCCTCTCCCAGTTTGTCTTTAGGGGACCAGTGACAGAAGAAAAAAATTAAAAATCACTGAATTCAAAGGGACAAGGGGACAAGAAAGTTGTCCAGTCTGTGTGGTTAAAAAGAAGGATGATGTTCTAGGGTTTTAGGCAGTGTACTGTATGACAGTTATGAATACACTGTGTAGTAAATAACTAAATTGTATGGGTTTTTCCTTTCCAGAACACCAGCTCAGTAACTGTGCCAGAAACACTGTTGTTTGTTTCAACTCTTGACGGAAGTTTGCATGCTGTCAGCAAGAGGACGGGAGCAATCAAGTGGACTTTAAAAGAAGGTGAGCAGGATGTGTCCTGATACCCTCTACTCAGGAACAGTGCTAACAGTCAAATCAATTGATAAATCAAACTGTCGTAGGGCCTGGTGAATACTTTATTTTCTTTCTTATTTTTGCATTTGCTCCAGAATTAAGCAACAGTGTTTCTGGAGTCATGTTCATGTTCATCTTTTCAATTGCAGATCTTTTCCAGGTTTATGGGGGGTGGATTGCCAGAATTTTTAAGCTGTGTTGGTATAATTGGTAGGTATCATGTTTTATGGGAATGAGTGCAATGTAAGCAAGCATAGAAGAGAAGAGATGTCAAATGAGTGTGTCACCTGGTAGAACTGGTGGCAAAGGGCTTGCATGATTCTGCCTCTGGAATACCCTACATTCACTGGATATCGTGCAAACCTCAGGCTGTTTTTTCTATAGTAGATGGTTAGGAACAGCACAGGTTTTTGAATAAAAAAACTGCACTTGTGTAAAGAAATTTAACATTGCTCAGTGACTGGAAGTGATTTTGTAGTTTTAATTACTGAGCAGAGAGAGCTCTTTCTGTCTTAATGAAAAATTCAGTATTTAATAGAAATTTGTTTTAGTGGGATTCCAGTTACGAATGGTAGCAGTGATAATAGCACTTTCTCTTCGCTTTGGGAAATAAATTAGTAAGCAGGTCAAATGGAAAGGAGTCACAGTGATTGCATCATTCTGTCCTCTGTTTTTAAACCTGATGTCAGTTTAGTAGGTGAACTGAATGGTAGGAAATGGATTGTGTGTCTCTGATGTCTGCAGTACAAACCAGTTGTTCTTACTTGTGAAACCATTCATATTTGAATGCAAATCTACCAGACAAAAAGTTAACTTCAAAAATGTGCGAAGAATGCTTTTGTAGCTCCTCTTGAAGTGAAAAGGGGTGAGCAAATATTTTCTTGAAGGAACTTTGTTAATAGGTGTGATTACATTTTCTCCCGTCTCCTCCAAAAAAGTTATCAGCCTCCTCCTTTATTGTTGCTATAGGCTGCTGCGGTGTTAAGAGAAGTTTACTGGGTTTTTGCTTATCATTCAGCTGACATGAGCATACACTACATAGTCCTGTCCTAAAGGATATCATAACTGACATGTGTTTGCAGCCAGACTAAGTAAGTGGCAATAGATTTTTTTTGAGGAAGAAATGAAGACACTTTGGTAATGAAAAATATCTTTATTGGAGTGTATTGCTCAAGGAACTTGTTTAAAAAAAAATTATTGCAACACTATTCTTGGTACAGTAGAACTGCCAGACTGGATAATCTGGTTTTAGAGGATTTCTTTTTTCTCTCTGCTGCTATGTGTTATTCTGTGTTTTATGCACATGAGGTATGTTGAGTTGCTTTTTGCAAAGCACTTACTGCCCATTAGTTTGTTTCTGTGTAATAGAACAACACACAATGGTCCATAAAAAAAAATAGTGGTAGTTTTCATTGTTACCAGGTGCTTCATGAGTTAACTTGGTTAAGTGTACATGGAACAAGGGCCTGTACATATAAATTGGCAAATTAATTAGTAATTGTAGAGTTTTTGTTTATTTTTGCCAAACTGTATTTGTTGGTGGTCACCCTGTGAGTGGGAAGCCCAACAAAGATGTGGCAGTGTTGGAATTAATAACCCATGAAAGTCCTTGCCATCTTGCTGTGCTAAATCCCTGGAGAGATTAAATAGTGCAGAATTCCGTGTTAATATTAGTGTATAAACACAGTTGTTTGGTGCACTCTCGCTGTCAACAATATGCTGGTATTGTTACTGAGAATTACCCGGTGGGAAGCTGCGTGCAGTGCAAGCAGTGTTCTTGCAGGTGACATTTCACCCTAGTGATCCGGCAGTGAACCATGTGTTCATGCGCTTGCAGAAGCTGTGGAGGTCACCTGAAGTGCTGCAGCAGCACTCATCAGGAAGAGAACGTTTTATTACTGCACTTAAGCAGCCAGGTAGTTAACAAAGGGGAATTCATATACAAATTATTTTCATTGGGGAAGAGAACAAGGTGGTGTTCATTATCAGGCAGGACTTAAACAAACATGAAAATCTTGCCATGTGTGGTTTGTTTTAATTTAGCGCTGAAGCTTATCTTAGGTATGCAGAGTAAATGAGCTGGTGGTTATCACCGCAGTAAGGGTTTCCTGCCTTCACGTAGAGCTGGCAAGAAAGACAGGCTGAATACTTGTGCTGCCCATAAAGCAGGCAAGAAAACGGGTCAGTTAGTAATAGGACTCTCCAGGCATTCGGAAATAAAGCTGTGTTCCCTGCAGTTATATGTAGGAAGATTGTGGACTGACTTATTGAAGGTGCTCAATACCTTCATTTCCTGTCGGCTTGGGTGGGTCCTATTATCTGACAGCTCTCAGGATTTTTCAGTGGCTGGGTAACTCATGCTGCTCATTCCCTGGGCTTTGGAAAGCTGCAGTATGGTTAGAAAGTTTATAGAAAAACCCACATTCCTCTTCCCCCCAAATTTGTGAGAGGCGCCTTTGCTCCTGCTGTGGCCCCACAAAAACACATTGTGTTGAAAGGCACTGGTTGGAAAGGGCGCTGGAAGGGTGTGGCATGCGTTTCAGGTCAGAGATTAAACAGGGCTTTTGGTGCTGGCTCTGATCAATAAAAGGAGCTGTCAGTTCTAAGGGACAGTGTGTGTTTTCTGTGCTTGCTGCTAGCAAGATTATTTAGTGAGCATCCTCAGCAAGACTACTTAGGATGAAATCTCTTCCCCAGAATTGCTAGAAATGGAAGTTCTCTGTCGTTTCCGGTAGATCTCTTTGAAAGGTGCAGGTGCGCAGCACTGCAGGCTTGCTTTTACCTGCAGGTAAGGACGTAGACAGTGATAGAGATGGAAACGAGAAACCTGTTGGCAAGAAGGAATCTGGAGAATGCTTTTCTCCTTAATGTCAGGCTTTGTATTCACAATTCTGATTTCAGTGTGAGCTTTAAGAACGTGATTTTAAGACTGTTCTGTTCCCCCTCATCTTTGTTAAAATCACCCTGTATGTCTTTGTTAACTCAAGATCTTAGGTAATGAGCAGAATATTGAACTTTGATATGTTAAGAATGTCGTGTTTCAAACTGTACTCTTGGACAGAATATTTCTCTCTTCTTCTGACACTTCTGTCTGTACTTCTGTACTGTTCAAAGCAATCTCTTTCTTTTCATTCACCAGATCCTTGAAAGCTTTCCCCCCAAGAACTAAGTCAAAGTAATTTGCCAGAAGAACACAGAATACATACAGATTTGGGTCTAGATTTAGAGCCAGCAGAAATGTTGTTGTGATCCTCAGTTCTCTGTAGCAATCAAAAAAACTGTGACCCCCAATCAAGGTTTTGATTTCTGATACCTTACTCGTGATAAGACAAAGATACAAAGACTCTACTAATGGCAAATAAAGGGCAAATCTGAGGTCTGTAGGTCCTGCTCTGGTAACAGTGGTTGTTCCCAGGCTATTTGTAGTCTCGCTGTAAATTAACAGGGATTGTCAAAACAAAACAATTGTAGAACAGAGCTCTTTTCAGCAAATTCCAGAGGACAGTTTGTTAGTATCTCTAATCTCATTTACTCTAATTGCAAAGCAGGCAAGGATGACATGATTTTAAATTTGCCCGTTAGCCCAAATGTTATGGTAGGGCCTCAGGTCAGGAAACCGTTTTTTCCAGCTCATCCCAAGTGGGGCTGCAACTTACTCACTTGCTGTTTCAGAATCTGCCACTTCTCCTTTTCAGTCACTAGTTTGGTATTTTCTGCCTAAGGGCACGTTACAGTGATGCAAATGTGCAACTCTATCTTGTGCATTAAAAAAGACTTGGCTTTGATCAAAGGTCAGATTTTATCTTATCGTGTTTGTGAAATATGGAGAAAAGTCAAATGCATTATGGTTAGAGTTTCAAAATTGTATAGATGGCTTTTTCCATATATGTATGCAAAATAGGGGTCAGAATTATTTCGGAATAATCTGAATTGTGTCATGTACTTCTGCCCACTCACAGCCAAATGACACCTGCACAAGTGTTTTCTGTCCGTACAAAAACCTTTATGTAGGATGCTGCAAGCAGTTGGCTTTTCCTCTGCTAAAGGTAATCGAAGCTGGAGGGAGAGGCAGTTGGATTTTTGTCATGGTTTTATCACGTTTTTTCTGTAAAGTTTTTGTTCCAGTGCAGAATACTTACCGCTTTGTTCTGTGGTTATTATCGCTGCTGTTGGTATTGGAACAGATCGGGCCCATTAGAATAACTTACCTAATTACAGGGAACTGTGGTTCAGGGAAATTTTGAAAGCAGGATTACGTGATTCCAGTCTCAGCATGTTAGCGTCTGAGTGCTGAGCTGTTGAAGAGAAGATAAGGCCTCAGCTCTCTGACTTTTGCAAGAACTTTTTCCGTTTGACCCATTGTGAAGCAAAAGGTGACTTCGGTTATAAGACAACTCATTTTTTCAAGCATACAAAAGTTATTGTAACACCTGACAACAATAAATTAAACTCAAGATTCTCGTTTTATCTCAGAGTGGGTTCTTATTTCAAAATAAACTTTGAAATAAAGTTGGAATATGTCCCAAACCACATAAAAGCGAATGTGAAGAGTTCATTATCTGTCTTCAAAGTACCTTCACAGAGCTACAACCTTAGTTCAAGATCATGAAAGTGCTAAGAAAATGACAAAATTTACATCACGCTGGTAGTTAAAAATGTAGAGACATGGCTTTCCACAGCCTGACATTCCAGGAGGATGGTGCTCGTAGTGAAGGGAGAATTTCTGTCACTTCAGAACGTAAACTCCATCCGTTTGTGTTCATCGTTGTGAACAGCCTCATGCATGGAAATGAATCAGATATTGCTACTAAATGCTTTCTAACTGTTCATATACAACACTTAGATGCTACAGGAAGCCATCAGAATAGTCAGTGTCATGGTTCATGTGCAAGTACTAAAAAATTTCCTGTTGCCTTGTAATAGCATTAATCTACCTCTGTTTTATCGTTTTTAGTAAATCAAATTTCATTTACTGATAAAACAAGTAAAAGCAGAATTTTCTTTTTCCACTTCTGGTGAAGCACTGTTGTTCTCTATATTGAAGACATGATGCTAAAAAAAAGTTTAAGGACTTTCTCATCAGCATGTTGCTTCTGCAGAGCACAGGCTGAACAGCATGGAACTTGTCATAAGGCCTTTGTTCACGTCTTCTGATACACGAGAGTGTTTTAGAAAAACTAGAGAAGTTGCAGAGACATTCGTGGGATTTCTGGCATTGCTTGTTAGGGTACATTTGTTGGTGAAATTGTTAGACATTTTTCCAACAGCTTTCAGAAATACAAGCTTGGGGGTAAAAGCTTAGTGCAAGTGAATACTGCACGTATATGTGTGTGTGTTCTTTTACTGTTCTGGTGCTGCACCGTCGATAACGCAGCACCTCTCAGAACTTTGAGATAGTGGGAGCAGAGTGGGGCATTTTTTCTTTAAAGTAGATTGCCCGGTCTTAGAAAATTAAGTGAAATCAAGTTATTAGTCCAAAAATGCTGTACTGTATTATTATTATTCATTGTGTTTTGAGGGCAGAGAGGGAGCTATAGGAAAGCATTACTAACCAGACTCTCCTGAATCCTGAATTTCTTTTTCTTATCTTGCTTAGCTCTGCAAATGTAACAGTAGTCTCGAGCTCTCCAGAATCTGTGCCAGTTTCTCAGTCAAAGGTTCTCAAAACATCATTATTTATGTTCCTGTTTCCTTCCTGTTGCATCATGATGTTTGCATGGAGACAGAACAGGTGAAAAAACAGTTTGTGTTTGCTTGGTCATCTTTCATCTTCTTACTCCAGTTTATTCTAGTGTAATGGTTTGAGTTTCCCCTGCAGAAGTGAAGATATCTTGTATCCCCTTGACTTCCGAATTGATTTCTGCCAATATAGCCAGAAATAAGCAAGTGTTTGTCTTGGAAATTGTAGAGTGTGTCTTAAAATCTGTGAACTTTTGTGCTTTTGGCATCAGGATTGAAATCCCTTGATTCAGGATTTTTTGAGGCCTCTGATAGTAATTTTGAGGTCACATCACCTTACATAAAAAATCAAATGATTGTTCTTAATTTACCTTTCTTAGTTCTAACATTGTCAGTTTTTATTTCATAACTTATTTTTGTTGATGAAAGCTGAACTGTGATTCTGATCACTCAAAATGCCAACTACTGTGAGATTGTTTCCAAATCTTTTGATTTTTATGTAATGAGGATTCTTTGATAAATTTTGGTGGGGAGATTATTTAAATGAAAAAATCAGGCTTTAGGTAATTTTGTATAGCCCTTGTCAGACTTCAGCATGTCACTGAAAAACAAAACAGAACAGATCACCAAAGTTTTATCTTGGAGTAGGAAGTGGAACAGTTTCTTTTGACTTGTGTCAGAGTCTTGCTCTTGGGTTATTGGCAGTCTTCCCATTCGTTTCCTCTAGGCTTTCAGTTTGCATGTTACATTTTAAATTAAGTTAAACATCTTGGAAGCAAGAGTTTTTATGAACATGTATACAGGCAGTTCTAACAGGCTGTGCTCTGTCCAGGTGAGAAATAGGAGAAGACTCAAGATGCAGTACAGTGCTGCTGTCTTCAAGTCCCCTCCGGGGGTGGCTGGGGAGTAGCATGGATAAAACTGAGCAGAGAACTTCAGGTTTAAAACTTCTCAGGTGCTTTGTACTTTCCCATTTTACAAACCTCGTTTCACGACCAAACCGGAGATGGTTGAGGCTGCTGAGGTGCTGCTGAGGTGGCTCCGGTCAAACTCGGTTCATCCGCCTTTTGAAAACAAGCAAGGTGTTGCAGGCCTGACTTCATCCTGTGTCTAGTGAGTTCGAGGAATTGAATTATGACTTTTTCTGTTTATGCAGATCCTGTACTCCAGGTCCCAATACATGTGGAAGAGTAAGTCTGTTTCCTTTATCTCATTTACTGCTTGTTCAATTTCACTGACACCTTGAAATTTGATTTGAAACAAAACTATCTCTGTTCTAGAAAAGCTGTATACCTTGTTGCATAAGTCAATTTAAGGTGGTTTCGAGAGCAGATACAGAAAGGATATAATTAGCCACACATAATTCCCTTAATTGTAGCACTAAAAAGAAATATCCTGTGTGCAGGCTGTTCTCTGGAGCCCTTGCTCAGGTTGAGATCAGGTGCACTGCCTATGCCACAATCTTTGAAGATGAGAGCAGCAGCTCAGGAGTGATCTCTGGGCTTTGTACGTATTCCCTTCAAATAAAAGACTGAAAATAGTGAAGGGTAGGAAACTCCAATCACCACCACTACCAGAATCTTCAAATGAAACCCTCAAGCTGTTACTTCAGAGTAGATCCTCCAGCACAGTAATCTGACATTTAACTAGAAAATTTGGGGCCTTAACTTTTCTCTGAAGTCAGTGGTAGCATCCTTTTTTTTTTTTTTGTGGTTTGTTTTTGATGTTGGGGTTCGGGGTGTTTTTTTTATAGGACTTGCAAATTGACTTAGTTCTGGCAACTCTTTTACTGTTATTTGCTGTGTGTTCTCTATTTTTGTTTGGTTTTAATTCTGTGGGATTTTAAAAGCATATAGATCTTGTTTAAAAGCTTTCGCCCAAGTGTTTGCCTGCCAAAATTGGATCTTTGAATTTTCAAATGTATTAGTAATCTTATTTCTTCATTTTCACAGTTAATAAATGAAACTTCAAAAAATGGATAATACAGAGTAAAAAATACAATGTCAGATGAATTTCTCTGTAAAGCCAATACTGACCATCGGTGCCTTTCTGTTATCTGAGAAGCACAGTACATTTTTTTATCATTTATAATTGCTGCTTAATTCCTAGGCCAGCCTTTCTTCCAGACCCAAATGATGGCAGTTTGTATACGCTTGGTGGCAAGAATAGTGAAGGCTTGACTGTAAGTATACTTTTCAAATTCTCTCCTTTGATAATTTTTAGGAAAGTGCTCTAATCAGACTCACACGAAGGATAAGTCCCCAAGGGAACTTCTTTCTTGACAGTAAAGTTTCACAGGCTTTTGTACTGCTTAGTGGAAGTGTACCAGTTTCTTGGAAAAGCTTGATCAGACGAGCCAAAAACCAGCATCTGCTGCCTGTGCTGATGTTAGGATACAAATTTGTGGAATGAGAGTGCCCTGTGTGGTGTTGCCAGCACCTTTGCAGAGTGAAAACACATTTTATTTTGTTAGAGCAGAAAGTTGCCACCTTTCTTGTGATGGTCAGGAAATAATTTCCTCTTGAAAATATCAACAACACTTATCTTTTGTCCACTTGTACTATTTTTCTGTAACTTGCTAAAATAATGGTGATAACAAATAGAATTTAAGTGGTATTATCCAAATACTGAATAATCTCTGTATGATTTGATGGGAGAGGTGTACCCAGAACGATACAAATCAGATATATCACTTTCACCCAAATACTTAATTTTCCACAACCATCTGCCAAAAGACAGGATCAATATATATTGTGTGCTGACACCTTTAGAAGATGTCTTTATAAGATTTAGTAAGAAGACAAAAATGCAGAAACTTTTCAAAATAGTCACCAGTCCATGTAACCCACAGATACCAGCTAATGTTTGACTTTTGTTTTTAAACTTTGTGGTGATACTCAGATAAAATGTTTGGCTTCCCACAAGTTTCTTTTCTCTTGCAGCTGCTATGATTTCCCTTAAGAACTTTAATATTGTTAAATATTTTAGTATTTACTCACCGCTCCCCCTGCTTCCCAGTACAGCCAGATCAGAATTTGCAAAATGATTCTCCGTTCTTCTCGTGGGTGAATCCAGGAAGCAGCTATCTATTTGAGTCTCTTCCTTTATTCTGTTAATCTCTTTTCTTTTTGAATTAATTTAATTTCTGTTTAGAATCACTGTTATAAAAGTTTGAAGCAAGAGTGGAGTGACTTTAGCATATTTAAATAAACTTGGCAAAGGGCTGATCTTTATTGTTGGTGTATCTTGTCTGTGACCCTTGTGACCTCATCCCAGTAACAGTCCTAAAGCTTAGTAAGATCGTCGCCCTTTCTAAGGACTCCTTGGTGAGGGATTCATGCTTCGCCTCTCAGCAGTTTCATTGGTGTGAAGATACCTGGCCTCCGTAGATGTTCCTGTGCAGTGCTGTGGAGAAGCGCTGTACGCTCGTTGCAGGTTAAGCAATTAAACCACGGTACGGTGGAGCCCAGACAGTTTATAAGTGACGATGGTAAACCTTAAAACCAGAGTCTTGGCCTCCAAACCTCTCAGCTGCAAACAGTCCTTACACCCCACGTGTATTTTTCCTGTTGCAAACTCACTGAGAAAGACTTTTCTCTGTTTGGGGTTTGCAGAGCAGGGCCTTGGCCGGAAATTTCGAGTTCTCAGGCACTGCAATAATAAAAATAAAAACTAAAAACCTGTCATTTGAGGTATCTGAAGTTTTCTGACCACTCTTTTCAGTGAACAAATGTGAAGATTATCACACCAATTTGAGTAAGTTTTTATTGTGTTTTGTTCCCTAGAAACTTCCATTTACTATCCCAGAGCTGGTGCAGGCATCTCCCTGTCGGAGTTCAGACGGGATCCTGTACATGGGTGAGCTCAGAATCTCTTCTAGACTGTGATACGTTCAGTGGCTAGAAATGTAGAGACTCCCAGACAGACTGCGCGGAAATATGCTTTGTTTTGGGGATTAAATATAGTTTTTAATCAACCTTTCTGATGACACAAAATCTGATTAACATAGAATTCAATTATTGTTTGAAGATTAAAACCCAACCACGTTTCCTGAGGGAGGAAGTAGCTTTTCTAAGAAGTGAATAGCCTATATAGGTGTTCTTAGTTTTCTTGAGATGCTATCTCTCAACAAAAAGTGACTCCTACTTAAAATCTTCTTAAGCTTATAAATGTCATTGACTGCCTGACAATTATAATTAAATTAGAAATCCCATTGCAACACGGTTAGACACCCTCTATCATCTGAGATACAGTCAGTTCATTTATGTGACAATTAATAACAGATTTGTGGCTCACTGTCCTGACTCATTCCAGTTGCAGATGGATTTGGGAGGAGAAAGGGATAAGGAAGGACAGCTTTTACTGAAGGATCAGGATGAACTCAGTACTGTTTTTTTTAATCTCCTGAAGGGCCAATACCTACTTCTCATTCTCCAGTTTGCGTCTCTCCAGTGAAGGAGTGAAAAATGTTTATTTGGCGCGTCTAAACAGAACACATATGTGTTAGCATCAAAGAATGCTTATGGTCATGGCTCACGTAGTCTTGAGCAGGGTGTTAGGATTACAATCCTGAATCAATTTGAAATGTGTACACCCTCATAATTTTTTTCCACTGACTGTCCTTCAACATTAGCACTTCAGTCTCCTCTTCTGCTAGCTCACAGGATCTTCTACACTCAGAACTCGGTTAGATTTTATCAGTGTGAAAAAATAGTTCAGCCAGTAGTGCTTACTGTTCTAGATATTGTATTTAGTTTTTCTTGTTATTGGGGATTGACCAGTAGTGTTAAGTGATGAAACTAAGCTTGAATATGAGAAATTGTTGTATTAAAAATGCTTTATTCATGCTAAATTCATGAGCCTACTAAAGAAAAAAAGAAGACGGAAAAGCTTGATGGAAGTGTCATTTTCCAACTGAATGGTAATGTGGCTTAAATTTATGATTTCAGGTAAAAAACAGGATATTTGGTACGTGATTGACCTCATGACTGGGGAGAAACAGCAAACCTTGACTTCCTCATTTGCAGAAAGTCTTTGCCCGTCAACATCCCTCCTGTATCTTGGGAGAACAGGTCATATGCTTTTTTTTCTGCAGCTTAGAAGAAAACTCGTTGTTGTCATTGTTTTTAAAGTTTAAGATCATAACAAATGCCCTTGTTCAGGTTTTCAAGTTTATTTCTTAGAAAAACTTCTGTAAATTATGATTTTAGACTGTGCACAGAAAAATTATTAACTCTTTATAGCAGCAGAAAGATACTGCTTTCTTAAACTTTGGCAGTAGGGATGGTCCATTATTCTTCTTGTTTAACAGGGCATTCCAGTAGCAGCTGTGAACCCAAGTTTGCTCTGTAACACACAGCTTTTATAAAAACTGTTTAACAAAAATGGAGATATAGCATATCCGCTGAAATTACAAATGCAGTATTCTGAATAACTGTTAAAATTAGACCAACACCATATAGGTGGTGACTAGTAAAAAGGAGTAAGTGCTATAGTCGTGTTCTGTAACCTCCATATTCGTGTGTTCTTTAAGTGGGATAGTTCAGTTACAGAACATGGTATGCTGAGTTTTAGGATGCAAATTTTGGAAACTTGTAAGTAAAACAAAGTACATCGAAGAAGCTGTGCAGTAAAAACAAGATGCTGGGAATGTGGGCAGTAGCTGTCTGCAGGGTTTGATCCGAGGTTCCTGTAGATCAGTATGTGAGTTGATCGAGCATTATCTCCAACAGCTATGAAATGTTTGTCAGGATTGCTGGGAAAATGATATGCAGAGAGCAGTAAGTGATGTGTGCGGTGTTTTGAAGATATCTCAGATTTGAGATGATTGAT
Organism: Pterocles orientalis; assembly: GCA_011057875.1. Taxonomy (NCBI): domain Eukaryota; kingdom Metazoa; phylum Chordata; class Aves; order Pterocliformes; family Pteroclidae; genus Pterocles; species Pterocles orientalis. The sequence continues at coordinate 1,565,052 of WKFP01015200.1, read as the reverse complement.
TCTATTCTCTCATAGGTTTTTTTGCTTCACAGACTGTATATTTTTTAACAGAGTACACGATCACAATGTATGACACCAAGAAGAAGGAGCTGCGATGGAATGCCACCTATTTTGATTATGCAGCTACTCTGCCTGATGAAGACATCAAATACAGTAAGAATGTAGTTGCTGTCTTTTTTCTGTTACTATGCATTATTAAAATTGCATGTCTGCAGCAGTCCAGGTAATCTGCTATATATTTGTATATTGTAGAAATGTCCCACTTTGTGTCTAATGGAGATGGGCTGGTGGTGACCGTAGACAGCGAGTCTGGGGACGTACTGTGGATTCAGAATTACGCTTCTCCTGTGGTAGCTTTTTACATCTGGCAACGTGAAGGATTACGGAAAGTTATGCACACTAACGTGGGGATAGAAACTCTGCGATACTTGACGTTCATGTCTGGGGAGGTTGGACACATTACCAAGTGGAAATATCCTTTCCCAAAGGAAACAGAGACCAAGAGCAAACTGACGTGAGCATGAATATTCCTGTTGTTCTTGCTGTCTGTTTGACAGTGCTTTGTCATGAAAACCTTGTTTATATACATTCAGTGAAGGATTGTTCTACAAGATTCAAGATGGTGAAAAGAATAAAAGCAGCTCTGGTTCTCCAGACATTATTTTATATCATATTTGATCTCTTACTGTCTAAAGGCATAGACCAAAAAAAAATCTGTCATAAACTTAGGAAATGTATATTCATAACTTTTATCAAATGTTCTGTGTTGAATAATTTCTTACAGTGGGGAATGGAATTGGTTTTTATAATGTGAAGCCTTGAGTAATGCAGAAAACAGGACATTAGTTATGTCAAATGAGTAATGACGTAAATAATCAGCCAGTAATGCTTTCATAATTAAAAATAATGGCTTCATTCATAGTAGAGCAGTACTTAAAACAATTTTACAGATCCAGGCTTTTCAAGATACAAATTGGTGATTTGAGAAACTCATGCATTATTCTTGTGTTGCCAGGGTTTTAGTTAACTAAGATGGTAAAACATCTGTTCGCCTACTTCTTTCTAACACTTACTGTTTTTTTCCAGTCCAACTCTCTATGTAGGGAAATACTCCACAAGTTTGTATGCATCGCCATCAATGGTGCACGAAGGGGTAACTGTTGTGGTAAGTTGAGAGAATGACCCCTGCTGAAAAGTGCCTTTACAAAATAGTACTGTCCTGGGTTTAAAAAAAAGTTGAAATGGAAACATACATAAAAATATATTAAAAAAGACAACTTTGCCATAGTAAAGTGGCAAAGAGATCCAAGTAAAATAGAAAACAAAACACTGAAGGCTGTACATTACAGAAATTTGATTTCAGATTGCAGATTGCTATCAAGAAATGCATGGCAAAGTAACTATTTCATGAAACAATTCACAGTAAGCCTTAGAATGCCCGACTGTATTTCAGGAATCATTTCAAATGCTGTAAAGAAGTAGCTGGTCAGGAATGGTGCCAGGCAAGACTAGCAGGAGGGGGCCAGAGGTTGCTGGGTGGTATTGTTGGTGCATTGTAGTTAATGTTAAAATTGTTGTTTTGTTCATCAAAGTAACTCCCCATGGTTAGGAAACTACATCACAGTTTTTGTTTTGTTTGCACTGTGGCTCACACTTTCCAGGTAGGAAATAATGATCCTGTTTAACTTTTCTAAAAAAAGAGAGAGTAATCTCATCTCTTAGGCAACATGTAACTTAGAAGGTCTAACGTCCAAGGTTGCTGAAGCAGCTGCTGAGGGCATAATGGCAGTGTTTACTTACAGCGACTCTGCTGCCAGTAATTTTTGCCTGCCCACCAATTGTGACCTCCCTTGTTTTTATTGAGTTGCCTATTTAAATATTATAGGAGCACAGTGCTTCCTAAATTGTAACAGTAATCTCTCTTTCTAGCCCCGCGGCAGTGCCATACCCTTACTAGAGGGTCCAAAAACAGACGGAGTCACGATTGAAGACAATGGCGAATGTGTTATCACGCCCAGTACGGATGTAAAGTTTTCAGGGAGACTGAAGGAAAAGAACAAACTGAACTACTGGAACGACTGGCTTTTAATAGGTATGTGAGCTCCCCTGCTCTGCCGCTCCTGCGGGATCGCATTGCCATCTGGCGGACAGTTCTGATCCAAACCTCCGAGGAGTTACTCAGCTGCTGTGAATCAGTCACAATGACTGCTTGAACTCAGGCAGTAATTACTGAATTCCAGTAATCGTTTCTAATTTGTCCTCATTTGCGTGTGAATTAATATTTTTAAGTATATGACTGCATATGGTTTTTCCCAAGGCTGCTGCTTTATTCAGTGTACAGGATGAAGAGTGCTTAGCTCAATATGTGGAAAGTTTTTTATTGCTTATTCGCCCCTCCTTCAGAGATGGGTACAGATAAATTATTATTTACTGTCAATACTGTATTTTGGTTCCCTTGGATTTTTTTATTGTGCATAATGTTACTTTAATTCTCATCATGCGGATCAGACAGTCATGTTTTCCCCATTTTACAAATGGAGGATTAAGGTACAGAGACTGAAGATGACATTAATAAACTGTCGGTCTGTCCTGTGTGTCCCAAATCCCAAAATTTTGGAATTGACTTTTCAGGGCATTTACAATTTGGCTTCAAAAATGAAGAACTGTCTGAAGCTCAGTTTCAAGTGATGCAGGATTAGAATGTAAATGATATATGTACATGATCTCTGTGGCAGGGATGGGGTGTGACTTTCAGCTTCCTTAACTGCCACCTTTTTTAATTTGAGCTTTTGTTTGATGATGTTCTCAAGCCTTTTAGAAATCAACTTTATATATGCTCTTCAGCAAAGATGCTGAAATCAAGGGTATCTTTCCTAAATAGGACAACATTTTATTTCAACAAATGTGTTTTACTTATAGGGCACCATGAAACACCATTATCTGCCCCTACAAAGATCCTGGAGAAATTCCCAAGCAACTTACCTAAGAGGCCTGAAAACGTGATTCCGGCTGACTCTGATAAAGCCACTATTGAAGAGGTTTGTGAGGGGAATAATTTTCTTGCTGGATGACTGAAGAATGTAAAGGGGTAGAAGCTGGGGAAGGGCTACATGAAATTAATTCCCATCTCTTGTGTCAGATTTTCATGTACTTAGCACCTAGAATCGCTGGTTTGATGATGTGTCATTCTTTATCTCAGAATTAGGGTTTTCAACTGCAATTTTTTTTTTCCATATGCAAAACTTTGGTAGGTTTAGATATTATTGAAAATTACTTCACAGAAAGACTAGTATATACATGCTCCACTCCCCGTGAAGATACTGCGCTAACAGAGCTTTCTTTGCCTCTTAGGTCATTGACATAGTTGAAGGTTCCTCAACAGAGGTGCCTCCTGCTGTTCCAAGGGATATTGAGGAGAAACCTGCTCGGTCTGTCCCTCGGCCAGAGGCTCCTGTGGACTCCATGCTGAAAGATATGGCCACGATCATTCTCAGCACCTTCCTGCTTGTGGGCTGGGTGGCTTTTATCATCGCTTATCCAATGGTAACGCTGACTCGGCTTGATGTGCTTTGGGGTTTTGGGAGAGTCAGTAACATTTCACAGCCCAGGAAATTATACAGGAGGGTTAGAAAGTAACACACTACAGGGTTTTTTCTTCCTCCTCACAGATGTGCAGGGAGTCGCAAAGGCTACAAACTTGACATAACAAGTGACTTCCCTGGGCATATATGCCAGCTCTGCAGATATTTTTCTTTTCATCCCACCAATTTTGGTTTTGTATTTGTTACTCTTTTCATGGACCCCTGATCTTTATACCATTGGCTTCAAATTTTCCAGCTTTTGGATGAAGGCTTTTATCCTTCTGTGGTTTAACAACACTTAGTTAACCTAGTAATAGTTTGCTTTTGCCGTATTAACCAACCAGTACGATTTCTCAGCTTTGCAGGGGAAGTTCAGAGTGAAGTTGAAAGTGTGTGAGTGAAAGTTCCCCAGCCTCCTTGGCTGGTAGGGTCATAACAAGAGAGTTTTCCTCCTACCTTTTGGATGCAGCTACCCCAATAGCTGTAGAGTTCACTTTTGTGGTGTGACTGTAAGAAACTTCACTCCACTTACGGAACTGAGGTCGTTTCTCACAGAGTGTACATCAGCAGCAGCAGCGGCAGCACCAGCTGGAAGAGAAGATTCAGCTCCTGCAGCAACAGAAGCTACCCTTTCGTGCTCCCAGTGACCTACCCCCCGAAGCCGATTTCTTGGACACCTCCTATGGATGGACAGAGAGCTCAGCTACCAGCACACCAAATGTGTCACCCAAAGCATCAAACCATTCTGCGTATTCCAGCATCTCCACATCTGATGTTGGGAGCTGCCTCTCCACTGAGCAAGAAGAAGGAGGTAAAGTTGATCCAGCATCTTTTATTGTGAGTCTCTGTATTTCCTGTCTGTATGATGATTCAGGACAACAATTAAAATACTTATTGGTGACACTTCATAGATGAGAAGGACCATCATTCCCAGTTAGTCTGACCATTTGCAAAACACCGCACAGGTGTGCTGTGCCCTGACTTTGAGCAGGATTATTTGCTTTAGAAAAACATCCAGTTCAGAACTGCAGTCTGAGGGATTATGTTGTCCTTGGTGGTACATTCTTATAACCTGTAGCCATCTATAGAGAGGTTCATTTAAATAAAAATATGTATTATTATGATTAACTGCAATTGAGAAATAAGGATTATGCAACACGGCCTTCCTTCTTGCCTGATCTTCCTGTGCACTCTTTTGTCCCTTCCAAAGGCTATTCAGGGAATTGCTAGTGAACCCACTTCCACACCTGTCCATCAGCATTTCCTAAATTCAACAAGACATCTATAAAACTTTCTAGAGTTTGTCTGCTGAGAACCACTTGTCTCTTACGCTGTCTTGAGACACAATCTTTCCAGACCTTGTGGCAGGTGTTGTGTGTACAGAATGTTTGACTCTCTACGTTGGGTCACTTGGGCACCAGTGAGTCTTTGCCACTCGGTGTGAGTACCAAAACGCAGATGTGCATTTGTTTTGATGACATGTGTTGTTAATTTAAACATGAGCAAACAGGCTTTTACATGCTGGCCCAGGAGGATGTGCAGTTTTGAAAGGTTGACTCGACCCATCTGAAACCAGTCCTTGTTTGTTTGTTGTTCAGATGAAGATGCAAACAGAGTGATGGTTGGCAAGATTTCATTTAACCCAAAAGATGTACTGGGACATGGAGCTGAAGGGACAATTGTGTACAGGTAGAAGACTTTACTTGCCTTAGAAATGTTTGATGACCAAATCTATCTGTTTCCAGCATGAGAAATCCTCTGTAAAATGTATTCTGTTGTCACTCGCTTTGTGTACAGAGTGTAAGAGGATGATGTGGTTTTCCTTCCTGTCTGTAGGGGGACATTTGACAACCGTGATGTTGCAGTTAAAAGAATTCTTCCTGAGTGCTTCAGCTTTGCAGATCGTGAAGTACAGTTGCTGCGAGAGTCCGATGAGCATCCTAATGTGATCCGCTATTTCTGCACGGAGAAGGACCGGCAGTTTCAGTACATAGCCATCGAGCTGTGTGCTGCCACTTTACAGGAGGTGATGAGTCACTTGCAAACCTACAGAATTTGTGAAAGTCTTCTCCCTGGAAGGCCTTCAGTCTCCTTTCACTTAAGTGGCTGAAGTGCCTGCTGCAGATATACTCACACCCTCACCTCTGTGACAATTACACATTCCTACAACGGGGTGATTTCAGACCTTTAGAAAGACATCCCTAGCCCTGTACTGGTTTAAGGATAGAAGCTGTTGTCCTCTGATTTTCCTTCTTGTGAAGGACTGCCCTCTGATTATCCTTCTCCTCCTGCCATCTGGACTTTGAAGACCCTCTACTCTTGCTTCTGGAGCACAGTGCTATATAGAATTCTAGCTCTGAATGTTTTAGAGATCATCACCTTCAGGAAAAAAAAAAAAAGACTCTTGTATGTGTTAGTAGCCAGCATTAGCCTGTAATTTACCCAGCCTTTTTGCAGGGTTGAAGGGGGTATACTGACTGTTTATGCAGGGGTTAATGACAAGCAGTGCTGTGTCTGAATCTCCTCTTTTTCTGTTGTAATTTACAGTATGTTGAGCAGAAGGCTTTCAGTCACCATGGCTTACAACCCATCACTCTCCTGCAACAGACGACATCTGGTCTTGCTTACCTGCACTCCCTTAGTATTGGTAAGAACGCCTCTTGCATCGGTATGGGTGTATTTTCTTAACTGAAAACTGAAACTGGTCTGGTGCTGGGAACTTGTTTAGTCATTCCAGAAGAGAGAGCTGTAGAAGCTCCACCTAAGTGCTGGCAGCAGTGGTGTCTGCACTTTGACACTGGCTTTGTCCCCGTAACATTCTGCTGCACTGGAGCAGTAAAGCTCGTCATTACCATTTGTTCAGTGTGGTGCATTTTTTTGATGGAAGTCGTAAAAAATGATGACTGGTGCTGATGGGGTAAAAAAAGGGATGAGCCTCTACCAAAGACAGTAGTTTGAGGTTAGGACTTTGATTTAACGAATGGTGGTTCAGCCTTGTGAAAGGTTTACAATGCAAATATATTAAAAATTTACAAATATCATCAAGATTTCCTGGAGTGGATAAATGGGTGTTTATAATAGTCCACAGGGACCTGAAGCCCCATAACATCCTCATCTCGATGCCTAATGCCCACGGGAAAGTCAAAGCTATGATTTCAGACTTCGGCCTGTGCAAGAAGCTAGCGGTGGGCAGGCACAGCTTTAGCCGTCGGTCGGGCGTGCCAGGCACCGAAGGGTGGATTGCCCCAGAGATGCTGAGTGAAGATTGCAAAGAGAACCCCGTAAGTCTCCACTTCCCGTCAGGCTCCCCCGGGAGAAGGCAGCACAACCAACAGGCAGCATGTTGTTGCAGTCACACCTTAAGATACGCAGTGCTCGATGCCTGGGCATTCATGCTGGCTTGCAGCTGAATATGTGATTCTGGAAAGTTTTCTTCCGCTCTTAGATGCAAAATAACCTTTGGGGTGGGAGGAAATGCATTATTGCTATTAAAGGTTGTTTATTTGCAGACATACACCGTGGACATCTTTTCAGCTGGCTGTGTCTTTTATTACGTGGTATCTGAGGGCAGCCATCCCTTTGGCAAATCTCTACAGCGGCAAGCCAACATTCTGCTGGGTGCATACAGCCTGGAGTCTTTAAATGCAGGGAGGCACGGTAAGAAAAGCACAGTAATCATAAAGCATGACAGAGGTTAGTGAACTTTCCATGTGTGTTAAAATACCACCAGAAAGGACAGAACCATGATGCACAGGGATTCCCAGCCTGGCAGTGGTGAAAGTTGTACTCCTAAAGTACTCCTGAAATAAAGCTCCTAAAGTTCTTAGAATTAGTACCCCAAAGGATCTCTAGGATACAAAATTTGGAACCCTGTAAGCTTGACTGTAGAGTTATTTCATGTATTTAAAGGGTAGGAAAGAGCTGAGCTTTGATCTTCATAATCCCCCTGATACAACACTACTGGCTTTCTGTTGGTTGCCCAGTGTACCTGTGAGGGCAGTACTTGAGCTGGTGGGGGTAGTGTTCAGGATCATGGTGGAGGATGTAATAATTCTTTTCTAAAATACAAAACATTAGATTTCAACGCAGCCTAAGAAGTATCATCCTTTTCCTTGCAGAAGACATAGTTGCTCGTGATTTAATAGAGCAGATGATAAACATGGACCCTCAGAAACGTCCGTCTGCCAGCTGTGTGCTCAAACACCCGTTCTTTTGGAGTTTAGAAAAACAGCTCCAGTTTTTTCAGGTTTGTGTTGACCTTTCCAGTCCTTTCAGTTCTAAGGACTCACTCCCGTAGACATTCTCCAAATCCTGGATTCAGTCTCTCCTAGCTTTGCAGATGTTTGGGGTGATAGAATCTATAACCTTACTGTGAGGAATGAAGCAGTACCTAGGTGGTATCTCTATGAAACTGGCTTAGTCTTGACAAACATCTTTTATAGCGGGGCTAGAAAGTGACGTTACCAACTGAAATCGGAGTGAGGAAGGTCTCTAGCAGCCACAGCAGCAATGCAGAAATGTTGCCAGGTGGGTTTTCAAGAACAGGGTAGCCCACTCTAGTGAACACGCATCCTTCATGCTGGCGGCTGAGGACTTGAGGTTGTTCCCAGCTTTATCTTCTGCTCAGTGGTAAAAAGGCTTTGGCAGATGGTGAAACAACTCGTCTCAGAAACTTCTGTATCCCCGTCTCAAGCACAATCCATTGTATTGCACTTTGTCATGGAGTGATCTAGGATCATAACTCCATTATCGGGCCAGGCTGTAACTGGCCAGAAGAAGAGATGTTAAATTGTTGGGAAAAGCTTGGAAGTAAAACTGGAACTAAACTGAAGTCTCTTCCAGGATGTTAGTGACCGGATAGAGAAAGAATCCTTAGATGGTCCAATAGTCAAGCAATTAGAAAGAGGAGGAAGAGAGGTGGTGAAGATGGACTGGAGAGAGCACATCACTGTTCCTCTTCAGACAGGTAAGGGATAGTATTTTATCAGATTGGAAAAGAGGTACATGCTGTTGTTCCCAATTTCAGGACAGGAAACTAAGGATAGCACTGTCTCAGTTTTGACACAGGACCTTTACTTGTCAGCAAAGTATTTCTTCAAATTCAATATATTGAAACATGCCTGTAAGGATATGTGACGGTGTGCATATACCTTACTTTTGTGGCCAGCAACTGAAACTGCATCAAAGCACAAAAAGAAATCTTGTAATTTCTTTTGCAGATCTTCGAAAATTCAGATCGTATAAAGGAGGCTCCGTACGGGATCTGCTGAGGGCAATGAGAAATAAGGTAAAGAAGGACTTGTTTCTGTGAGCAATCGTGCCCTGTGGTTCTGGCTCCTTTTGCTGTGTGCTGCCAGTCTAGGTCTCTCTTATCTCCTTTTAGGTACTGAGCTGCTTTACGATAGACTAACATGAGGATACTTTGTCCATTAAAGCGCATCCTGTACAGACAGCTCTATCTAAAGAGGGTCCTTGCACTCGTGCCCTCTGACGGAGCTTTTCCCTATCCTTTTCTTCCTTTACAGAAGCACCATTACAGGGAACTGCCTCCAGAGGTGCAGGAGACCCTGGGCTCCATCCCAGATGAGTTTGTGTGTTACTTTACAGCTCGTTTCCCTCACCTGCTCCTACACACCTACAATGCTATGCACATCTGCTGCCAAGAAAGACTGTTTCAGCATTACTACGATCAGGACTCTGCAGAGCTGAGCCTTGCAGGAGACGCTGTTTGAGGAGAGGGATGGAGCTTTTTTCTCTGGGACCAATATTCCAAGCACAGGGCTGTGAAACAGGCCTACCTTTAGCAGGGAGAAGTGGGATCAAAGAGCTGACTTCTCTCTCTTGGAAGAAACCAAGCTTCCAAAAAAAGTGCAAAAAGTGCCTTGTACCTCTGCCTGCGCTGGATCGGGAGATGGTAGGAGCCCAAGGAGTGAGTGGGAACTTCAGAAAAGCAATGAACCCTGGTGATGGAGTTATTCCAGGGCAGTTTTCAAGGGAGTGAAGATGGAGAGCAAAAGCTGGATGTAACCGACACCCAATATCCCTGTACTGTACGTGATTTTGTAACTGATGTGTTTTACTGCAAAGAATCAGAATACAGTGATTAAAATCATATCATTACCAGGGACTGGGGTCTGCAAAAGGAGCCTTTTAGTTGTAGCAAATAATCAGAACCTGCCATTGCACTACTGCCACATGATGCGTTAGGCACACCGCAGTGATTGCACAGGGAATCATTTATGATTATCCAAAATCAGTAGAGTACGATTTCTGCTTAATCAGTACTACCCTGGAAAATTAGTTCCTTGTACTTGAGCTGATACAATGAAGTTCTAAAAAATACTGACTTGAAAAATCAGTTAGAGGTTTACCTACTTTGAAATTGTCTCATTGTTTAAGTATCAACCAGTGTTCACTGAAGAGCTTGAACAGTCCTTGACTTAAATCTCAGTATCAGAACAGATCTACACGAGTAACTTCAGCAAAATACACTGATGTCAGCTGTGAACTGCTCACGAGAGGCTAATCACTTATCTACTGCAAGTGTTCCTTACTTTCTTCTAAATGAGGGTTGCCAGGTGCAGAGCCAGAGGTAAGATGAGTCCTGGGGAAAAAGGAGCTGAATGGGAAACAATGAGATGTACAGAACAGTGAACCCAGAGGCAGTGTTTTAATGGGTGCGATAAAGCTGGAAAGGACCCCCTTGATGTTCTGCTTGTATGGTTGATAAGTACATCCAAGCGAGCCTGTTTTTAAAGATGCAGTATTTCTTTTCATTGGCCCTAAAGCTGTGACAAAGCATTAAGTGTGTGCAAAGGATGAAGAAATGCTGAATTCTAAGATAAGTGGGGTGTTCTTTTACAATATATTTATTTAACATATTTATATTTATTTAATTTTTACTACAAAGTGGTATCAAATCCAAGTGGTACAAGTATAAAGCATGCCAAATCATTCTTAATTGGTTTTGTGTTTATATTTAATTATATTATAACTGGAAGAGGAAAGTGATACTGCATCTTTCAATGAAATTCATTAAAGGAGAAATCACAAAGTGGGAATTTGTGTGACTGTGCCATTGTGTCTTAAATTAATAAATTATTGACAGTGATGTGTATGACTGGGTACCTACAGCTACTTTTCTGGAGCTGTTTTATAGGAAGTTTTTTCCTAGTTTCATAATGTATGACAGCAATTTACCTAAGATGCCAACTGTGCAAGTTACATGTTTCTAAAGCTTGAAAAAAAAGGTAGTTTTACCTAAGAAGATTCAAAGCCTATTTCATATTTTTGTACTTCTCATGTAAAGTTCTTTTCTAAGTCTACTAAATAAAGACTTGTACTCAGATTTAAAAAAACCCTAAACCACAGCTTTTAGTGACAATGTGTGCCTGGGGAAATAACCTGGATTGCTGCCACGTGTCGACTTGCCCAGCTTTCAGAACCAGGGTTGGAGAAGGTGAGCAGGGGGAGAGGGTAACACACCTACAGCTGCGCTGGGCCGGCAGCAGCTGAACAGAAAAGAAAAAAATGTCTGGAATGATGGCAGCCTGCAAAAAATCACTGCTGTGCAGGGCTGACATACCCATAAACAAAAGTTCTTGTGTGAAACTAAGTTGACGAATGACCACGTGGTTTACAGGAAAAAAGCCACCCTACAGGCCAGGTTTGTCTGCTGGAGCACGGAGGGCTGAGTGCACCTCGCACTGCAAGCTGAGCCACGGGCGGTTCATGACCCTGCCAACTTCTGCACCGTTTGCTTTGGTAAGCTGGCCTAGATGGCAGAAAGTGGGGTGGGAGTGGATCTGCCTAGTTTAAAAAAATAAATAATACCCCAACACAGGCACAGCCCAAGCACCCCGGCACGTAACCTGCTGTGTGGGTCCATGGCCGTGGGGCACAGCCACAGGGGCTTCCCCCAGCGGGGAGGGAAGCAGAGGCTCTTGGCTGCATTGCAAAGGTGGCACCACCCTCAACAGCACTGCTGAGAAGGGGTGGAGACTTGTCTAAAGCAGTTTCCTCTTCTATTGCCAGATACCAGTTGGACCATGTAGCAGACCCACAGGAGCACTGCAGAGACCCAGGGGCTGAGTCCAGCCCGTGCCGCTGGGCCTGTGGGCTGGCAGACCCTGGCACCGCAGCAGGTTGGAGCGCCCCTTCCTCCCTCGCCTCCTTTGCAAAGACATTCCTCGCAGGCAGGAGCTCTCCGTGCAGCACTGGAGACAGGTCAGTTACCTGCAGGCTCTGCAGCCCTTTCCGCGCAGCGCCGGTCCCGCACAGGGAGGCGGGTGGGGACTGGGAGGTTATTCTGGGTGGGTGGGTACTTCACTGGTAGCAGTGCCTGCCCCACGTCCCAGTGGAAGAAGGGCTGCGCAGCAGTGGCTAAGAGGTAGCTGGGGTGGGGGGGGTGCACGGACAGCTCTGCCCCCACACACCCATGGCTACATCCCTCCCCTGCCCACCCATGTAGCTGATAGTACCCAGGCCCCACTGCAGGGAACCACAACAATGCTGCCACTCGCCACCCCCCTGCCCCTCAACTGCTCTTAAAATGGGGAGGGGGGAAGCAGGGCCCATGGGCGCCTTCATACAGGGCTCTGTAGCCCCTGCAACACACCTTCCCAGCACTGTCCACCCACTGCTCAGCCTCCACCATAGTTTCTGTTCCCTGTTAAGTTTTGTCTTCTCCCAAAACATTTAAGTTTCATTTTCTCCTGAAACGCTGCCTGACGTCAGCTGTCACACCCGGCTGTGGCACAAAGATAAGCACAGGCAGCGAGTCACCACAAGCCAAGTCGTATCAAAGCACAGCCCTGGGATGTGAGGTGGTGGCCAAAGGCCACTATTTCCGGGACATTTTTAGCCCCATTTCTCAGTAGAGGCTGCACCGGATGTCAGTGGGAATCAGTCTCCAAACGTTTTTGTAACCAGCCTATAACCAGCCTGTTCACGCTTACTCAGGGGACCCGCTTACTCCTACAGCCCATCAGAGTCCCGTAACAGGTCCCCTTAGAGCCGCTCACTGGAACCAAAGCCACTGGGCATGCTGGTGCCTTGGCACAGCAGCTTTCTATGGGGCTGGCACTTGCTCCACATAGTTTGTTTTCATCTAGCATCCCCTCTCCTTGACCCTGCATCTCCCCAGTCGCCACCTGCTGTTGCACTCATCTCTTGCCCTGTTCCTGGGGAGTGTGTGCTGTCCCCTTCCCTCAGCAACCACCTCTCTACATTCAGCCACGGTGTGGAGCCCCACAACTGCCCTGTGTGCTGGCTGCGCTGGTCACTTCTTTTACACCCAAATTCTGAGGCTGTGTCACAAGCTGCAGGGGGGGAGCTGGCCGGGCCATGGACACCTGCTGAACCAGTGTCAACGGAGTAAGAGACACATCAGCACCCCTGTGCTGCTGTCACTGGGACCCGCCTCGACTGGGCTGGAGCCCGGGGATGGTTACTCTTGGCTCTGAGTCCATCCTGTTTCTGGTGTTACATGGAGCAGGTTTATTTAACATTTCCCCCGGGGTCCATCTCTGCACCCCTGCAGATGGAGCCTAGCAAGGCAGAGGATGTCATGTATCAGGCCAGGACCCCCCACTACAATCTAAGGCAGTGAGTTGAAGTGCTTCATGGAAAAATCCCGTGAGCACCCGAGCAGAGGTGGGGGACAAAAAGGGGAGGGAGGGGGGAAGGAGAAAAGGGTACACGCAAAGATAGGGAGAAAAAAGGGAGTGGTGAGGAGCAAGAGGTAGGAAGCAAGAGATCCTATGCACCCCAGGGCCTACAGTAGCATTGGGCCAATTTATTTTTTCCAGTATCTTAACAAAAGTAGCTGTTATATGGGCGCAGCTGTCAGCACACGCTTCGCCAGCAAAGCACCATCTCCTGCCACGCACGTGCGTGCCAGAAGCAAGAACAGCTGCTGTCACACAGCACAGGCGTGCAGAAGCAGTGTGGCTGGCGTGACCGGGCTTTTAGCGGTACAGAAACTACCTCGCACCAGGAAGGCGGGAGGGATTGGGAAAACAGAACTTAAGCAAACTTTAACTAACGCTATATGTAACTATAAATCTGAAGTTGGTTTTTTTTTCTTCCCCCCCCCCAGGGTTTTGTTCGTTAACAGCAGGATTTCCATCAGCAAAGGCAATGGGTAGGTATTGCTTTCAGAAAATTCGTACTTTATATGTAGCAGTTTGCTTTTCAGTATCTGCATTTTAAGGGTTCATCTCTCCTGGGGAACTAACTGGTGCTCTGAACATCATCTCACTGTTTGTATTGATGCTCGATCTCCATTTAGTAGAAAATAAACAGACTCAAGAGGGTAAATGACCCACCCAAACCTCTGTAGAGAATTCAGCGCGTCAGTTCTGATCACTTTATTGCATCATTCCCTTCAAAAATACTCCATGGCTCCCCTTGGTGGGTGGTTTCCGAAGCTCCCTCATGGTTTCCCACTTCACTGATCTGTTAAGTCTCTCACTGAGCCTGGCAGAACGAAAACAACCTAGCATTCAAAGTGCAAGGATTATAGTGCTTTGTCAAGCACCTGAACATGTTTTTAGTTTGTATGACTAGTACATAACTTTAACTTCCAGATTACAGAACGTTACCTGTGAAGGACTGGGATGAGAACCATGTCCAATGTTGGCTAGAATCTACTGGAATCAAGAAAGAGTACGTAGAAAAGCTGTATGAGGAAGAAGTGACAGGTCCCGTGCTCATGGGACTGGATGAATCTTTCCTCAAAGGCATAGGAATGAAGAGAGGCCAAATCCACATGTTAATCTGCAAGAGAAATGAACTTCGGCACCTACCAGAAAATGCAGAGCAAGCCAAGCATTCCAGCAGCAGCACGTCTGACAGAACCCATGTGCAAACAGATCCAGTAAGACCCCAAAATACCTCTGCTCAAAAAACTCCCAGTGGAGACAGCTGTGGTCCAGGAGATAAAACCAGCACAGACAACACAGCTTCTGCTTCCGGCAAGAGGCAAAGGAGACGCGACGACTCCCAGCTTAAAAGTGCTGATGAAGTCTTAGAGCTCAGCAACTGTCGCCCATTTAGAAGTCAGAATACTGATTTCAAATACGTGAAAGACAGAGTTCTTGTTCCAGAATCAGGAGTCAATGGTTTAATCACTCCTTGCCATGAATATAAATCTTTTGCCATTGCTGCAGAACTGAACAGAAATCAATTGCAATCTAAATTTGCCTGCGAAGTGATCCGGTTTGCTTCAGCCTGCATGAACATTCGAACAAATGGCACCATACACTTTGGTATCATGGACAGCGTTGAGGATACAGGCTGGAAACACGGCCAGATCGTTGGCATAAAGGTCAAAGAGCGAGAATACTATGTGGATGCATTAAATTACATAGAAAAATGTTTTTCTGAAAATGTACAAGAAATTGCAAGGAAATGTATTCATCCACCTGTTTTTGTTGAAGTGATTTCAAGAGACTCTGAGGAACAAAGATTTGTGGTGGAGGTTGACATTGAACCAGTGTCCAGTTTAGTAAAGAGCAGATTTTTTGAAGTGTATTTGCCAAAATACAATGAAGGCAGCAAGAAGGTGACCCTGACAAAAGATCGAGCTCTCTATCAGAGACTAGGAGCAAAGTCTGAACCCGTGAAGCACAATGATTTAGCTACTTTTATTCAGAGTTTACCAGACAGGGATGCTCAAAGAGAAAAAGCTGAGCTCTCCAGTGCAGAAGTACATACAGAAATACCTGAAAATTTAGGAAGAAAATTATCGGTTCTGCTAAATGATGGCAAAAGGTGTATGGATGATTCCCTGTGGTACATCCTTGTCACAAACAGATGTGAAAAGGACAATCTCAACTCTCTCAACTTTTTAATGCACTTGAACGTCTTCTGCGTCTTTGACTTTGATGAAGATTCCAGCGTGTCAGGACTGTACAGCAAGTACAAAGAACACCATGCAACAAGGCCTTATTTTTTACAGGATTTTTCCCATGAAAGTAAGACTGGCAACCCTGCCGGTCAGAAACATTTGTGCCTGTTTGATCAGACCAGCTGGATATTCTGCAATGGGCGTAGCGACTTCCTTGGGGATGAAAAACCTTGTGATGAAAACACATGGATTAGAACGAAAAAAAAATACCTTAAGAAAGCAATTACTCGTATCTGTGACGAAATCCTGCCGAAGCGGTCGTTCATTGTGCTTTTCCTACTGCTGTCACCAGTGCAGAAACCGATTGTGGACACTTTTCACGAATTCTATACAGAGATGAACGGCACAGAATATATAGTTTGCATTGCAGAGTCCAGAGAATATTATGGGAAGTGGGCTAACCTAGCTCAGGCATCCTGCAGCATTGAGACACTGGAACAATGCAGTGTTGTGGGCATGAAACTAAGTCACGTGGATGCCACCATTCAAGCAATGCTGCCTTCCACAGCACAGCCCCGACATCTGCCGGTTTCCACGCGAGGGCTGTGTACCCTTCCCTCGCTGGAAGAAGAGAAACTGTTTTCCCTAGAAATCCTTTGTGCTGACCAATGTGATGATATCAAATTAGATCTTTTGAATGAAAAAGAAATACAAGAAATAGAACAAAATTTTTACCGAGGAAGAAAAATAATCTGGGAAAACTTCTGGCTTGCAGATAAAAGACGCTGTGGGGAAATCATTGAACGCGAAGCGTGTAACGATGCCAGCAAACTCCTAGATGACGTTCTACGAGGCAACTATTCTGTGGCAAAACTAAAGATATTTCACCATCCTGGAAGTGGTGGAAGCACAATAGCACGGCAAGTTCTATGGAAAAGAAGAAAGGAGTTAAGATGCGCTGTTATCAAAACCTCATACCCACCTGCAACTGTCTGTGAGCACGCGCTCAGATTTAGAGATTATGAAGAAAAAGAAATCAGTCATTGTCTTCCTGTGCTCCTCCTGATTGAGGATTACGATGAAGACTATTTAGAAGAAGTGAGGTATGAGTTAATGGATGCTGTAGCAGCAACTAGGAAAATTAATTCCCCCAGACCTTACTTCATCCTCCTGTGCTGTAGGCGATCCAATGACCCTGAAAGGCTTTGCAAGGCTTCTCCACTGGATACAGTTGCTGTCACTCACAAGCTGACAGACTCAGAGAAAAATCTGTTCAACACTAAACTTGAAAAACTGAGGCAGAAAGACGTCAAGCCAGAATTCATACTTACATTTGTCCTGATGTGTGAAGAGTTCAATGGAACCTATGTGAGAGACTTTGTAGAGCACATACTGCAAGACATAGACCGTACTTCTCGTGACACATGCCTGATGCGTTATGTGGCTTTGCTTAACTTCTACGTACCCAATTCGTATCTGTCATTGTCACACTGTGAGGCTTTTCTGGGACTGGGAGTATATACAGAAGGGAAAGCAAGAGCATATGATTTCAAAAGTCACTTGAGTGAACAAGCAAGAATGATTTTTATTGAGCTAAGGGAAAGTACCACCTATATTTCATCTGTTCGGATAATACACTGTCTGGTTGCAAAAGAAATTCTGCATCAGCTTTCAGGAAATGAACCTCAAAGTCAACTTGCAATGACTCTTCTTCAGGAAAAGACACTCTTTGAAAACAGATTTGGACAAGAGGAATTCAAAAAGTTTATCAGAGATCTGTTTATTCGACGTGATAAAAGAAGCAGGGGTGACAATACCGACACCCTTTTCTCCCCGTTCATTGAACATGTCTGTAAAGCTGAAGACTGTGAAAAAGCTATAGCTGTTTTAAAAGCTGCATATGAGCTCCTGGGAAGAGATCCTTTTTTTGCCCAGCAGCTTGCCAGACTACATTACAAGAATGAAAAATTTACAGATGCGGAATATTGGGCAGGAGTTGCAAAATCTGCTTTGCCGAATGATTCTTTTATTTTAGATACAGAAGGTCAGGTCTACAGGAAGTGGTTTAGTTTCACTGTGGATAAGATGGCACAGGAGGACACTCCTGAGAGCATCATTCAAAAGATAGAGATTGCTCTTAAAGCTATGAAATGCTTCAGGGCCGCACAACGGGCTGCAAAAGCAGAACGCGACAGCATGAACAACGCTGGCTATTTTGGAGAAGTGGAAGTAGGATGTCGTCTTCTTAAATTTTTGTCCACAGCTGATGTATTTTGCAGAAGTCCAGAGGGGGGACATTCTGAGCTTGTGAAATACCTGACCACAGATTACACTCCTAAAGACATTGAAAAATCATGGGGAAGGCTTCACTCCCGCTTAAAGGGCTTGCGCCAGAACCTGTACAATGCTCTGGAATGGATTTCAGAAGACCTAGGTTATTTCCAAACTGATAAAAATCAGGAGAAGGAAGAGGAAGATAAAAGAGATGTCAAGGAAGAACAAATTTATAATCCCAGAAGATGGCTAAAAAGACAGTCTGAGGTATATGCTAAGTTCTTCATCCCAGCATCACTTATTGAGGACAGCAACGGTGGCCCCGAGAGCCAGCTGACTAGACGCCTGAGTATTTATAAGAGCGGTGGAGGTAGTGTCACTAATATCCTCTCATTATTAACAGATAAGAGAGAGAAAAGGTCAGCTGAGAAGCTAGAAAAGATCCTTAGTTTCTATCCAGAAAACCCACTACGGGACAGGCTCGAAGACAACGATCTGATCAATTATATTTTGTGCCACATCACATTAGCCTGCTTAGCACCAGGATCAGCCAAACTTCTTCCAGTGCAGACTCTTCGTGAGCTCAGTGTAAGATTCTTCAAAGGAAAAAGACCCTTTCCAGCAAGTGCCCATTTTTTGCTCACCTTGCTGTACTGGCCCGATGAGGCATTAGACAAAGAGCCTAATCCCGATAAAGATGAAATTCTAAACTCAGCCCTTCAAACCCTGAAACGTTTGTATGACATCAAGAGGAAAGATGTTCCTACCCGAAAAAAACGCATCTACACTCACTTTTTTCTGGGAAAGGGTTATGGCTTAAACAAGATTGTGCACAAAACTAAAATTGAAAAACTAATTCCTGGGTCCTTAGATGAGAGGAGGATGAAGTGGCTACATGGAACTGTATGGAATATTGGTGAGATTCGTGCCATTCTCAAAAGAGTTTCTGGGTGGACCAAGGACAGAAATGTATTTATACGTGGTCACATGAAAGAGTTTCCCGTCTTGCCACTCCATCATGATTCAGTGCCCCCCGGAAATGAAAATGTGACCTTTTATTTAGGCTTTTCATTTAATGGTCTTGTTGCTTTCAATATTGAGGTTGAAAATAATCCAACTGTCAGCAGAACACAAGGTATTTAGCACATTAATAGTCCCTCCTGTGCTGTTTGAAGATACAGCGCTGCAATTGTCCATTTAAAAATCCAGGTGGACTGCACCGGCTGAACACCAGGTAGCAAGATAACGACAATTAACTACTACAATAATGACCAAATGTCTAAAAAAAAATGTGAAACCTACTGGTAAACCATACCTTGAAACAGAAGCCTTTGATAATTTTGGAGACATCGAAAGCAAGATTTTGAATTTAAGACAGCAATAATCGCAGTATTTGCTTGCAGACTTGGGGGGAGATGGAAGACCCACTATTTCTCCTTGCTACCCCCCAAGTACTTGGAGAACTGAGCTCTGGCATAAACAGGTATAGCAGGGATGTCTGTCTTCTCAGCTCACAAAGTAGGATTTTAAATTAACTTCTGGGCATCCCTGATCAGTAACAGAATTTGCTCCACTGTAACCATGTGTTTTTTCTTCTTCCTGAATCAGCAATAAGTTTAAGTGAGCTTACACCATGTATACTGCACTGGCTGTAACACACAGTGCATGACTCTAATTTGTCTACTGTAGATATCATCACTTGAAAATATTTTTTGTCTAGCCTGATTTACTAATTTGAAAAAAAAAAAAAAAAAAAAAAAAAAAAAAA